>JASVEL010001537.1:0-256709 GCA_032618575.1 Nicotiana noctiflora | reverse complement strand
GGGTGGTTCGGGTACGCTGAACGTGGGTTCAGGGGGGTAATATTGAGTGTCGTGAACCTGAAATAAGGGCTCACTTGATGATCTGTGCAATGGAGCTGGGGGAGGTGCCACAAAGATAGGGACATTTGGTGGAGGAGGGTTTTGACTGGGTGGTGGAGCTTGGGGGTCATAAGTGTCCCTTCCCTGGTAGTAATGATGGCCTGGGAAGCTTGTTGATGGAATGGGAGGAAGGTATTCTGGGGTATGTCCAGGCGGGAGGGTAGGAGTAGCGGGTGCATCAAGACCCTTTTGTGCTTTGGCCAGCGCCAACTGCATTTCGTTCATCTCCAACTGCATTTTTTCCATTTTTTCTAAGGCCTATTTGAGCATTTGGCTCATCGCCTTTTCTGACTCAATGTTGTGGTCTGACCCAGTCATATTTTTAGGTATAGGCACCTTTGATCTTGTCTGATATTTGTGCTATGCTAGTACACTTCTAACAACTAACTGGTATTGTGATTGGAAAAACAACAAAATTGTTAGTGTCAGAATTTCAACAGATATAGTAAACGCACATTGGGGACCAATGTCTTTATGCAGTGAACCATTTCTATTATGCTTTTGCTCAGACTGCATGTGTCATCTTGGCTTATCATTCTTAAGTGTTTCTATGCCCCTCCATTATTTCCCTCACTTTTTTTATTTACTTTCCCCTTTTTACTATAAACAGTGGTCGAATCTTATGTAGACTGCCTACGTATCATGTCCCCGCATGAATCAGACCCAGCGTAGTTCGTGTAAATGAAAGGTCAATAACATAACTATATATATATATATATATATATATATATATATATATATATATATATTAGGAATTTGTTTTTTCAATTTTCAAAATAAAATAAACTTGATTACAATGTTTAAAAACTGACCATTCTAACAAAATTTGACGAAAAGAATACTTACATACTTGAAAATGAGATACCATATGTTCTAATCGAAAGAAATATAAATTAAAAAAAAACAAACTGGCATATTCCTTCCCTCTTTGTCAATTTTAACCAGATGGCTATTTATGCAAACGTGGCCCCTTCTCAATTTCACATAAATTTTGAGGCCGGGAGGGATTATTTTACAAAATTGTTTGTTCTTTTACGAAAATAACCTTTCGGCAGCTGAAAGATACTCTAAGGCTATCTCGGCAAGAACGATTTAGTACACTGCCGACGCTGGCTCGGCTTATTTTGACTAATAATTCAAACGGCATTCACTTGCGTGCTGACTCTTTTTTTCTAATATTTTTAAAAAATAAAATAAAATAAAAGACCTGGTTTGTCAAACACGGCCTTTCATCACCTCGGAGACGAAGATTTTAAGGCTATTTGGGTCAACCGACCGAAAATCTATAAAATGACCCAATGGTGATCGTTTATGCAAAGTTAGCCTTCCGGTGTCCCTTTCGGGAACATTCGGCTATTTCTAGCAAAAACAACATCATCGACTTATTTATGACTCTTTTCCTTCTGTTTTTTTTTAAATTGGAAAACATGATATTGCAAACACGGCCTTTCACCGCCTCGGGGACGAAGACTTTAAGGCTGTATGGGCCAATCAACCAAAAATCTATAAAATGACCCAAGGTGGCCGTTTATACAAATTCAACCTTCCGGCGTCCCGTTTGGAACATTCGGTTGTTTTGAAAACGGCATCACCGACTTATTTACGACGAAAATTAATTTCGACATTCTATAGCTATTTTTGCAAAAGGGGAGGTTGGACCCAATAAGGGTTGCCTACGTATCTCACACCCTGTGAGAATCAAACCAGCGTAGTTCGGAAATGGACTATATTATTTTAAATAAAGACGGAACCTCTTTTTTTGTCTTTTACCAGAGTTTCGGTGTTATTTGATATTTTCGAAACATGTGATTAAAACCCTTAACCCTATAAACTGGTATGTTCTTTTCCTCAAAACCATTTTTTTTATATTTCTTTTTTTTATGAGCCGGTCAGCATACTGATCCGAAACAAATAAATGCACAAACAAGATGCATCAAGTTGGTCTTTTGTTTCAGGTACACCTGTCCTAGACAGACCCAACCCCTGTGTTTAGCCTCCTAAGTCAAAATGCACATGATGCAAACAAACGTTCCAACTAGGGATCTGGCATGAGGCTTTGTTATTCTAGGTTAACATCGTGTTGGAAAAGTATCTAGACTGGCTTTACTCGAGCGGACAACTCGAGCTGAGGAGGGTCAGTGCATCGGTTGCATGGCTTTTCGGCTTAATTGACGGTACTCCCCGCCTAAACATGTGTGACTAAATCCTTCACTGGGTGCCAAGAACCTCAGCTATCTCAAAGAAAGATGGGCTAGTCCAGCAAATGCCCTATGTTAAATTCAAAAGGACTCGGAGGAGAGGTAGGTATCGGCACAATTTACATACAGGTCACAAAATATCAAAGCGGTAGAAGTAACATTTAGCACATTAAGACAAACATATAATAAAATCAAATAATAAATAAGCCAAACACAACAATTATTCAAAGCTCGAATTCTTAAACCCAGAACCAGTGGTTCTGGGTTCTTATCCCCAGCGGAGTTACCAGAGCTGTCACACCTCATTTTGGCGCGCCCCCTTTCGAGGTAGTTTGTATAAAGGAGTTTTTCCAATTTAAGTGACAATATTCAAAACGGGTTTATTTTATTTACTTCAGAGTCGCCACTTGGAATAAATTAAGGTGTCCCAAGTCACCGATTTATTTAAATCCCGAATCGAGGAAATTTCGACTTTCCAAATGAAATCTGCGAACCAGAAATTCTAGGTAAGGAATTCTGTTGACCCGAGGGAAGATGTTAAGCACCCCCGAATCTTGTGGTTCTAGCACGGTCGCTTAAACTATTGTAAATGGAAAATATCTGATGTTTATACATGTTATAGATTACGTGATCTCATTAAATCTCCAAATCGCTTTATTCCATTAAACTTGTATATTTAAACTTCTTAAACAGGAAGGGGCCGGCTTGCCACGCGGTTGTTTCAAATTATGCTTCAAAGAGACTATTGGGTTACCTGATTATATGTAATCCTCGTTTGTTCTAGTCAAAAATTTCGTACAAATATGCATCATTCGAATAAATTTAACATATGGCCGTGGTTACCTTACATTTCAGATTAGTACCAACTCCAGTTGAATTAATCCTAGCGTCGTGTATACAAACATGATACAGTGGTGTTTGATTCACTATTGAATTATTTTCTAGTTGATTACATGAATCGAATGGTTAGAGGAAAGACTATAATACAATTATGAAGCTCATTTTTACGAATGCATTGTTAAATTAAACTAACCATAATAATTAAATATCAACAACCAATACATTTCAAAACTTGGAATTAATTTCCAACTCGAAATGTATTCAAGTTTGGTACATTAAAACTAACATTAAATTAAACCATATGCAAATTCCATTAAATTGATGATAACAGTAAACTTATCAAGAAAAGTCCTAATTTAGTTTATAACATAACGAAATCATTTAACCAGCAATCCCAACGTAGAGCTTAAATCCCGATTCCATTTATTGCCAATAGGAGAAAAACAGTCTCAAAGAGTGTGTACCTGATTTTTAAAAGCGGAAATGAAAGAGGAAATATCAGTAATGGCTAGCAACAACAAGCAAAAGACAGCAACCAGCAAAAAATTAGAACTCCAGGAATAAACTCGAACCAACAGAGGACTCAAGAACAGAACACAGCAATTTGCTGAAGATCAAGACAACAACAACTCAAACCAAATAAACTCAATAAAACCTTCAAATAACTTGAACACTCGAATGTGGGAATGATATATCCAAAACTCCAGGAGTGGTTTAAACCAAAATAAAGACTTTAAGGCAAACCAACATCAACTTTAGAAAATCAAAAATCAAAAATAATAAACCCAGCAACGCCAACAGAACCTTCAGTTAAACTCAAGCGTAGGAATAGCAATAGAGGCATGCTCGAATTGCCTCTGGTTTTGAGCAAGGAAACGGTGTTATATAGGGAGGCAAAATCGCTTAAAACTGGCTTAAACATTTTCTCACTAATCCTTTCAAAGCTTTCCCCAAATGATAGCTAGAAGAACCTTTAAATTGAAGGCTAAAGAACTTCAAAGCTGATGGTTAAGGTTCTAAAACTGATCGTTCAAGGAGTAAAACTGATGGTTCAAAAACTCCTCCTCTCTTCAAATCTGCCCTCCTATTCTCTTCAATATCTACCCATGTTATTCTCCGAACCACTACTGTTTGCCCCTACCTATTATTAAACCATTTTTCCTTTTATTTAAGCTAAAATTGGTATGGGCAGCCTGAAATTTTTAAATTCAAACGTTCCCTGCCAGCACTTGGTCTCCCACTTAGTCATAATCACAGCCTGTTAATTCCTATGTCTGTCCTAAACTAACACTATCCTCAATCAATAAAGCCTAGGCTGGTTAACCAATCTAAAACATGTTCATATAACCAATTCAAATTCCTAATTCAAACAATTATTCGGACCAAATTTAACAGTGTCAATAATATCACTGTCCATTATTCTAACCAACAGACCTATGAAATTAATCGACGACATTTATTTAATCAGTTACATGTAATTGATAACAAATAATTGACATACGAACCAGTGATTCAAGAATTTTTGGTCAAAACAGGGGGAATTACGAAACTAATTATTCTACGATACTAATCGAAGAAAATACGTATTCTGTAACAAACACATTCAAACTAACAAACATAAGCAACAATTGTCCAAATAAAAAATCTTTGAGAGAAGAAACAGAAGAATTGACAAAAAATCCAAAAAATATAAAGATACTAACAGACCTGAACTAACAAGCAAATAAAATAAAGATAAAACAAAGAAAGAAGAAATACCTTGAGAGGAAAATCAGAAACTAGAACGGACTTGGACAAACTCAGGCTTGAAATATTTTGAGGCCAAATAGGTTTTAATCGAGTGTTCTCAAACGAGAACACTTTGACTAAAACCCATTGAATCCTCAAAACCCCTCAGACAGGCTGGAAAACGTTTCTAAGGTTCTTTGGGACTCAGGTTGGGGTTCCATGGTTCGGGCTTACTTTGAATAAAACTGAAGTCGATTTGGTGACTAATGAGGCTAGGGGAATGTTTGGTGTGAGTTTAGGGTTGAGTGGAGATGGCTCCGCCATTAGATTCTTGTGGCGGCGGATATGGTTCATAACTAAAAATCGATATTCAAAGAATTCTAGCTGGATTCAAAATTAGCTGATAAGGGGATCGGGACGGGGAGGTCATGGAGGTGCTATGGTGTAACGGTGTGGTCATTGGCCTACCGGAACCGTCGTGAGGTGATTTCCGGTAGGTAGAGTGCGGTGGCTTTAAAGTGGTGTTACGTCGTCTCTGGGATGAATGGGTAAGGGGTATGATTTGGTTTGGGGGGGTAGGGTAATTAGGGTTGGTATATTAAAAGGGCTCGATTAATCAGGGCTGTCATATAGTGGGATTCGATGGTCCTGATTAAATCACTTAAGATTAAACGGGGTCGTTTGGTGATGATGAGGTAGACTGGATTGGTTTGGGAATCGGGTCGGGTTGGTTTTACACGGGTTTCAGGCTGGTTGCACTTGGGCTTTCTCAAATTAAACGGACCTGGCCCAACCATTTTAACTAATTCTTTTTCTCTTCTTTTTCTTCCTTAATATTTTTCAAAGAATAAAAATCTAATAATCTTAACATAAAATTATAAAACAAAATTATCTTGAAAAATACTAATCGACTCCAAACAACAATTATCATAAATAATGACGTACTAAAATCACACAATTAAACACAAATATGTGAAATATATTATTTTGTGATTTTTCCTTTGTGTGAAATAAGTAATTTACTACTTATCTCAAAATTATAAAAAATTAAATCCTAAATGCAATTACAGCGTATTTTTGTATTTATTATTAATAAACATCCACACACAAATGCAAACAATAACTAAAAATATCATGAAAATTCAAAAAATTGCACACAATAAAACAAATAATTTTGTTTTGATTTTGTGGGAGTAATTCATGTGAGGCAAAATGCACGTGCTCACAATGGGTAATGGGGTTTTTGGGTTATGGGAAGAAGAAGAAAGAAAAGAGAGTGGGTGTTGGTGGGAAGAAGAGAGAAGTTGGGAAGAAGAAGAAGAAGATATTTGAGAGAAATTGAGAAAGTTTTGAGAGAAGAGAGAAGAAGAGGGGAAAACGTCAGTTGGGAATGGGTGGGTTGTGGGTAGGTGAAGGTAATAAGGGAGGAGGGAAGAAAATTAAAAAAATATTTTTTTCTGCTGCACGAACCTGGGCCCGTTCTGGTCCACCACAGTCCTACCGTAGTTATGCCGCAACCGCAGTGGGATAACTTCAGAGAGGGGTCACAACCGTGGTCCTACCGCGGTTACGTCGCGACCGCGGTGGGATAACTTCAGAAAGGGGTCACGACCGCGGTTACGCTACGACCATGATGGACCTGTTATTGGCTGCTTATTTGTGATAATACGGCCCGTCGTCACATGAGTTACCGCCCCTTTTTTCCCTTATTGTGTTGATTCATGTTTTAATATCGATACTAGAGTTGATCGGGTGTAATCGAGTTGGTTTTAGTTGAAAATGAGGCACATAGCCTCTTAGAAGAAAGCTTGTTGTGGTAAAGTCAACCAGACATTGACTATGTAGTTATTGGGCTCGGATGTGAGTTCCAGTGATTCGATTAGCTTCAGGGGATGATTTGTGACTTAGGAGAGCGATCATAATTGAATTTGGACGTCCGGTGTAGAATTAGGCTTGAATTGGCAAAGTTTAAATTTTGTCGGATTCCAGTTGGTAGGTGAGATTTTGATCTGAGGGTCGGAATAGAATTTCAAGATTTCCAGTAGCTTCGTTAGGTAATTTTGGATATTTTTGCAATTTTCCAGGTCATTCGGATAACGTTTGGTCTGGTTTTTGATCGAATATGAGTTTCAGAAGTTTTAGTTAAATTTAGGCTTGAATCCGTTGTAATTTGATGATTCTCATGTTGTTGTATGTGTTTTTGTGATTGAAACAAGTTTGTATGATGTTTGGGGTATTTTGGTATTTTTGGTTGAGGTCACGGGGGCCTCAGGGTGATTTCGGATGATTGCCGGGAAGTTTGGACTTATAAAATCTGCAGAAAAGTTGCAGTAGCTGTGCAGTAATTTATCAAGCCTTCGTGTTCGCGTGTCCTTGACCGCGTTTGCGTAGGCTAGGCCTGCTTGTTCATCATGTTCGCATAGGGAAGTACGCGTTCGCATAATTTTAAAATGTAGACCATCGCATTCGCGATGGCAATGTCGCGTTCGCGTAAGAGGGCCTGGGGGGCCGGCATATGTTGTTCAACGTGTTTGCGGGACTCTTTAGGCGTTCGCGTAGTCGAGGGATCAGAAGCATCGCATTCGTGTCTTGTGAAAAGCGTTCGCATAAAGGAAAATTGCTCTGTTGGAAAGTTTTTCATTGCGAATGCGTGAGAGGTCTCGCATTTGCGTAGAAGGGAAATTTATCTGGACATAAGGCTTTTTAATGAAATTTCAGTCGCGAACCCGTCATTCTTTTCTCCATTTTTTCACTACCTTGAGAGTTTGTTGATAGAATTTGAAGGGGGTTTCGACGGGAAGGGATTGGAGGTAAGTCTCGTGGCCTAGAAATATCATTTAATCGAAGATTCATCCATTAATTCTCTAAATTTGGGTATAAAATTGAAGGAATTAGGGCTTGCTTTTTGCTATATAAATTTGGAATTTGATGGCCCATTTGAACTCCGATTTTGAAGAACTTTATATGTACGGACTTGTGGCGAGACGAGGATTCCAAAAATGTAAATTTTGTAATTTTTTGAGAATCAGGCCCGGGGATCGGGTTTTGCCAACTTCGTGTTTTTGGGTGTTTTTCGAGTCCTTTTAATTGTGACGGGAATTACCATCCCGTTATGTTGTAATTATATGTTTCATGCTTTTATATCAGTGTTAGAGTCTATCGGGTGAGTTAGGAGTGAATTGGATTGAAAATGAGGCATATAGCCCTTTTGAAGGAAACTTGAATATGGATAGTCAACCTAGAGTTGACTATTTAGTTAGAGGGCTCGGAATCAGATCCTGATGATTCGGGTAGTTCCAGGAGGTGATTTATGACTTAGGGGAGCGATCGAAATTGAATTCGGAGGTCCGGTGTAGAAATAGGATTGAATTGGCAAAGGTTGAATTTTGGCGAAATCCTAACGGTAGGTGAGATTTTGATCCGGGGGTCGGAATAGAATTTCGACAATTTCTGTGGCTTCGTCAGGTTATTTTGGATATGTCCGCAAATTTTCAGGTCATTCGGACGTCGTTTGTCGGGTTTTTCATCGAATGTGTAATTCAGAAAGTGTTAAGGAATTTAGGCTTGAATTCGATGTGAATTATGGGTTTTGATGTTGTTAGACGTCTTTTGAGGATTGGAACAAGTTCTAATAAGGTATTAGGATGTGTTTGTGTGTTTGGATGAGGTCCCGGGGGCCTCGAGGTGTTATCGGGTGGTTAAACGGAAGAAAAACATGGAAAATTGCAGATTTAGTTTGCTGGTTCTGTTGTTTTCGCTCCTGCGGAAATGGGAGCGCAAGAGCGAGTCCGCAGGAGCGGACGATGGGGCGCAGAAGCGCATGCCTTCGCTGAAGCGGACTTTTGTCCGCAAAAGCGGTGTCGCGAGTACGGATGCTGGTCGCAGAAGCGGAGGTTGGTCGAGGGGTGAAGGATCCGCAGGAGCGGAACTGTGGTCGCTTAAGCGAGTCCGCAAAAGTGGACTCTGAGGCGCGGAAGCGGAAAGCTCCGCAGGAGCGGAGGAAATTCCGCTGGAGCGGACGCGCAGAAACGGTCTGTGGCTCGCAGGAACGGAAATGGCCAGTTAGGCCTGGGTTCGCAGAAGCGACCAGTTGGTCGCGGAAATGATTCCGCAGAGGCGGGAATGGTCCGCAGAAGCGAAAATCGCAGAGGATTAATTGTATCAGAAGTTAGAAAATTTCAGAAACATTTCAACAATTGGGGTCTCGTCTTAAGAGGCGATTTGGGCGATTTTGAAGAGAAATTCAAGGGAATTCATCAGGTAATCAACTATGGACTCAAATTATGATTAGTATTGATAATATTATGCAATTATCTCATGAAAATGGAGGAATTTGGGGTATTTTACGGAGGTTTTAGCCCTAGGCTTGAACTTTAGAAAATCAAGGATTTGAATGGGAAAATGGGGTCCGAATTTGGTAAATTATATGTGCCTAGACTCGTATTGAGATGAGGGTTCCGAATATGTGACTTTTGTAATTTTTCGAGAAGCGTACCGAAAGTCAGGTTTTGCTAATTTCATGTTTTTGAGTATTTTTCGAGTTCTTTCGATTGGGTTATGTCCCATTGGCCTAATTTGATGTATTTCCACTATATTTGATCAGATTCTACGCGTGCGGAGCTTGATTCTCGTGGCAAGGGCATCTCGGATTATTCGTCGAGCCATATTGAGGTGAGTAATAGATGTGGGTGATGACCAGCGGGTTCGAAACCCCGGTATACCACTTTGTAACGTTGTTCAATGGCGAGACACGTACTCTCTTGTGAGTGCAGGGTCGATTGTGATTGGGGACTATGGCTTAGTCCGACCTGTTGATATTATGTTATGATATTGGCTATTCTTGAGCCGTCGGACCTCCTTCTCGGATGGTGGCATATTATATTGTGATATTGCCTACTTTTGAGCCGTCAAACCTCCTTCTTGGATGGTTGAGTATACTTGTGGGCTGTGAGCCAGTTATTGGATCCCGCGAGGATCGTTATCATTGTCTTGTGATATTGACATGCTAGTTTACTACCAGTCCGTAGCTATTACTGTTATCATGTTATTTCCAATCTCTGGAACTTGATATTACTGTTTTCAACTGAAAAATGATAAAACAGTTTTCAAAACTACTTTTGAGCCTGCGTGGCTGCATTTGCATATTAGCTGACTGGTAGTGGATCGGGCTGCGCGCCGCAGCGGTATATATGTTGGATTGGACTGCACGCCGCAGTATTATTGTGCTTGGGCTGTAGGAGCCCCTCCGGAGTCTGAACCCCCATAGTGAGCACGGGTACCCAAATTGGATCGGGCTACGCGCCGTAGCGGTCATTTCATGCATTGCATTGCATTTAGCTACATCTTCTAGCTGTTATACTATGTTGTTGATACTTGTTGGTTCTCTACGGTTGATATTGAACTGTTACAGGGCATTGGTTACAGACTTTACATAGTGCTTTATTGTGGATTTCTTATCTACGTTGTCTTACCCCTATTTATTACCACCGAGTCTGGCAGTACTCATTTTACTCCCTGCACCTTGTGTGCAGATCCAGGTACCTCTCAGCAGACCTAATCCGGTAGCCGTTCAGAGGCATTGTGCGGGATAGTCGAGGTAGCTGCAGCGTCCGCAGGACCCGATATTCCTTCCTACCGTCTTTTGATTTACTATTTGCTATTTCTTTCCGCACTGAGCTTTGGTTGTAAACCTTATTACACTTATGTTCTTTAGAGGCTCTTGACTCTTAACCCTTCGGTCCATGGGAGTTGTACTATGTTGGGACTTGGTTCCCTGTTTTTGATATATCTATCACTGTTGTCTTATAACTTGTTATGCTTAAATGGTATAAGGTGAGCTCCTAGCTCCGTGATTGTTATTGATTGGTCAGGCCGGCCTAGTAGTGTGCTGGGCACCATCACGACCGGGTTTGGGGTCGTGACACCTATTCCTTGTGATTTTGATCAGATTCTACAATTGAGGAGGTCGATTTACGAGAAAAGCGCAAGGGGAGCATGATTTTGGCCAATTTGAGGTGAGTAATGGTTATGAATGATATACTGAGGGTTTGGAACCCCGTATTTGCACTATACAGTGCTATGTTGAGATGAAACATGCGACTTGGAATGGTGATATTGTGGATGGGGATTCGGACTTGGTCTATCTCGATTGGTGACTTACTATACTTTTTGACTGAGACTGAGCTTATATTCGTAGGTTTTGGGCTAGTTGCCATGTTCGGGGCCTTTTGCCGATCTGTAGAACCCATAGGAGAGCTTGTTGAGCTAATTGAACACACTTTACCTGTTGAATACATACTCTCCATCACATCCTTAATTGTAAAATATAATATGAATCAGTATTAGCAAATTGCACTCTAAATGAGAAATACCTAGGGTTGAATACCCTGTGTTAGCTGAGTGGGCCCGAGGGCCCAAGTCTATATTGATTGAGAGGGGTCAAGGACCCCATAGTGAGGGTATCTGATATATATCAGATTGGGCTGCACGCCGCAGCAGTATATACATATACACGTATTGGATCGGACTGCACGTGCAGTAGTGTGTGTGTGTGTGTATATATATATATATATATATATATATATATGGATCATACTGCATACTGCAGTGATATATTATTTGGATCAGACTGCACGCTGCAGTATTATAGTGCTTGGGCTGAAGGAGCCCCGTCAAAGTCTGCACACACCCTAGTGAGCTCAATTTACTATTATATCGGATCGGTCTACACACCGCAGTTATTTTGGACCGGGCTGCACGCCGCAGCACTATATATATTATATCGGATCGGGCTGCACGCCGCAGCAGCATTAGTAAGGATCGGGCTGCGCACTGCATCAATGTTGGAAAACTGTTGGACTATAGGAGACTGGTGCTAGATTTTCCCCCTTTCAGAAAAGCTTCTACCCTTACTGTTATTTATAGAACTGCATAGTGTTCTTACAGAATTCCTTTCTTTCAGTTGTTATTTATTGTTATTACTCACTGAGTTGGAGTACTCACTTTACTCCCTGCATCTTGTGTGCAGATACAGGGTTACCGGAGTCTAGCTGAGATTATTTGTTGTTGCCCGGATTAGTGTTGAAGTCTTCGAGGTAGCTGCCAGCGTCCGCAGGACCCGTTTTCTCCTCTTGTTATGGCCTTTACTCCTGCACTAGACTTGTGTCACGACCCTAGTTCACCAATTGTAAACATGTCATAATGGCACCCAATCCCCACGACTAGGTAAGCCTAACACGTTGCGGAATATACAAGTTATAAACACTTAAATAAGAAACAGCGGAAAAATAGCATAAAAGATATGTAATCCGTGCCGCTTGGCACATACATCCGTCACACAATGAATAAAACACTACCAAGATCCGGAACCCCACGGTAACATAGACTAAAAGAAAAATACAACTGTGGCTCTATATTTAAAGAGTATCTAACAACGAAATGAAGAAAAATTTCAACTAGTACTATTAGAATAGAAGGAAAGCCTCCGGATCTGCGGACGTAGCAGATCATACCTCGAGGTCTCCAGAAAGCTGCGGAAATCACCTAGCACGAGCCTGCTCTGATGTACCTGGATCTGCACAACAAAAGTGTGCAGAAGAGTAGCATGAGTACACCACGGCGGTACTCAGTAAGTGTCAAGCCTAACCTCGATGGAGTAGTGACGAGGAAGGTCAGGGCCCTACTGAGAGAAAACAATTACAAAAATGATAGTAACAATAATAAGCAGTTTAAATGATAATAATTTCCGAAATAACAACATTAAAATGATTACTGCAACTGTCTACAATTTAAGCTAACACCAAATAACCAATTCAAATAAACAAATTCAGGATCTGTGGGAATTGAACCCACAGTCCCATTCTCAGTACCTCTGGGTCTCCGGGAATCGAACCCGCAGCCCATGTCTCAATAATATATCAATAACTCAGGATCTCCGGGAATCGAACCCGCAGTCCCTACCAATAACTCAGGATCTCGGGAATCGAACCCGTAGTCCACATTTCAAAAATATCAGGATCTCGGGAATCGGACCCGTAGTCCATATTTCAATAATCTCATGATCTCGGGAATCGAACCCGTAGTCCATATTTCAATAATCTCAGGATCTCGGGAATCGAACCCATAGTCCATATTTCAGTAATTTCAGGATCTCGGGAATCGAACCCGTAGTCCATATTTCAATAATCTCAGGATCTCGGGAATCGAACCCGTAGTCCATATTTCAGTAATCTCAGGATCTCGAGAATCGAACCCGTAGTCCACAACCACAGCAAGTAAATAAATACACAGAGAGAAGTATAATATGCTTAACGATAACTTCGCCGATGAACAGCGCCAGCGATTACAAAAAAAAACTCAAGTAAGTCAATTAAGCAACTAGACAGTTAGATACTATCTAATCATGCTTTTCTAACTACTACCGTGCATAAATATTGAATTTAACAGCTAAAAACAGGAATATCACTCATTAAACATTTTGAGTAAAGTATGTGTTCAACAACCAGCGCATGTACACGCCCGTCACCTCGCGTACAAGGCATTTAAAGTATCACAATAATATCCTAGGGGTGAAAGTCCCCCACACGAAGTCAGACAAGCCACTTACCTCAATTCCGGTACAAAACCGCTAAGCACTAACCCTCATGCCATGAATGTCGGCCTCCACAAGTGTAGTATCTGATAAAAATCAATAGAATCACATCAAAATAGGCCAATTGGGCATTACCCAATCAAAATAACTCAAAATGCACCAAAACCCACAAGTTGCCAAAACCCGACTTTCGGTAGACTTATCGAAAAATCACGAAAATTATATTTTCGGGTTCCTTATCTCAATACGAGTCTAGGCATATAAAATTTACCAAAATCGGACTCCATTTGACCACTCAAATCAGAGATTTTCTAACATTTAGGCCTAGGGCTCAAACCCACCTTTAATCCCCCATTTTTAGTGAAATAATCACGGATTTCATGATAAACCAACGAATTAAGGTCAAGAAACTTACCCCCGATGATTTCCCGATGATACCCCAGCGTTTCCCCTTCAAAATCCTCTTTTGGAGCTCAAAAATGGCGTTTTTGTGTATGGGGGTCGCGGGTGTTATGTTCAGAACTTAAGCTCACTGCCAGACCCCATTGCTCATCGCGTTCGCGTTACTGTTCACGCGTTCGCGATGAACAGCCCAACTTCTTCTACGCGAACGCGAAGTAACCCACGCGTTCGCGATGACCTGCAAAATTTACCTATCGCGAACGCGACGCTCCCCTCGCGTCCGCGAAGCACAATTTCCCTTCCTCAACGCGAACGCGACGACTCCCACGCATTCGCGAAGAACAACCTTCAATCGACCGTTTTTCTTCTACACGTACGCAACACCTGGGACGCGAACGCGGTGCTTCCTCTTTCCCTTCTACGCGATCGCGACTCAAGGGACGCGAACGCGATGCTTTGCCCTACCATGCCTACACGAACGCGGCCATTGCCACGCGAACGCGTAGGCTTAACGTCTGCTGCACTGCTGCTGCATTTTCTACAGAAATTTCCAAGTTCCAAATGCCCGCTTGATGGTCCGAATTCATCCCGAGGCTCCCGGGACCCCAACGAAAACCACCAACATACTCCAAAACACGATATGAACTTATTCCAATCATAAAAACACGTCTAACAACATCAAAACCCATAATTCACATCGAATTCAAGCCTAAATTCCTTAAAACTTTCCGAATTGCACATCCGATCTAAAACCCAACCAAACGACGTCCGAATGACCTGAAAATTTGCGGTCATATCCAAAATCACATAACGAAGCTACAGAAATTATCGGAATTCCATTCCGACCCCCGGATCAAAATCTCACCTATCGTTCGGATTTCGCCAAAATTTCAACCTTCGGCATTTCAAGCCTAATTGAGCTAAAGACCTCCAAAATACATTCCGAACGCTCTCCCAACCCCGAAATCACCTAACGGAGCTAGTGGAACCATCGAATTTCTGTTTCGAGATTGTCTTAACACTGTTCCGGCTACGGACCATTTTCTAGCTTTAAAGCTCTCATTTAGGGACTAAGTGTCCCAAAATGCTCCAAATTTCAGAACCGACTCTCCCCGCAAACCACAATAGCAGAAATGAACTTAGAGAAACAGTTAAATTAGGGATTGGGGCGTAATTTTCTAAAACGACCGGTCGGGTCGTTACATCTTCCCACACTTAAAAGATTCGTTCGTCCTCGAACGAGCGTAGAAAACATACCTGGAGTAGTGAAAAGATGAGGGTACTGGCTGCGCATATCCTGCTCCGTCTCCCAAGTCGCCTCCTCGACCGGCTGGCCCCGCCACTGAACCTTTACCGAAGCGATGTTCTTTGACCTTAGCTTTCTGACTTGCCTGTCTAGAATGGCTACTGGCTCCTCAACGTAAGACAGATCCTTGTCTAGCTGAACAGAAGTGAAATCCAACACATGCGACGGGTCACCATGGTATCTCCGGAGCATAGAGACATGAAATACGGGGTGAACTCCAGCTAAACTAGGAGGTAAGGCTAACTCATAGGCAACCTCCCCAATACGCCTCAAAATCTCAAAAGGGCCAATAAATCTAGGACTCAGCTTCCCATTCTTCCCAAACCTCATAACGCCCTTCATGGGCGAGACTCGAAGCAGAACCCGCTCACCAACCATAAAAGCCACATCGCGAACCTTCTTGTCCGCATAACTCTTCTGTCTAGACTGGGCCGCACGAAGTCTGTCCTGAATCACCTTGACCTTGTCCATAGCCTCCTGAACCATATCAGTACCTAGCAACCTGGCCTCGCCCGGCTCAAACCAACCCACGGGAGACCCGCACCTCCTACCATATAGGGCCTCGTACGGTGCCATCCGAATACTAGACTGGTAGCTGTTGTTATAAGCAAACTCCGCCAGTGGCAAGAAGTGATCCCATGAACCTCCAAACTCAATCACGCACGCACGGAGCATATCCTCCAAAATCCGAATAGTACGCTCAGCCTGGCCATCCATCTCGGGGTATAACGCTGTGCTCAGCTCCAACCGAGTGCCTAAGTCCTGCTGTACGGCTCTCCAGAACCGTGAAGTGAACTGAGTGCCTCTGTCTGAAATGATGGAAACTGGAATACCATGCAGCCGGACTATCTCCCTGATGTAGATCTCCGCCAGTCGCTCCGATGAATATGTAGTGCTCACCGGTATAAAATGGGCGGACTTGGTCAGCCGATCCACAATGACCCAAATGGAATCAAACTTCCTAACCGTCCGTGGAAGTCCGGATACAAAGTCCATGGTAATGCGCTCCCATTTCCACTCGGGAATCTCAATCTGTTGCATCAATCCACCCGGACGCTGATGCTCATACTTCACCTGCCGGTAGTTGAGGCATCTAGAAACATAATCAACTATATCCCTCTTCATCCGCCTCCACCAGTAATGTTGTTTCAAGTCCTGATACATCTTCGCGGCTCCCGGATGGATGGAATACCGCGAGCTATGGGCCTCTGCTAGAATCCGATCTCGAAGATCATCTACATTGGGCACACAGATGCGCCCCTGCATCCTCAAAACTCCATCATCTCCGATGGTAACATCTCGAGCATCACCACGCCGAACTCTATCCTGGAGGACAAGCAAATGAGGGTCGTCGAACTGACGCTCCCTGATGCGGTCAAATAGAGAAGACCGAGAAACCACACAAGCCAGAACCCGGCTGGGCTCCGAAAGATCCAGTCTAACAAACTGCCTGGCTAAAGCCTGAACATCCATCGCCATAGGCCTCTCCGAAGCTGGTAGATATGCCAAACTCCCCAAACTCTCTGCCCGACGACTCAAGGCATCGGCAACCACATTAGCCTTGCCCGGATGATAGAGAATAGTAATATCATAGTCCTTCAGTAGTTCCAACCATCTCCTCTGATGCATATTCAGGTCCTTCTGCTTAAGTAAGTGCTGCAAGCTCCGGTGATCGGTGTAGATCTCACAAGGAACCCCATATAAATAATGACGCCAAATTTTCAAGGCGTGAACAATGGCAGCTAGCTCCAAATCATGAACAGGGTAATTCTTCTCATGCACCTTCAGCTGTCTCGACGCGTAGGCAATCACCCTACCGTCCCGCATCAATACCGCACCGAGTCCAACTCGTGAGGCATCACAATATACAGTATAGGACCCCGAACCTGTAGGCAACATCAATATAGGGGCCGAAGTCAAAGCTCTCTTGAGCTTCTGAAAGCTCGCCTCACACTCGTCTGTCCACTGAAAAGGGGCACCCTTTTGGGTCAATCTAGTCATAGGTGCTGCAATCGAAGAGAACCCCTCTACAAAATGACGGTAATAGCCCGCCAAACCAAGGAAACTGCGAATCTCAGTAGCGGAGGAGGGTCCGGGCCAACTCTGCACGGCCTCCACCTTCCTCGGATCTACTCGAATACCATCACTCGACACCACGTGGCCCAAAAATGCCACCGAACTCAACCAGAATTCACATTTAGAGAACTTGGCATAAAGCTGCTTCTCCTCAGAATCTGAAGCACTATCCTCAAATGCTGCTCGTGCTCTTCCCGGCTCCAAGAATATACTAGAATATCATCAATGAAGACAATCATGAACGAGTCCAGATAAGGACTGAACACACTGTGCATCAAATGCATAAAGGCTGCTGGGGCATTAGTCAGCCCAAAAGACATCACGAGGAACTCATAGTGACCATATCGGGTCCTGAAGGCAGTCTTCGAGATATCTGGCTCCCGAATCTTCAGCTGGTGATACCCAGAGCGCAAATCAATCTTAGAAAACACCTGTGCACCCTGTAGCTGGTCAAATAAATCATCAATACGGGGCAAAGGATACCGGTTCTTCACTATAACCATGTTCAGCTGACGATAGTCAATACACATATGCATAGAACCGTCTTTTTTCTTCACAAACAATACAGGAGCACCCCAAGGCGAAACATTGGGTCGAATAAAACCCTTGCCCAATAACTCCTGTAACTGATCCTTCAACTCCTTCAACTCAGGAGGAGCCATACGGTACGGTGGAATAGAAATGGGCTGAGTGCCCGGCAACAAGTCAATAGCAAAGTCAATATCTCTGTCGGGTGGCATGCCCGGGAGATCAGCTGGAAATACATCAGCAAAGTCACGTACCACATGAACAGAATCAATAGAGAGAGTGTCAACACTGACGTCCCGCACATAGGCTAGATAAGAAGCACACCCCTTCTCAACCATACGCTGAGCTCTGAGAAAAGAAATAGCACGGCTAGGGGTGTGATCTAGAGTACCACTCCACTCAATACGTGGAATGCCTGGCATAGCCAGCGTCACGGTCTTGGCGTGACAATCAAGAATAGCATAATGGGGCGACAACCAGTCCATGCCCAGAATAATATCAAAATCGACCATCCCAAGCAGCAATAGATCCGCTACGGTCTCAAAATCACAAATGGTAATCAAACACGACCGATATACGCGGTCCACAGCCAAAGAATCACCCACCGGAGTAGAAACATAAATGGGGGCACTCAAAGAATCCCGAGGCACACCCAGATGAGAAGCAAAGTAAGAAGACACATATGAAAAAGTGGAACCATGGTCGAATAGAACCGATGCCTCCCTGTGACTAACCAGAATAATACCTGTGATAACAGAGTCGGATGCAACAGCCACAGCGCGATCAGGAATAGCATAGAATCTGGCCTGTCCCCCCTCTCGAGGGCGGCCTCTGGAACCCTGACCCCCGCCCCTGGCTGGCCGGGCAGGTGGAGTGGCAGCTGGGGCTGGAATGATAGCCTGCTGGCCCTGAGAACCACGCGGATGCCGTGATGACTGATGAGGGGCTCCTCTCCTGCGCCTGGGGAACTCCCTAACCAGGTGGTGAGTATCCCCGCACTCAAAACAAGATCTGGGAGGACGCGGTGGCTGTGACTGACCGGCCTCGCCCCCACTAGTCTGACCCCTGGAAGGACCCCGCGCAGGAGGTGCACTGGAAACTGGGGGAGCATAATAAGGCTCCTGAGGTGCTGGAAGACCTGGAGTACTACCGGCTGCGGGCAATGCCGAGTGAACTGGTCGACCGGAATAACCCCTGCCAAAACGACCGGCTGATGAAGTGCGGGCACCAGAGAAATGGCCCGACTCACGAGACCTCTTGGCCTCTCTCTCTCTCCGCTCTCTAGGGAGCATACTCTCGATCCTCTTGGCAATGCTAACTACCTGCTGATAAGATATATCTGTCTCAAGCTCTCTGGCCATGCTGGATCGGATAGGCGGAACAAGGCCCTCAATAAATCTCCGCACTCTCTCCCGAACCGTGGCTACCAAAGCCGGTGCATGCTTGGCTAGGCGGGTGAAACTGATAGCATACTCCGATACTGACATGGAGCCCTGTCGCAACCGCTCAAACTCCGAGCGCCAAGAATCCCTAAGGCTCTGGGGAACAAACTCCCTCAAAAACAGATCTGAAAACTGCATCCAGGTTAATGAAGCATACTCCTCCGGACTATCCAACTCATACGTGCGCCATCAATCATAAGCGGCCCCACGAAACTGAAAAGCAGTGAAGGAAACCCCGCTGGTCTCCACAATCCCCATAGTACGAAGAATACGATGACACTCCTCTAGAAAACCCAATGCATCATCCGAAGCCAAACCACTAAACACTGGAGGGTCATATTTCTTGAACCTCTCCAATCTACGTTGCTCGTCCTCAGAGGCAGCTGGTCCACCTCCGGGCTGTGCTGGGGCGGCAGGAGGCATAACTAAAACATCTGGAACCTGTCCCACTGGCACACGCTGCTCCGGTGTAACGGCTGCGGGAGTCTGGGCCCCTCCCCCGGCCTGAGATGTAGCTGCGACGAGAGGAAGCAGTCCTGCCTGAGCTAAAGTGGTATACATACTCATGAACTGGGCCAGGGTCTCCTGTAGTGCTGGAGTAGTAGCAACTGTAGTCGGTGTACCAGGTGCCTGCGCTCCAACCTGGTCTACCTGTGGCACCTCAGCGGCAGCGTGCGCGGGTGCTGTGGCTGCACCTCGGGCGCGTCCTCGTCCTCTACCTCAGCCCCGGCCTCTGACGGCGGCAACAGGGGGCGTGGGTACCTGATCATCGCGAGTAGATCGTGTCCTCACCATCTGTGAGAGAATAGAAAGCATTAGTTTAGATTTTTGATGTAAAAAATGTCGCACGACAAGGAATCCAAAAGAAATGAAGAGTTTCCTAAACAGTTACATAGCCCCTCGTAGATAAATACAGACGTCTCCGTATTGATCAGCGAGACTCTAAGTAACCGGCATGTGTCCCGTGACTCCTATGAACCTAGAGCTCTGATACCAACTTGTCACGACCCTAGTTCACCAATTGTGAACATGTCGTGATGGCACCCAGTCCCCACGACTAGGTAAGCCTAACACGTTGCGGAATATACAAGTTATAAACACTTAAATTAGAAACAACGGAAAAATAGCATAAAAGATATGTAATCCGTGCCGCTTGGCACATACATCCGTCACACAATGAATAAAACACTACCAAGATCCAGAACCCCACGGTAACACAGACTAAAAGAAAAATACAACTGTGGCTCTATATGTAAAGAGTATCTAACAACGAAATGAAGAAAAATGTCAACTAGTACTATTAGAATAGAAGGAAAGCCTCCGGATCTGCGGACGTAGCAGATCATACCTCGAGGTCTCCAGAAAGCTGTGGAATCACCTAGCACGAGCCTGCTCTGATGTACCTGGATCTGCACAACAAAAGTGTGCAGAAGAGTAGCATGAGTACACCACGGCGGTACTCGGTAAGTGCCAAGCCTAACCTCGATGGAGTAGTGACGAGGAAGGTCAGGGACACTAATGAGAGAAAACAATTACAAAAATGATAGTAACAATAATAAGCAGTTTAAATGATAATAATTTCCGAAATAACAACATTAAAATGATTACTGCAACTGTCTACAATTTAAGCTAACACCAAATAACCAATTCAAATAAACAAATTCACGATCTGTGGGAATTGAACCCACAGTCCCATTCTCAGTACCTTTGGGTCTCCGGGAATCGAACCCGCAGCCCATGTCTCAATAATATCTCAAGAACTCAGGATCTCTGGGAATCGAACCCGCAGTCCCTACCAATAACTCAGGATCTCGGGAATCGAACCCGTAGTCCACATTTCAATAAATCTCAGGATCTCGGGAATCGATCCCGTAGTCCATATTTCAATAATCTCAGGATCTCGGGAATCGAACCCATAGTCCACATTTCAATAATCTCAGGATCTCGGGAATCGAACCCGTAGTCCACATTTCAATACAAGGGATCTCGGGAATCGAACCCGTAGTCCATATTTCAGTAATCTCAGGATCTCGGGAATCGAACCCGTAGTCCACAACTACAGCAAGTAAATGAATACACAGAGAGAAATATAATATGCTTAACGATAACTTCGCCGATGAACAGCGCCAGCGATACAAAAAAGAACTCAAGTAAGTCAATTAAGCAACTAGACAGTTAGATACTATCTAATCATGCTTTTCTAACTACTACCGAGCATAAATATCGAATTTAACAACTAAAAACAGGAATATCACTCATTGAACATTTTGAGTAAAGTATGTGTTCAACAACCAGCGCATGTACACGCCCGTCACCTCGCGTACAAGGCATTTAAAGTATCACAATAATATCCTAGGGGTGAAAGTCCCCCACACGAAGTTAGACAAGCCACTTACCTCAATTCCGGTACAAAACCGCTAAGCAATAACCCTCTTGCCACGAATGTCGGCCTCCACAAGTGTAGTATCCGATAAAAATCAATAGAATCACATCAAAATAGGCCAATTGGGCATTACCCAATCAAAATAACTCAAAATGCACCAAAATCCACAAGTTGCCAAAACCCGACTTTCGGTAGACTTATCGAAAGATCACGAAAATTATATTTTCGGGTTCCTTATCTCAATACGAGTCTAGGCATATAAAATTTACCAAAATCGGACTCCATTTGACCACTCAAATCAGAGATTTTCTAACATTTAGGCCTAGGGCTCAAACCCACCTTTAATCCCCCATTTTCAGTGAAATAATCACGGATTTCATGATAAACCAACGAATTAAGGTCAAAAAACTTACCCCCGATGATTTCCCGATGATACCCCAGCGTTTCCCCTTCAAAATCCTCTCTTGGAGCTCAAAAATGGCATTTTTGTGTATGGGGGTCGCGGGTGTTATGTTCTGAACTTAAGCTCACTGCCAGACCCCATTGCTCATCGCGTTCGCGTTACTGTTCACGCGTTCGCGATGAACAGCCCAACTTCTTCTACGCGAACGCGAAGTAACCCACGCATTCGCGATGACCTGCAAAATTTACCTATCGCGAACGCGACGCTCCCCTCGCGTCCGTGAAGCACAATTTCCCTTCCTCAACGCGAACGCGACGACTCCCACGCGTTCGCGAAGAACAACCTTCAATCGACCGTTTTTCTTCTACGCGTACGCGACACCTGGGACGCGAACGCGGTGCTTCCTCTTTCCCTTCTACGCGATCGCGACTCAAGGGACGCGAACGCAATGCTTTGCCCTACCATGCCTACGCGAACGCGGCCATTGCCACGCGAACGCGTAGGCTTAACGTCCGCTGCACTGCTGCTGCATTTTCTGCAGAAATTTCCAAGTTCCAAATGCCCGCTTGATGGTCCGAATTCATCCCGAGGCTCCCGGGACCCAAACGAAAACCACCAACATACTCCAAAACACGATATGAACTTATTCCAATCATAAAAACACGTCTAACAACATCCAAACCCATAATTCACATCGAATTCAAGCCTAAATTCCTTAAAACTTTCCGAATTGGACATCCGATCTAAAACCCAACCAAACGACGTCCGAATGACCTGAAAATTTGCGGACATATCCAAAATCACATAATGAAGCTACAGAAATTATCGGAATTCCATTTCGACCCCCGGATCAAAATCTCACCTATCGTTCGGATTTCGCCAAAATTTCAACCTTCGGCATTTCAAGCCTAATTGAGCTAAAGACCTCCAAAATACATTCCGAACGCGCTCCCAACCCCGAAATCACCTAACGGAGCTAATGGAACCATCAGATTTCCGTTCCGAGATCGTCTTAACACTGTTCCGGCTACGGACCATTTTCTAGCTTTAAATCTCTCATTTAGGGACTAAGTGTCCCAAAATGCTCCAAATTTCAGAACCGACTCTCCCGGCAAACCACAATAGCAGAAATGAACTTAGGGAAACAGTTAAATTAGGGATTGGGGCGTAATTTTCTAAAACGACCGGTCGGGTCATTACAACTTGCTATATATAGGATAATATTCCATTGTATCTAGAAGCTTGGACTTGTGACGCCAGATCTACTGGGCTGTTATTACATTTATGTCAATTTCCGCATCATTTTATTATTAACAAATCCTGGATTTTGTGCATAAATTGTTATTTCACGTTTACTTAATTGGAAGGGAAATGTTCAATGGTCGGGCTTTCCGAAAAAGGTGTTGGGCGCCATCACGAACAGGGTTTTGGGTCGCGACAAGTTGGTATGAGAGACTAGGTTATCAGGTCTCATGAGTCATGAGCTGGTTTAGTAGAGTCTTGCAAATCAGTATGGAGATGCCTGTACTTATCCTCGGGAGGCTGCAGAACCTTTAGGAAAACTTGATATTCTTGAAATTCTTGTTGTGCGACTTTGTTAATACGAAACAAAACTTCTGTATTCTATTCTCTCGCAGATGTGAGAACATGTACTAACGGACATGGCGGACGACCACCATTGCCACCCACTAGAGGCCGTGGACGCGGCTGTGGTTGTGGTCGAGGCAGAGCAGCAGGGGGCAGTACCGGTTGACCCACTAGTTGCCCCCACTCAAGATCAGCCTCCAGCTGCAGAGGTCCCAGCAGTACCTGCTTAGGCACCAACTGTGCCTATTGTGATACCGAGTCTTCAGGAGGCCCTAGCTCAGATTTGTCGGTTTGCATTGTCCTAGCTTAGGCAATCTCTGCCACTACTTTCGCAACTACATCTCAGACCGGGAGTGGTCATCAAACTCCCGCAGCTCGCACTCTAGAGCATGTAGTGCAGGGTTTGCAGACACCAGAGGCACCACTAGTTCAACAGGTTGCCCCAGTCTAGCTAGTGGCCCCAGTTCAGTCGGTTATTCCGGTTCAGGGTGATAGGGTCCCAGTCATGCCAGACGACGAGCAGCGTCATCTTGAGAGGTTCAGCAGTCTTTCACATCATACTTTCAGTGGTATTCCGGGCGAGGATGCCTAGTGTTTTCTCGATAAGTGTCGGTGTATGCTCCGTATAGCAGGGATCTTAGAGTCGAGTGGGGTATCATTTACCACTTTATAGTTCTCAGGAGCATCCTTTACATGATGGGAGGCATATGAGCGTCGTAGGCCGGCAGGTGTGGCACCATTGACATGGAAGGAGTTCTCCACTGTCTTTTTGGAAAAGTGGGTACCATGGTCACAGAGAGAGAAGCTACGTAGGCAATTTGAGTGGCTTCATCAGGGAGATATATATATGACCAAGTATGAGGTGGGATTCTTAGAGTTAGCTTGTTATGCTCCATGGATGGTTCCTACTGATCAGGAGAGGATCAGGCGATTTATGGATGGACTTATTTGTCCCATATGTATTCTGATAACACGAGAGAGGATCATAAGTCATACCTTTGAGGATGTAGTGGATATTGCTCGTGACATTGAGACGGCTCGCTGTTAGGAGAGAGAGGAGAGGGAGGCCAAGAGGCATCAATGATCAGGTAGCTTCGGTGGTGCTCTATCTAGGGGCCAGGTTCAGCAGAGCAGGGGTCGTTCTATTAGGCCTCCATAGCCAGCTCGCTCGGAGTACCGTAGGTCATTTCCTGGTCGGGGTTATCAGGGATTTCATTAGAGTCAGCCATCTCTCAATCTACTTCCAGCGCAGAGTTCATCTCAGGCTCCATCTATTCAGGGCTCATCTCAACCGAGTTCATCAACTAGCCACTCTGGTGCGAGGGGTTCCCTTTAGTCCCAGCCCCCAACACCCGGAAGTTACTATGAGTATGGGGAGTTCGGCAATATGCAGAGGGAGTGCCCCCACCTGCATCCAGTTCATCTCAGTAGAGGGGCCAGCCCTTATCTTCTGGCCTAGTATCTTCAGCACCCGTCCCGACATCTAGGGGTAAGGGTTAGGCAACTAGGGGTTAACCCAGAGGGGGAGGCCGATCGGGTGGTGGTCAGGCTCGATTCTATGCTCTTCAGGGCCATTCAGATGTTGTTGGTTTGGATGCTGTTGTTACAGGTATTATTTTAGTCTGCCATATGAATTCCTCAATTTTATTTGATCCTGGTTCCACTTATTCCTGTGTATCTTCATACTTTGCTCATCATTTGGGTGCGACCCGAGGGTGTCTTGCATTACCTATGTATATATCTACCCCGGTGGGCGATACTATTATTGTGGACCATGTATATCGGTCCTGTCATGTTACTATTGGGGGTCTGGAGACCCGCGTTGATTTGCTACTATTGAGCATGGTTAATTTCGACATTATTTTGGGAATGAATTGGCTATCTCCATGCCATGCTATTCTAGACTGTCATGCCAAGATAGTCACATTGGCTATGACGGGCATTCCGAGGATCGAGTGGCATTGTATGACTGATTATGTACCTAGTAGGGTAATTTCTTCCCTAAAGGCCCATCGAATGGTTGGGAAGGGATGTTTATCGTATTTGGCATTTGTGAGAGATGTTGGAACTGAGACTCCCAACCTTGGTTCTATTCCTGTTGTGAGGGATTTTCCAGATGTGTTTCCATCGGACCTACCGGGCATGCCACCGGACATGGATATTGATTTTGATATTGACTTGGTGTCAGGCACTAAGCCTATCTCTGTTCCCCCTATCGTATGGCACCAGCTGAGGATGTGTATTGATTATACGCAGTTAAACAAGGTAACAGTGAAGAACAAGTATCCTCTACCGTGCATTGATGATTTGTTTGATCGACTCTAGGGAGTGAGGGTATTCTCGAAGATTGATCTTCGTTCAGGCTATCACCAGCTGAAGATTAGGGATTCTGATATCATGAAGACAACTTTAAAGATGAGATATGGGCATTATGAGTTTCTAGTTATGTCTTCTGGGTTGACTGATGCCCGAACTGCATTCATGTATTTGATGAACAGCGTGTTCCGGCCGTATCTGGATTCCTTTGTGATTGTTTTTATTGATGGCATCCTGGTATACTCGCATAGCTAGGAGGAGTATGCCCATCATTTGAGGGTAGTATTGCAGAGATTGAGGGAGGATAAGCTTTATGCAAAGTTCTTCAAGTGTGAGTTATGGCTCGGGTTTGTGGGTTTTCTGGGACACGCGGTGTCCAGTGATGGTATATAGGTTGATCCGAAGAAGATAAAGGCGGTCCAGAGTTGGCCCAGATCGACCTCAGCTACTGAGATCCGTAGTTTCCTTGGGTTGGCAGGTTATTATCGCTAGTTTGTTCAGGGATTTTCTTCCATTGCATCACCCTTGACCAAGTTGACTCAGAAGGGTGCTCCATTTGTGTGGTCCGAAGAGTGTGAGGAGAGCTTTCAGAAGCTCAAGACAGCATTGACCACAACTCCAGTATTGATATTTCCATCAGCTTCAGGTTCCTACAATGTGTATTGTGATGCCTCGAGAGTTGGCATCGGATATGTGCTGATGCAGGAGGGTAGAGTTATTGCTTATGCTTCTCGCCAGTTAAAGCCCATGAGAAGAACTACCCCGTGCACGATTTGGAGTTAGAAGCTATAGTTCATGCTCTGTGTCACACCTCCCTTTTCAACCACCGAAGGTTTTAATATACCCCATGAAAGACATAATAAAGGAGTTTTTCCACTTTAAGGACAATCGAAACGGGATTCAATTTTTGTTTAAAAGTTTAGAGTCGCCACTTAGGAAATTTATGGGATTCGAATCGAGGAAATATTTGACTCTATTAACAGTCCGCAATCCAGAAATCCGGATAAGAAATTTTGTTAACCTGTGAGAAGGTATTAGGCACTCCCGAATTTTGTGGTTCTAGCACGGTCGCTCAACTGTTGTATTTGATTTTATCTGATTTCCATATATACTCTTATTTTATGTGCTTTTAGTAATAATCTGCTCTTATTATTAAAGTTTTTAAAGGAATTGCATCGTTATGAAAATGTATTTTGGACCACACCATTTCAGTACGCCTGTGGCCTTTTAACATATTTCGACTTCGTTGAGATTTGTATTTGGATCACATAAATGTGCACCCATATTTAAGAAAGTGATATAATTATAAATTGCGCTTAAAGCATCTACATATTTGTTAACTTTAGGAAAACCGTGAAATTCGCTAAACGGTTCTTCCATGTCTACAATTATTACAAGCAATTATTGAGGGCCCCGCAATTGTATATTTGATGCGGCGAGGCTCATCTCATTTTTATTTATTAAGGCCAACCTAAAGATGACTACAATTCTTCTATTTAATTTTGTCTCTACAATGGAAAGATATACTAGCTAATTATTTAAGAATTATTAGAACATTTTTATTATTTGAATTCTTATTTCCATTGGGCATCGATATTGGCCCAAGGAGAGGGAAAAATATAATCATAATTTGAGTGGATCTGATATGGCCCAACTCATATGAGTGTTAATTCAAAATTGGTCCTATTAAGGACATCATGGCCCAAACTAGGCCGTTCCCTTTTTTTAACGATATTCTGAGCCCAAAAAATGTTAAATCATGCAACATTGAGCAATTATCTGAAACGGGTTACTTATAAGTAGTTACTAATTTTATAGAAAAATCTAAGAATTCACCAAAGTTACAATTACTATTAGAGAGTAACTAATGCAAACATACTCATTCGGGCTTTATTGTTTTTCAACTAACTTATTATCAAAATTTACATATTAACTATTATTATGATCAACTTTAACTATTATTAATGATTGAAACTACATATTCAAATCTGTAAAATCGAAATACTGAAACGCTAAAGGATAAAATATACGAAATATTCATTTTTTGTCAATTTCTGATAATCGCATTATTTCTATAAAACTAAACTGTAGAACATTTTTCTGCTGATTTGTAGAATAACCTAACATATTCAGAATCTAATATTTATCTAATGTTCTAAGTCTTAACAGTCAGTCTACAAATACATCACAGACAAAATATAGCAATAAAAGTCCGAAAGTTTAAATTTAATTACATTTAAACTATTCCTAATTAATACAATTGTTCTAGCTAGATCAGATAAAATGTAAAGTAAAAATGAACTAAACTAGTATGTAAACATCTATTTCATCTTCATCAACGTGAATTACACAAGCAGGTAATAGAATTGTACCTGGAAATAAGATGAAGATCAATGAGAATCTACTCGAAATCAATACAGAAAAGGATCAGCAATGAGATTTTAACAGCAAATTGATCACAGCTTCAAAAATCAGCAGACTTAAACCCAGAAAATAGTAGATCAAACAATAGAATCATACTCGACGCAAACAATTCCAATTCAACAGAACTTTTATTGCCAAAAACCAAGTAGAAGAAGCACAAACTTGAATTTGAATTATAGTCAATGGAGCAGTGATGTTTTTTTTTTACGATTTTTGGGTTTTGAAATGATGAAATATAAGAATTTAGATTGCAAATAGTAGGAGAACATTTTTATGGATTTCAGATTTTCCAAACTTATTAAGAGAGGCCAAATGAGGTCTATTTATAGAGTAGAAAGGGGGGGGGGGAGTTTTAAATTTTTAGTAATTATCCCTTAGTCCTCCCTTTTATTGCAATTATATCCTTAATGTTTTCTATTTAGTCGATTTTTCTTTCCTATTAATGAAGAATTACACTTTTTCCCTGTCTAGAATGTTCTATTTTAGTGTTTTACCCTTCTGCCCCTACTTCTATTTGGTATTTTACTGAATTGCCCTTTTTATTGCCCATATTATCCCCACTTCCTAACTTTTATTACACTCAACCCATTTTTGTATTCCCAAATTACCCCTGAACCCAAATCCTATTTACCAATTACCCTTACTGCCTTTTACCCCTTTATCCCTTAGATTTAATCAATTTTAGGAAATTAACCTTCCACTAATTTTCAAAATTATCAAACAAAAGATGTAGTCTAAATCAACTATAACCAATCACTTATACTAAATAACCCTAACTAATTATCTAATAATTATTCCAAAATCAATTATTGATTACTCATTTATTAACTGATTCAGAAACTAAAACAAACACAAACAAATCTACTGAAATCCTATACTTCTAATTAACAATTTCAATTTAAAAAAAAAATAGAAATCGAAATCATGATAACCAAATTCTAAAATTTCTAGAAACTAATCAAACAAACATTTAATTCTTATTAAACCTTAGTTAATATCAACAGCCGACACAGAAAATTATCAAAGGCTATTAATTCCTATAAAACTTATTTGTTTATCTTTTATCCTTTTTCAAAACAGTATTAATTTTAGATGAATCAAAAACTAAAAATAGTAATAAAAAAAGTCTAAACTATTAAAAATCAGAGACACGCATACAAAGAGAATAAAAGAATATCAAAAGAACTAACAGAAACATTTAGCGTTTTTATTTTTCGAAATTTTTCTTTTCTTTCTTTCCTTCTTCCTTTCTTTCTTTCTTCTCTTTTTAGTTGAAAAGATTTTCCAGAACATCAAGGTTTTGAAATACACTTTCTTGGACTCTTGGGTCTCAAGCAGACTTATTTTTAAATATTTTTGGTTTTCCAGGGGTCTTTGGGACTTAAGGGCTTCATAATGGGTTTAAGGGTGTCAAGGGGTGTTTCTGGTGTGATTTTGGTTCATTTTGGGTGAAGGGTTATTCATCGGAACTAGGGTTCTGGCGATACTTATTTGAAGATTCGAGAAGATGCGACCTTATTTGAGGAAAAAGAAGTAGAAGGGTGGGAAGGGGAGGTTGAGAGGTGTCTATGGTGTTAAGGACGAAGTTATTGGCGTAACTCACGTCTCCCGCCGGTAGGGTTCTGGCGGGAACTGAGAGGAACTGAAGGCGACTAGGGTTAGAAAATTAGAGAATAAAGGGGGGAAATGATAAAAAGGGGTATAACTTTTAGTATATTGAAAGCACTCTAATGATCTGAGACCGTTGGATTAGATAAACCAACGGCTCAGATTCATTGATCATTGAAACGTCACTGTATTATTTAAATGATGATTCAATTTCAACCATTAGATTGATTAAACTAACAGTTCAGATTACACGAGATGAAACGATGTCGTTTTTTTTATTCAGGGTCTGTGTAACGTGACCATTAGATCTCATTATTTGAACAGCCAAGATCTTTTATACTTTAAACGGGGTCGTTTTGGTATAGAATGGGCAGACCGGGTATGACTCCTTTGGGCCTGGGCGGTTGTTATTTAATTTGGGTCACTAATTTGGCCCAAATAACAATTTTTCTTTATTGTTTTGTATTTTCTTCCTTTTGTATTTTTACAATTATTTTTCACTTTGTATTTTTATATTGTATTATTTTTTATATTATTATTTTCTATATTTTATTTTCCCTTGGTATTTCCATATTTTATTTTCTTTTATTAAATTATTAAACTAATTAATTTTTATTTTTATGGTAATTTTCAATTAAGCGCAAAAAATGCCATTTTTTTTATTTTTCTTTAAAATGAATTATTACTAAAATTGTAAAATTAAACACCTAATGTATGTGTATATATTTTGTATTTTTATATTTTTTAATATGAATTAAAATGCAACAATTAACACCAATTTCAACAAAAATCCATAAAAATGGTAAAATAATAAAGAAATCATTTTATTTGAAACTTTTGGAATAAAATTGCTTAGGACAAAAATCACGTGCTCACTCTGAAGATTCGAGGCACTAATTGTACGAAATTTCTTGTGAGGTGTATGTTGATCATCGCAACCTTCAACATCTGTTCAAACAGAAAGATCTTAATTTAAGACAACGGAGATGGCTTGAGTTGCTCAAGGATTATGACATTACCATATTGTATCATCCAAGGAAGGCCAATGTAGTGGCTGATGCTTTGAGCCGGAAGGCAGCTAGTATGGGCAGTTTGGTGTATATTCCAGTTGGGAAGAGACCCTTCGCAGTTGATGTTTAGGCGTTGGCCAATCGGATGGTGAGATTCGATTGCGTTGTTTCTGGATCCTCCTTATTTGATCGCATCAGAGAGCGTTAGTATGATGATCCACATTTGCTTGTCCTTAAGGACAGAGTTCAGCATGATGATACTAGGGATGAGACTATTGATAGTGATGGTGTATTGAGAATGCAGGGCCGGATTTGCGTGCCCAATGTAGATGGACTTCGAGAGTTGATACTAGAAGAGGCTCACAGATCGTGGTACTCCATTCATCCGGGGTGCCGCGAAGATGTATTAGGACTTGAGATAGCATTACTTGTGGAGGAGGATGAAGAAAGATATAGTGAGTCATGTAGCCTGATGTATCAACTATCAGCAGGTCAAGTATGAGCATAAGAGACTGGGCGGTTTTCTTCAGCGTATGGTTATTCCTGAGTGGAAATGGTAGAGGATTACTATAAATTTCGTGAGTGGTCTCCCTCGGACTTCGAGGAAGTTTGATTCAGTTTGGGTGATTGTTGATTGGCTGACTAATTCCGCGCACTTCATTCCAGTTTGTACTACTTACTCATCGGAGTGGTTGGCATGGATCTTTATTCAGGAGATTACCAGGTTACATTAGGTTCCAGTGTCTATTATCTCTGATAAAGGTACTTAGTTCACTTATCAGTTCTGGAGGGCATTTTAGAGGGAGCTGGGTATGCAGGTCGAGTTGAGCACAGCATTCCATTCTCAGATGGACAGACAGTCTGAGCGCACTATTCAGATCTTGGAGGATATGTTGCGTGCTTGTGTTATCTATTTTGGAGGTTCCTGGGATGTTTTGCCGCTTGCAGAGTTTGCCTACAACAATAGTTATCAATCGAGTATTCATATGGACCCGTATGAGACATTGTATAGCAGACGGTGTAGGTCTACTATGGGATGGTTCGGGCCTGGCGAGGCTAGATTGTTAGGGACCGAGATATTTGAGGATGCTTTGGAGAGAATGAAGTTGATCCAGGAGAGGCTTCGCACAACACAGTCGCACCAGAAGAGTTATACGGACAGGAAGGTTCGTGATGTGTCATACATGTGAGCACGTGATTTTTGCCCTAAGCAAACAAATTTCAATATAAATATAAAAATAGATTTTTGATGTGCAATTGTGTGTTTTAATTGAAATACTTGTGTTTTTGTTGTTAAAATAAGTTTGAAATTAAAACTACAAAAGGAATCAATCAGAAAATGTCACAAAAAAAAATATATATGAAAATTTAGAAAAACTCAACAAAAATACAAAAATATTGGAAAAACAAAAGAAAATGGCAAAAGTATCATAAAATACCAGAAAAAACAGGAAAAATTGGGAAATAAAAGAAATATAACAACTGAAAATAAATATAAAAAGAGAAAAATGAAATACAAAAGAAAATACGAAGGAAATAATTAAAATACAAGAAAAATACAAAAATGCAATAATAATTTGGGCTGAGGCACAAAAAACACATGCCCAAACATGCAATAAGGCCCAAGAGACTGGCCATCTGTCTAAGCTTCTAACTAAACGACGACGTAAGGGCCAATTTAATCCTCACCGTTGATATAATTAATCCAACGGATCGCATAAGGTGGCCTAATAGAAAACTAAACGATGTCGTATAGGAAGTTAATCTTAACCGTCCAAAGGAATGATCAGACGGATGTTTTTTGAGTCTCATTAAGAATTAAACGACGTAGCATTGCAAAATAATCCTGGTCGTCCATGTTTGAACATCTAACGGACACAAGGCCATCTCTTACTAAATAGAACGATGTCGTTTTAAGGGGATAAATCCTGGCCATTGATTGCAGTTGATCCAAGGGCCAGGATCACACGAGACTAAGGGGGTATATAAACACCCACCTCCCGTTCAAATTGATACATACACATATACACATTTCAGACCTGAAACCCTAGTCGCCTTCTTCATCGTCTTTAACCCTTCGTCTCTCATGGAGACTGCTCAGACAAGCCATGAACCTTCGCCGTCTCCGGCTCAAACAACCTCCCAATACCATATCCCTAACTCCCGTACGTCACATCCACCATAAAACCTTTGGAAAACCAAAAGCCCCTTCTTTCTTGAAAGTCCGGTCGCCAGAACCCTAGCCGGCAACCTCTAACCTATGAACCAGGCTTCCATCTTTACACCATAAGACCACCTCAAAGAGACCTTTCACCCCATCTAGGTGGCTGGTCTGGAATCAGGCCGGAATTGTTCGAATAAAGCAAAAAAAGCTCGCTGGAACCCTACTCCGGCGAGCACCCAAAAACAAACCCCACCCCCAAAACCTCTCAAACAACGCCCAGACCACCCCTTACCTACCAAAACTTCATAAATAAGCTCCATCAGAAAGATCTTATAGTCAGAAGACTTCAAGTCTTCAAGAACTTCTGAAGTCTGGAAATAACAAAAGAAAGAGAAAGAAGAAATAATGAAGAAGGAAATAAAGAAAAGAAAGAAACAAAAAAGAAAGGAAAGGAAATCCTGAAAGCTAAGTTCTCCCTACCCTTCTTCTTCTTTGTCTGTTTGTTTTCTGAATGTTTTGATAATCTATTCTTGATGTTCTTATTAGCCTATGTTCGTTTCATGCTTAAGATCTATTATATTTCTTTACACAAGCCTAGTCTGGTTTAGCATTTTTAGGGTTTTTATGATTATTACACATAAACCATGATTAAATAGGCTTCTTTATGTGATTTGTTCATCATTCCTTGTCTGAAATTATGCTTTGATTAATTGGGATTCAACCATTATCAAAACTTCTCTCTGAGTTCTAGTTGATAGGAAATTGATTTTACGATTAAGGCTATGTGTGCAATATAACATGAATTGGCTATATTTGTAATCTGATTCATCTGTTAGACCATTCTGAATCCTGATATGTTTTATGATTTGGTTATAGCTGTAAAGATCTAGGGTTAGTTTCTAAAAGTTAAAGTAGATATGGCTATTTTTGAAATGATTAAAACTGTTTGTTAAAGTGGCTATTCCTGAAATGATATGAATTGGTTATATTGTCAAGTGGTTAGTTTTGCAACCTATTTCTGGTTAGTTACTTAGTATTAATAAGGGGCTACATTTTAAATAAGCTTGGGTCTGTTAAAAGTGGTTAAAACTGAGAAGGATTTAGGGTCTGAATCAGGCTAAGTCTTAAATAGTTTTAAGACAGTGGCTATTAGTTAATAAAGCGTTAAACCTAGTCTGCCCAGACCTTAGTAGGTCGGGTAAATAAGGAACAACAATAGGGATATAATATGGAAGAATAAATGGCATTATTGAGGATTTAATAGAGCCTATAAGGATATAAAAGACTTTACTACCTAGTATTCTTGTAATTAACAACAAAATAAAGGATAGAATAGGCATACTAAAAAGGCAGTATTGAAATTAAACTTAGCAAGTGAGGGTAGCTTAGTAAAATACCCCTAATAGAACATAGAAGAACTAACTAGAACCTTCCAGGAAGGGCTGGAATGCATTTCGACACATAATTCATGGGATTAAACTGTAAATCATTGAAAAATAAAGGGTAGGGGATTAGAAATAAGTTATTTGAATTTCCCCCACAAATTTCACCCAAAACTAGTCTATAGGCTGTTAATTAGCCTGTAAAAGGGTCCAGATTTTGAAAATTAAGGAAAATGGTTGAACATTTCTAGGTTCTAGATTCTGCAATTAAAAAGGGTTACAACTTGGGGTTAGAGTTCGAATATCTCAAAAGGTTCTAAGGCAATCTGGAGTTCTATTAGAGTCTATTGTTCTTCAACTTTGTTGGATTCTATTTGAGCTCTTCAATTCCACTTGTTGATTTGTTGGACTATTGGATTTGCTGCTTGGTCTGCTACTTTATTGCTGCTCTATTGTTGCTATCTCTGCTGACTATTCTTCATCCCCAACCTAGTCTCATAAGATTATTTTGGTGAATCAGGTACACTCTCTTTTCCTGGAGATGTAATTACAAATTGATTGAAGAAATGAGAATCTCATGAGATATTTGGACGATTCTGCTGTTGTTTTCTTTTAGCTTTATAATTACCATGTCTTAGAATTCCTGTAATTCATTAGGATGTTTGTAATAATTAATACTTGTATGCAGTCGAAACAAAATAAGTAGATAGTGTAGTAGTAGTATATACGTAAATACAACTATCATTTAATCTTAGGTTGAAACAGGTTAACATATGAATCAAATTCGCCTAGTGAAACTGGTATAACATGAAATGGTAATGAACTAACCTCGCTAATTAGAACCTGATAATTAGTCTATAAAAGGAAATGAGTAGATGAGTTAAAACTGTTTTGTCATTCAAACTCGTTCAACAATAATTTACAATAATATAGGTTAGAATCATGTAATTAATAATAGTCCAAACCTGTTCTGTTACTATTATCATCACGGATTAAGTACTTGAAATAGAAGTATTATTACTTTGGTCCCGTTAATGTTTAATTAGTGATTAGATTTCACAATTAGTATTGATAAACGTGTATTCCAGAACTCTATGAAATGAAAAAATGAATTTTATTGATCTATTCTGTTGTCTAATGAATGTCTTTTTAATATTTATGAAACTTCAGTTCTGCTCTATATTTTATCCGTCTGTTCTGGGCCTGATCGAAAACACAGGCCCAGATTCAAATGAATTCGTTTCTAGGCCACTGAATAATGGCACTTGTATATACTGGGTTTCCGAAGCCCAATTGTAGACAACGGACTGTTAATACAGTCCAGAAGTCCAGCCCTGATAACAAATAGTTGGCCTGGACATAATAACAATGGATCCTAAAAATACCAAATACTATAACATAATTAGGAGAAAAAACAAAAAATAGCAAATATAGTACTTGATAGGTTTGGACTTATAATATAACGGGAAGAGCCTCGTACAAAAATGAGAAACACGCGGGGCCCCCATGTGAACTTTAATAAGAATGTTAGACTCGGGAAGACCGTTTAGCGAATGGCACTGTCTTTCCTAAAGATAATAAGACGTAGACGTTACATGCACGATTAACATATACATTCTTAAATACGAGTGCACATTTATGTGACTCAAATCTCAAATCCCGGCAAAGCTGAAACGTATTAAAGTCGCAGGTGTACTGGTTACGGTATGACTCGAAATGCATTTTCGCAATGTCGCAAGTCGTTAAAATATCAAAACAAGACATTCTTATTTGTAAAAGCATATAAAGAAATCAAATAAGACAATAACAACAGTTGAGAGACCGTGCTAAAACCACGGAATTCGGGAGTGCCTAACACCTTCTCCTGGGTTAACAGAATTCCTTATCCGGATTTCTAGTTTCGCAGACTGTTAAAACAGAGTCAATTTCCTCGGATTCAAGATTAAACCGGTGACTTGGGACACCATTATCTTCCCAAGTGGCGACTCTAAAATCTAAATACATCCCATTCCGATTGTCCTTAAAATGGAAAAACTCCTTCCCTGTTGTTATTATTATATCCTATCCCAGGGTGTATTAGTAATTAACGGGGTATACTTTATTCTTCGGAAAAGGTAGTAAAAAGGGAGGTATGACAGCTCTGGCGACTCTGCTGGGGATAAGCAACCCAGAACTTAGGTTCAGGGTTTAAGAATTCAAGCTCAATTGAATTGTCGTTCTTGATATTATTTGATTTCATTATATGCTTTGATCAATGCGCTACATGTTTACCACTTTGATATTACGTGAACTGTATATATAAAAATTATGCTGAAAACCCTTCTCTTCTCACCCCCGGGGATGTGCTTACTGGTTGAGACTCTCCTTTCTGTTAGTGTCATACCCTAAATAAGAAATAGAGGCCGGATAAGTTACAAAGCCGGACGACCCCGCGGGTCCCCGGTACGTAGCCCCCTCCTCGATCCGAGTTGTCCACTCAGGTACACGGTCTAGCACCATGAAAACATCAGGATATTAAGTCTAGATTTAGGATGATTATTTGCATCATATCTGACTTAGGGGACTCAATACAGGGTTGGGTCCCTCTAGGATAGGTGACCTGGGAATAAAAAAATCGAGTATATTATATGTTGCATTTATTTGTCCTGGATTATTATGCGGACCGGCTAAATTCCTGAAAAATAAAAGAAAGAGAATTTTAGAATAGAAAAGTATCAAAATATTGATGAAACGCTGTGGAAAATTGAAAGGAAAGTTTGAAAAATAGGTAGAACAATTTTGTTGAAATAATTGGTCACAAAACAATTTGACCGAACTACGCAGGTTTGATTCTCGCCACTAGGTGAGATACGTAGGAAACCCTTGACGGGTCCAACCACCCCTTTTAGAAAATGACCAAAAATGTCGAATTTTACTTTTCAATAAATCAAAGTGATGCTATTTTTGGCAATAGCCGAATGTTCCGAAAGGACGCCGGAAGGCTGTTTTGCAAAAATGGCCGCTTTGAAGTCATTTCTTTTCCTTTTTAAAATAATAGCCTTGAAGTTTTAAAATATGGAAAGGCTAATTCTTTCAAAATAATGAAATATTGTCTTTGAAAAATATTTTCCCTTTTTGAATAAAATTGCTTTTAATAAATGTGCAGGATGAGCACGATACAAAATAAACCCTTTGCACTAATGAACATAATCCATTTGGAGTTGCGGTTATGGTGGAAGGATCTAGGCCAACAGGGACAGGTTTGGCTCAACAGATATCTGAAAGATCTTACTGGGTTGATGGACATAATACCTCGGGGTGATATTATTTCGGCCCTCGTTGCTTGTTGGGATCCTGCACATAATACATTCGAAGAAGTTGCTTATTACATCGGGAAAGGCGAGGTTTCCCTAAAGGACAAATATCCGGTGGCTCCAAGGGTAATTACAGTGCATAGATTCCTCGATTCCCTAAAGATCGCCAGAAACGTTCACAATGAAGACTTGGCTCACGGGTTTTGTACTATGAGTTTCATCTACCGCAAATATGGTCATATTGGGGGATTTAACGACCCAACGAACAAACTCTGCAGTAAGTCTAACCGATTCAAGTGGGAGGAACATAGGCGATTCGCCTTTATGGTGGCATTTTTGGGATTGATTATATTCCCGAGGAAAGATGGAAATATTGATATAAGAGTCGCCGGGATTGCCAATACTCTCCTCGCGCAAGACAATAGCATACTGGCACCGATGATAGTAGGTGATATCTTCCGTGCCCTCACATCCTGTAAAGCAGGACATGAATTCTTCGAGGGATGCAATTTAATTCTTCAGATGTGGATGATTGAACATTTGTGCCGTTACCCTCAGTTCTCGAGTTGCGGATCATCTGAAAAGGCGTGCATTGAAGAGTTTTATATGAGAACAAAAAGAGTTAACTTGCCAGAAGGATCAAAAGGCTGGATCATATACTTGTGATTGTTGACTGCTAGCCAGATTGATTGGGCATACGGATGGTTGCCCCTTAACGAGGTGATATATATGCCAACAGAAGGGTCACATTTTCTGATAATGGGTCTTAAAAGCATCCAGCCTTATGCACCGTACAGGGTATTAAGGCAACTCGGGAGATATCATGTCATACCAAAAGACATAGACCTCAGCCTGCAAGCCATAGAAATCAGTCCTGACGGACAATTCCGGAAACAAAGATTTGGCAAATCTGGAATGAATGCCAATGCCTGAGAATAGACACTTGTGTGGGAAACCGAGCTAGAGGAGAAGTATCACCAGGGTATGTCGCATGGTATCGCCAAGATGTTGAGCATGAGAGACCAATGAAGAGGCCTCATATTCAAGAGTTGGTCGAGCAGTCTAAGGAACAAAAAGATTGGATGGCCAAAGAAAATGAGTACCGAGCCAGAATCAACTCGTTGGAGAAATAGTTCCAAAACCTAAAATTTGAAAGTAGCTTACAAGCGGCATCTGATGTGGGAGAAAAGAAATAGCTGAGGAAAGAGAATGAAATCCTGAAGGCTCAAACTGCAAAGATGAAAACAACACCCGAAACCCCAGTTCGACTTGCCCGAGATGAGAAGCTAATTGAAAATCTTCGGCGTAAAGTGAATGACTATAGCTTTGATCTAGATAAGGCTGAAAAGGAATTAGTCGGGGTTTGGAAACAACTGGCCAGGAATGCTGAAGAAAGAGTTCGAATGGTTCAGTGGTTACAAGATGAACATAATGTTGAGGTAGCCCGATTGAGGAAGAAGATCATTACAACCGAAGTCAAAAGTAGCAAACAAACCAAAGAGTTTGAAGTAGAGAGAGAACATTTCTACATGGCTATGGCTCAATTAGAATTAGAGCTACAACAACAACAAAAGAAGAACCAGCAAACCTTTGATGCTGGTGCCAAATGGATTGGTAGGTTGCTTCAGGAAAAAGGGGTCATCAGGGAAAGAATTGTCAACATTGCTCAGCACTTCACAAGGAAATGCCAATTGTGCGAGGATATGTCTCAGTCAAGTTTCACATCATCAGTAATGTTATTTGTAAAGCAAGTAATGACCGACCTGGACAAACTCCAAAGTGGATTAGCATATAGGCCCGCGGCAAGACCGAACGATGTCTCGCGGGAACTATGAGCTTTAATGTATTCATAAGGCATACATTTTGTATTTGTATTTTCTTTCTGCATTTGTAGTACAACATCATTTGTAACCGCTGTTTGAGTATCAATGAAAATTCAAAAGAAGTTGCCATTATTTTCTCTCTTTATATGCAAATTGCTTGGGCGATAGGTAAACATGTAGGAACGAAAAACAAAAATGAAAAAAAAAAGTGGAAAATAAGAAAAATAAATAAACAAAAAGCAATGAAATGAAGAAAATCAAAAAGTGAAAAAGAAAGCTGGTGGTTTCAAGACGAATAATGCCGGGATGATGCATAATGACTAGGCAAAAGTTGTGATTTTAGAATTTGTGATGTTTATCCCTTATGAGCTAACTATTAACAAGTTTTGTTGTTGATGAGTCTCAGATTTTCAGTTGGCAACTGGCATTCTGGCACATCACAGCTACAATACACATTCTAAAGTCACGACAAAAGCAGTAACTCAGGAAATCTAGCCTACTATTATGGATCTGGTATAAGAGGAAGAAGTTATTGACGTAGCTAGTATGAAAGAAGAGATGTACAAATTAAAACAGCAGATGTGAGAGATGCACCAGGCCTGGTCTAGGGGTTAACCTTTGGCTTCCTACCCAGCCAACCCAGCATACATTCCTCCTCTGAACCCAAATCCTGAACCACCCACTATGAACTCGTCCTCCACATATCCAACTTACCCGCATTACTATGCTACAACCTCACAAGCACCTCCACCGTTGTCTAAACAAGCTCCACTACCACCTAAGGTCGCTCCAGTATACGTGGCACCGCCACCAACTGCCTTACACAAATCTTCCAGCGAACCTGTGTTCTGTGTCCAGGACACCCATTATTATCTGCCAGAACCCACTTTCAGGCAACACGATTCTTACACCCTACTCATAGACATGACAGAGGAGGAAAAACCTTTCAGAAATCTTGAACAGGAAGAGATGGCCCGTAAGATGAAAAGTCTTGAGCAGTCATTTCGTAACATGCAAGGGCTGGGAGGCCAAGTTAGTGTTGCGTACAAAGACCTATGTTTGTTTCAGGGGGTACAGCTACCAGCCGGGTTTAAGTTGCCTAAGTTTGATATGTATGACGGTCACAGAGATACAGTAGCCCATCTGAGGGGTTACTGCAGTAAAATACGCAGAGCATGAGGAAGGGACGAGTTACTCATGGCTTATTTCAGCCAAAGCTTAAGTGGTTCAGCGTTGGAATAGTATACTCGATAAGATCATACCAGATGGTTAATCTGGGATGACTTAGCTCAATCGTTTGCAAACCATTTCCAATACAATCTAGAAATTATCCCTGATAGGTTGTCGTTGACTAAGATGGAGAAGAAACCCGGAAAAAGCTTTCGGGAATACGAATTCAGGTGGAGGGAGCAGGCTGCACGTGTAGACCCGCTAATGAAAGAAGGAGAAATGGTGGATTGCTTCTTACAGGCTTTGGAGCCAACATACTATGGCCACTTAGTGTCTGCAATTGGAAAAACCTTTAACGAGGTAGTAAAGATGGGAAGCTTTGTAGAAGAAGGGCTAAAGACAAATAAAATCATGAGCTACTCGGCCATCAAGGCCACAAACCAAGCAATACAGACTGGAACCGAAGGGTCGATTGGAAAGAAGAAGAAGGAAGAAGTTGCGGTAATTGAAGGTAGATCATGGTCCCGGGGCCCCAATCCATATCATCATCAACCTCGCCCATACCAACCATATCCACCAGCACCATATAATCCACCTCCACCATATTATCCTCCAACCAGTCCACAATTTTCTGTCCAACATGCTCAACCTTACCCACCCCCTCCACATTCATAGCGTACCCCAGCTCCACAAAATGTCTACCACGGACAAAATGCCTATCCGCCTTCCAAAACATACAGAAATCCAAATCGACCTAACTTCCGTTCAGATCCAGAAGTAAAAGGTGATAGGGCCCAAAGGAAGATAACATTCACTTCGTTGGGGGAGTCATATACTAGTCTTTTTCACCGTTTGAGAGAACTAGGAATGTTGAGCTCTATTGAACCAAAAATTCCCAACCCTCCACCAAGAAATCTTGACCAATCAGTCTGTTGTGAGTATTGTTCCGGGGCACCGGGATATGATACAGAGAAGTGATGGAATTTAAAGTCCGCAATACATGAACTTATTGATATCGGGAGAATTGAGGTCCAAGCTCCAGAAACTCCCAATATCACATAGAATCCTTTGCCAGCACATCACGAGACACATATGATAGAGTTGGAGAAGAGAGAGAGCTATAAAAAACCTTCTTAGTAGGTGATGATGATTAAAGCGAACAACAAGGTAGAGGGGGATGTTGAAAAGGAGAAAGTGTCAATTGAGTTACCAACAATGAAGCCATCATTGATTGAGCCCATGAAAGTAGTAGTACCGGGAGTGAAGCCTTTGCTGACCGTGAAGAGAGCTTATGTAGAGCAGGTGGTTATTAAACCAGTGGTGTAGATGCCAATTTAAAATACAAGGGCCATACCATGGAACTATGATAAGGTTACAGTGATGTATAAAGGGAAGGAAGTTAAAGGAGAAATTAATGAAACTCATGGTTTAACTCACTCCGGGCGGTGCTTTGCCCCGGAAGAATTGAGAAAGCCAAAAGTAGTGAAATAAAACTCGGCTCATGTGAAGAAGGCAGTTACTGAAGCGAGAGTGGAGGAATTCTTGAAAAAGATGAAGGCTCAGGACTATTCTATAGTAGAGCAATTGAGAAAGACGCTCGCGCAGATTTCGTTGTTATCATTGCTAATCCATTCTGATGAGCATAGAATGGCATTGATGAATATTTTAATTGAAGACCATGTGCCCGAGAAGATTTCAGTATGTCATCTGGAGAAAATCACGAACGATATCTTTGAGACAAATAAGAGAACATTTTCAGATAGTGAGTTGCCAGTGGAAGGAACAGAGCATAATAAAGCACTATACCTCACTGTTAAATGTGAAGAATCTGTAGTAACTCATGTTCTGGTGGACAACGGGTCAAGTGCCAATATCTGCCTGCTGTCAACCTTGGGGAAGTTGAAGGCCAATCGTGAAAGAATTCACCGGAACAGTGTATTTGTAAGGGATTTTGATGGAGGAGGAAAGAACACTGTAGGAGATATCATACTGGAGATTACTATTGGACTGATGGATTTCACTATGGAGTTTCAAGTGCTGGATGTCGCCGTATCATACAACCTTTTGTTGGGACGTCCGTGGATCCACGCGGCGAAAGCAGTACCATCCTTTTTGCATCAGATGGTAAAATTTGAGTGGGAGCAGCAGGAGATAATAGTGCACGGGGAAGATGACGTTTGCAATGTTATTACACCATTTGAGGAAGCTGAAGGAGATAAAGGTCCGTTGGTGTACCAAGTAATGGACACCATGGTGATGAACAAAATATCTGAGGGGAAAAATATGCCGGTACCCACGGTGGCCCCTGCAGCAGTGATGGTCCCTAAGGAGATGATAAAGAATGGGTTTTCTCCGGGAAAGGGCTTAGGAGTGACCTTGTAAGGTATAACACAGCCAATCCACCTTCCGGGCAGTACTGACACTTTTGGCTTGGGTTTCAATCCTACCATTACCGATATCCAGAGAGCTAAGAAATTGAAGAAGAAAGGGTGGTCCCTCCCAAAACCTATCCCAAAACTATCCAACTCCTTTGTCAGGCCTGGTACACAGAGATGTCTGGCGATTATTATGCCAAATCGTGCTGAGATAAAACTGGATGAAGAACTTCTAGCAAGATTTGAGAGGCTGATGTGAATGTGTTGGAGACGGGTGAAGGAACAAGCAAAATGGATGTTCACTTCGTGGGACCCCACACTATGCTAAATAACTGGGAAGCTACTCCTCTTCCGATCATAAGGGAGTTGTGGTAGTTAGCTTTTAATATTTCATTCCCCAAAATTGTCTTGTTTTAAAATTGTAATCCCACATCCCGTCAAATAAGATGTATCCAACTCTTGTTACCTTTTGAAAATTCAATGAAATGCAATTTCTTTTCTTCCTCCATTTTTGCCTTATTTTATTTTTCTTCTTTTGTACAGTTCAATATTTGCTGATTCCAATGATATGTCATGCATGAAGGATTCCCGGTCCAGTCTTGATAATCGAATAGTTATACAGGAAATTGAAAGTGAACATGAAGATATGAAGATGAGGAAGTACTGGAGGAAATTTGTAAAGATTTGAGTCATTATGAAGAAAAACCCAAACCGAACTTAAATGAGACGGAGTCTATTAATCTAGGAAGTGAGGAGAATGTCCGAGAGACAAAGATTAGTGTGCATTTAGAGGCTTCCCTCAGAGAAGATTTAATCAAGTTGTTACATGAGTACAATGACATATTTGCTTGGTCCTATGATGACGTGCCCGGGCTTAGTACTGATTTGGTGGTACATAAATTGCATATTTATCCAGAATGCCGGCCGGTAAAACAGAAATTAAGGAAATTTAAAACGGACATCAGTGTGAAAATAAAAGAAGAAGTTAACGAGCAATTTGAGGCAAAGGTCATACGAGTCACTAAATATCCCACCTGGTTAGCTAATGTTGTGCCTGTTCCAAAAAAGATGGAAAAACCAGGGTGTGCGTTGATTATCGGAACCTCAATAAAGCTAGTCCAAAGGATGATTTTCCATTTCCAAATAACCATATATTGATCGACAATTGCGCCAAACATGAAATTGATTCTTTTGTGGATTTCTATGCGGGTTATCATCAGATCCTGATGGACGAAGAAGATGCAGAAAAGACGGCCTTTATCATGCCTTGGGGAACATATTGCTACAGGGTGATGCCGTTTGGGTTAAAGAATGCCGGGGCTACATATATGAGGGAAATGACCACTATGTTTCATGATATGATACATCGAGAGATTGAAGTTTATGTGGACGATGTCATCATTAAGTCTAAAAAGCAATGAGACCATGTCAAAGATTTAAGAAAGTTTTTCCAGAGGCTCCGAAGATATAATCTCAAGCTCAATCCAGCAAAGTGTGCTTTCGGGGTGCCGTCTGGAAAGTTACTAGAGTTTATAATAAGCCGGCATGGTATTGAATTGGATTCGTCAGAGATAAAAGCAATCTAGAATTTGCCTCCGCCGAAGAACAAGAAAGAAATGATGAGTTTATTGGGCAGGTTGAATTATATCAGCCGATTTATTGCTCAGTTAACATCAACTTGTGAGCCCATTTTCAAATTATTGAAAAAAGATGCTGCGGTGAATTGGACTGTTGAATGTCAAGAAGCATTTAACAAAATTAAGGAATATCTGGCTAATCCTCCTCTATTGGTTCCTCCAGAACCGGGAAGGCCTCTGATCCTTTACCTGACTGTATTAGATAATTCTTTTGGCTGTGTACTGGGCAACATGACGAAACAGGAACGAAAGAGCAAGCAATATATTATCTCGGTAAGAAGTTTACATCTTACGAGGTAAAATACACTCAGAGTTGGAGAGAACATGTTGTGCTTTAACATGGGTTGCGCAAAAATTGAAACATTACTTGTCGACTTATACCACTTATTTGATATCTCGGTTGAACCCATTGAAGTATATATTCCAGAAACCTATGCCTACAGGAAGACTTGCTAAATGGAAAATTCTACTTACAGAGTTTGACATCATTTATGTAACTCGTACGACAATGAAGGCACAAGCAGTTGCTGACCATTTAGCAGAAAATCCAGTTGATGATGAGTATGAACCATTAAAGACATATTTTCCAGATGAGGAGACAATGAACATTGAAGAAGTAGAGCAAGATGATAAGCTAGGCTGGAGAATGTACTTTTATGGGGGCGTCAACAGTAAAAGAATCGGAATTGGAGCAGTGCTCATTTCAGAAACGGGTCAGCATTATCTCGTTACCGCTCAGCTTCGATTATTCTGTACTAATAACATGGCCGAGTATGAAGCATGCATATTGGTATTGAGAATGGCAATATACATGGGTGTTCAAGAGATTTTGGTCATGGGTGACTCGGATCTCTTGATACATCAGATTCAAGAAGAATGGGAGACAAGGGATTTGAAGCCGATACCTTATCGACAGTGTATGCATGAATTGTCTCAGAGATTTCAATCCATAGAGTTAAAACACATCCCAAGAATGCACAACGAAGTAGCGGATGCTCTAGCCACATTATCATCCATGTTTCACCATCCAGATAAAGCTTATGTAGATCCATTACAAATACAAGATCGTGATCAAAATGCTTATTGTTTTGCCGTGGAAGAAGAACTTGATGGTAAGCCGTGGTATCATGATATCAGAGAATATTTGAGGACATGGTGTACCCAGAGCATGCCACAGGGGACCAGAAAAGGGCTATAAGGCGATTAGAAAATGGATTTTTCCTCACAGGAGGAGTTGTATACAAAAGAACACCGGATTTGGATCTATTAAGATGCATGGATGCACAGCAAGCTGACACAATTATGGCCTAAGTACATGCAGGAGCTTGCAGACCTCATATGAGCGGATATATTTTAGCCAAGAAAATACTGAGAGAAAGATATTATTGGCTCACCATGGAGCGTGATTGCATTAGATATGTGAGGAAATGCCATCAATGTCAAATACACGGAGATTTGATTCACTCCCCACCCTATGAGTTGCATACAATGTCAGCACCGTGGCCATTCGTTGCTTGGGGCATGGATGTCATCGGACCAAGACATTTAAAGCAGTGACAAGAAGGCGGTAGTGGATTTCATGCACATAAATATCATTTGTCGCTTTGGAATTCCTAAGGTGATTATCACAGACAATAGAGCAAATCTGAACAGTCATCTCATGGCAGAAGCTTGTCAAAAGTTCAAAATCCTGCACCGTAATTCTACACCTTATAGACCTAAAGCAAATAGAGCAGTGGAGGTTGTGAATAAGAATATTAAGAAGATTTTCTAAAAGATGGTAGAAGAGTCAAGACAGTGGCATGAAAAACTACCATTTGCTCTCATGGGTTATCGTACAACTATACTTACTTCAATTGGCGCAACACCTTACTCATTGGTGTATGGAACAAAGGCAGTCATACCTGTAGAAATTGAAATAGCTTCTCTTCGGATCATAGCTGAGGCTGAAATTAATGATGATGAATGGGTAAAAGCTCGGTTAGAACAATTGACCTTGCTTGATGAGAAACGGTTAGTGGCAGTTTGCCACGGACAGTTATATCAGCGGAGGATGGCCAGAGCATACAATAAGAAAGTATGTCCGCAGAAATTCGAAGTGGGACAGTTGGTGCTAAGACGTATTTTGCCTCACTGGGCCAAAGCAAAAGGAAAGTTTGCACCAAATTGGCAAGGGCCATTCACGGTGTCACGGGTATTGTCCAATGGAGCTTTATATTTGACAGATGTTGAAGGGAAATGTGTAGAGACTGCTATCACCTCAGATGCAGTCAAAAGATATTATGTATGATTCCTTTTTCATATGTACACTTGTATTTGTCATAATTTTGAAATTGAAATGATGAACGCATTTTATTCTCTATCCAAACACTTTATCCACTGATACCCCTATTGAGCCTTATTGCATTATTCTTTTTATATCCCTCTCTCGGAATCAATTATGGACAAGAAAAGAAAAAAAAAGAAAAAGTGAAGGAAGAAAAATGAAAAGATGAAACAAATAAGTTGGAAAAAATAGAAAAAGAAAAGAAAGAAAAGAATGCATACAAAAGAAGAAAATCGGGAGAAGTCAAATCGTAACAAAGAAGCGATCTTATGCTCCGAACTACGTGTTGACTTGATCTCGAAAGGGTACGCAGGCAGCCTCAATAAGGTTCAGTCATGATGTAAATAAAATCCAAGATTTCCCAAATATCGAAACTGGGGCAGAAGTTTTGTTTATGATTCCGAGAATCGTAAATATTTTTGAACCCTCGTATAAATTTTGAGCCTTTATACCTTTCTTTCTAAACCCATCCAAAAGCCACATTACAGTCCAAAGAAAGACCTTCTAATTATTTTCAAGAAAAAAATGATACAAAAAGAATAAGGAGAAACATGGCATGGACAATATCCGGAGGTTTAAAAACAAAAATAAAGAAAAATAGAAATGAGAGAGTCTTACTGGTGAAAACCCTAACAGGCACCATAAGGCGAATGCGAGGTGATAGAAAATAAAAATGAGAGTCTTATTGGTGAAAACCCTAACAGGCACAATAACGTGAATGTGAGATGAGAGAAAATAAAAATGATAGAGTCTTATTGGTGAAAACCTTAATAGGCACCATAAGGCGAAAGTGAGGAATATTTTGATGAAAGAAGAAAAACAACAAAAATAAGAAAGGTTTGGGTTGAAGGAAAAGATGAAATCAAGACAGCAACAATTCGATTAGACAGGCTGGGTTGGAATTTAAATACATGGCATGGTTAGAAGAATCAGCCGCCATACCCAGATAAGTTCTGTCTTTACTCCAAAATACCCTTACCCCTTCAAATTCACATTTCTACATTTCATTGATCAAAACCAATTGCCCGTCGAAAGCTAACTACCAGCTTCTCATGTTAAGAGGCATAACGTCACGACCCGGATTTTCCCCCAACATCGGGATCGTGATGGCGCCTACTCGTGGTAGCTAGGCAAGCCACCGTATTCATACTATCCCGTTTTTAACACAATCTTAATTAAATAAATGCGGAATGCTTTATCGAAATAGAAATAACAAATCACAAGGTGAAAATCATACCGAAATCCTCTACCCAAGACGTGGAGTCACCAACTCACGAACTACTATGGAATACTACACATAAAAGTTTGAAGGAAATATAACATAATTCCGTTTGTCTCGGAACAATGAGACTACAGCTATTAACATAAATAAAGAAAGAGACGCCGGACCTCTGCGGATGTCCGCAAGCTACCTCGGTCTCAAATATGATTAGTTCCCACGCAATCGATTTACTACTGCTCCTCTGCTCCCGATCGTAACCCGGACCCTGTGCAAAAACGCACGAAGTGTAATATCAGCACAACCGACCCCATGTCGCTGGTAAGTGCACGGCCTATCCCGGCGAAGTAGTGACAAGCCTAGGACCAGTATAATGGAAATAAACCTGTGCAATTCAATATGTATATATGTACCACAAAATAATAAGAAATAATCAAGTATTAACACAATAAGGAATATCTTAAAGAATTCAACAATTAACAACAGAGTTAATAAATTCACAAGGAAAAACAAAGTATAATGTAAACACAAGTAATATCAATTCAAGAAATAGCAAGCAGTTGCACGGCATCACCCTTCGTTCTTTTACTCTCATCCCCACCAAATAAACAATTAAAGTACACGGCATCACCCTTCGTGCTTTTACTCTCATCCTCACATCCATAGTACGGCATGATCCTTCGTACATGGTTCAATAACAGGGCACGGCATGATCCTTCGTGCATAATTAATAAATAAACATGGCACGGCATTAACCTTCGTGCATAAATAAATAAACATGGCACGGCATCACCCTTCGTGCATTATCACTCTTCCTCACCCAAATAACAATCACAGTTAAGGGCAAAGAAAGAAACAGTAATTCATAAACCGTCCCATCAAGGGTATTCAATAATTATCATCACAACAAGTCCCAACAAGGGGGAACAATAACAATTCATCTGTAATATATCTCAAATAATCAATTTCCAACGACTCACGGTCATACTAGACGCCAGGTGTATGGATGCTCGTCACCACATCCCATACACCGCACTCGATCACATAACACATAACACATAATCCTATTCCCTCAAGCTAGGATAGAACAAACACTTACCTCGAATGCTTATGAACAATTCACTCCGTGGAAATGTCTTTTCTTTCAATTTGGCTCCAATCCAACCGTATCTATACACAATTGATTTAATATCATCAATTCTACTCAACAAACTAATTCTTAAGACCAAATACAACTTTTACAACATTCTGCCTGGAATAGTGGATTTCAACCCCGGGCCCACATGGTCGGAATTCGGGGTTAGGACCAAAATCCGGTTACCCATTCCCCCACGAGTTCATATATATAATTTGTTTCAAAATCGGACCTCAATTCGAGGTCCAATTCCCCAATTTATGAAAAACCTATTTTCTAACAAAAACAAGAATTTTACCATGAAAATCTTTGATTTCTTATGAAAAACATGCTTAATGATGTTAGGAATTGAAAGAATTAAGTAAAAAGTGACTTACAATCGTTTTGATGAAGAAGAAATCCTTGAATAATCGCAAATGGGTGTTTTGGTTTTGTAAAATGTGAAAAAATGACTGAAATTCGTGTTTTTCAGGTCTCTGTGTTCGCATTTGCGAACATGGGTTCGCAATTGCGAACCCCGACCAATTTCCGGAGTTTGAAAAATAAGCTAAGGCTGGGAAGTTCGCATTTGCGAACATTTGTTCGCATTTGCGAACACCGGCAGACAAAAGGGATGTTCGCATTTGCGAACTAATGTTCGCATTTGCGAACAATGGTTCGCATTTGCGAACAATGGTTCGCATTTGCGAACCAAGGCAGTATGGGAAATGTTCGCATTTGCGAACTATTGTTCGCATTTGCGAACATAGGCAGCACTGGGGACCTTCGCAAATGCGAACAATTGTTCGCATTTGCGAACAAGGCTGGCTTCGCATTTGCGATCAAGGTTCACATTTGCGAGCCTTGCCTTACACTGTCCCCTTCGCAATTGCGAAGCCAACAACTGTGTGAAAAAAACCAGCAGTTCAAAATTCAAAATTTCATCCAACGGCCTATCAAATCTTTACCCGAGCCCCCGGGCTCCAAACCAAACATGTACACAACCTCAAAAACACATTATGGACTTGTTCGTGCGATCATATCGCCAATATCACTTCGTTTTAATCAAATCAAGCCTCAAACTCATGATTTTCATACTTTTGATTTTCAAAACTTCTTAACTTGGAACTCAAGGTCCAAAACATCTCAAACGACATCCAAATGTCACCAAACTTTACGGAAATCACATATATAATATTTAAGACTTGTACCGGGCGTCGGAACCAAAATACGAGCCCGATACCAAGGTCAATTAATTTATTTCCTTTAATAATTACATCAAAACAATTTCACATAAAAATTCATAACTTGGGCTCTAGGCCTCAGAATTCGACTCCGGACACATGTCCAAGTCCCATATTTTCCTACGGACCTCTCGGGACCATCCAATCTCGGGTCCGGATCCGTTTACCAAAAATGTTGACCGAAGTCAACCATATCAATATTAATATCATTTTTATCCAAATTTCTCATAGAATTCATATTTCTATCAAAAAATCTTTCCGGCTACATGCTCGGATTGTGCACGTAAATCGAGGCAACATAGAATGAGGTTTTCAAGGCCTTCGAAGCTCGAAATGATTAATTAAATAAGTGATGACCCTTTGGGTCGTCACAATCTCCACCTCTAAAACAACCGTTCGTCCTCGAACGGACAAAAGAAAGAAGTACCGAGTCAGGAAACAAGTGTGGGTAACGGCTCCGCATATCAGACTCGGACTCCCAGGTCGATGCCTCGGGAGGCTGACCTCTCCACTGAACACGCACAGAAGGATAACTCTTCGACCTCAACTGTCGAACCTGCCGGTCTAGAATAGCCACCGGCTCCTCCTCGTAAGATAGATCATTGTCCAATTGGACAATGCTGAAGTCTAACACATGTGTGGGATCGCCGTGGTATCTCCGAAGCATAGATACATGAAAAACTGGATGCACAGCTGATAAGCTAGGCGACAGAGCTAGTCTGTAAGCCACCCCTCCCACTCGTCTAGAATCTCAAATGGACCAATATACCTAGGGCTGAGCTTGCCCTTCTTCCCGAAACTCATCATGCCCTTCATAGGCGACACTCGGAGCAATACTCGCTCGCCAACCATGAAATCTACATCTCGAACCTTACGATCCGCATAAGTTTTCTACCTAGACTGAGCTGAACGCAATCTCTCCTGAATAGTCTTGACCTTATCTAAGGCCTCCTGAACTAAGTCTGTACCCAACAACCGAGCCTCTCCCGGTTCAAACCATCCGACTGGTGATCGACATCGCCTACCATACAATGCCTCATACGGAGCCATCTGGATGCTAGATTGGTAGCTGTTATTGTAGGCGAACTCTGCTAATGGTAGAAACGGATCCCACGAGCCTCCGAAATCAATAACACAGGCCGAAGCATGTCCTCAAGTATTTGAATAGTCCTCTCGGACTGGCCGTCTGTCTGAGGATGAAATGCTGTACTCAACTGAACCTCGGTGCCTAACTCCTGCTGGACCGCTCTCCAGAACCGCGAGGTAAACTGCGTTCCCCGATCAGAGATAATAAATACTGGCACCCCATGGAGACGAACAATCTCCCTAATGTAAACCTCCGCTAACCTCTCCGACGAGTAGGAGACAGATACTGGAATAAAGTGTGCTGATTTGGTCGGCCTATCAACAATGACCCAAATAGCATCAAATTTCCTCCGAGTCAAAGGAAGTCCAGTAACGAAGTCCATAGTGATCCGCTCCCATTTCCACTCGGGAATTTCAATCCTCCGGAACACACCACCAGGTCTCTGGTGCTCATATTTCACCTGCTGACAATTTAGACACCGAGCGACATACGCAACGTTATCTTTCTTCATTCTGCGCCACCAATAATGTTGCCGCAAATCCTGGTACATCTTCGCGGCACCTGGGTGAATAGAATACCGCGAACTGTGGGCCTATGCTAAGATCAACTCCCGAATCCCTTCGACATTGGGCACACAAAATCGACTCTGCAATTTCAATACGCCATCATCATCTAGGTTTACCTGTGTGGCACCTCCCCGCTGTACCGTATCTCTCAACTCACGTAAATGAGGATCATCAAATTGCCTCTCACGGATACGCTCTAATAATGAAGAACGAGCGACCGTGCAGGCTAACACTCTGCTAGGCTCAGAAATGTCTAATCTCACGAACCGGTTGGCTAAGGCCTGGACATCTAGAGCTAATGGTCTCTGATTGACCGGAATATATGCAAGACTACCCATGCTGGCATACTTTCTACTCAATACATCGGCCACCACATTGGCCTTACCTGGGTGATATAATATAGTAACATCATAGTCTTTTAGCAACTCTAACCATCTCCGCTCTCGTAGATTCAACTCCTTCTGTTTGAACAAGTACTGAAGGCTTTTGTGATCAGTGTACACCTCACATGTCACACCATATAGATAATGCCTCTAGATCTTTAAGGAATGAACCACTGCTGCTTACTCAAGATCATGAACTGGATAATTCTTTTCATGTATCTTTAACTGCCTCGAAGCATAAGCGATAACCTTACCATCCCGCATCAATACCGCTCCAAGCCCTGTACGAGATGCGTCACAATAAACTGTATAAGGCCCTGTACCTGTAGGTAGTACCAACACCGGTGCGGTGGTCAAGGCCGTCTTGAGCTTCTGAAAGCTCGCCTCACACTCCTCTGACCACTGAAACTGGACACCCTTCTGGGTCAACCTGGTCATCGGGCTGCAATAGAAGAAAACCCCTCTACAAAACGACGGTAGTAACCTGCTAATCCTAAGAAACTCCGGATCTCAGTCACTGAAGCTGGTCGAGGCCAATTCTGGACTGCCTCAATCTTCTTTGGGTCTACCTGAATACCTTCCACTGATACAATGTGACCCAGAAATGCTACCGAACTCAGCCAGAACTCACATTTAGAAAATTTGGCATATAGTCGGTTATCTTTCAGAGTCTGAAGAACCACTCTGAGGTGCTGCTCGTGCTCTTCCTGGCTGCGGGAGTACACCAGGATGTCATCTATGAAGACTATCACGAACAGATCTAAGTAAGGCCTGAATACCCGATTCATCAACTCCATGAATGCTGCCGGGGCATTGGTCAACCCGAAGGACATGACCAAGAACTCATAATGCCCATATCTAGAGCGAAAGGCTGTCTTAGGAATGTCAGCCGCCCTGATCTTCAGCTGATGGTAGCCTGACCTCAAGTCTATCTTAGAGAATACCCTCGCTCCCTGGAGTTGGTCAAACAAATCATCAATCCTCGGCAGTGGATATTTATTTTTGATAGTCACCTTGTTTAACCGCCGGTAATCAATACACATCCGCATCGAGCCATCCTTCTTCTTTACAAATAATACAGGTGCTCCCCAGGGGGAAACACTGGGCCTGATAAAGCCCTTCTCAAGAAGATCCTGCAACCGATCTTTCAACTCTTTTAGTTCCGGCGGGGCCATACGATAGGGTGGAATAGAGATGGGCTGAGTACCCGGTGCCAGATCAATACAGAAATCAATATCCCTGTCGGGTGGCATGCCCGGCAGGTCCGAAGGAAAAACCTCAGGAAACTCCCGTACAATAGGGACTGACTCAATGGAAGGAACTTCTGCGCTGGAATCACGAACATAAGCCAGATAAGCTAGACACCCCTTCTCGACCATACGTCGAGCCTTAACATAGGAAATGACAGTGCGAACGGAGTGGCTTGAGGTACCTTTCCACTCTAGTCGGGGTGATTCCGGCAAGGCTAAGGTCACCGTCTTAGCATGACAATCAAGAATAGCATGGTATGGGGACAACCAGTCCATCCCCAATATGACATCAAAATCTACCATATCCAAGAGCAACAGATCAACATGGGTCTCAAGACCCCCAAATATAACTACGCACGAACGATGCACCCGGTCGACTACAATGGAGTCACCCACTGGTGTAGCCACATAAACTGGAATATCCAGACCATAGCTGGGCACAGCCAAATACGGTGCGAAGTAGGAAGACACATAGGAATATATAGATCCAGGGTCAAATAATACTGAAGCACCTCTGCCACACACAAGAATAGTACCCTGTAATCACGGCATCTGATGCCTCTGCCTCTGGCCTGGCTGGTAAAGCATAGAATCGGGGATCTGCACCTCCCCTCTGAGCTGCGTCTCTAGGACGACCATCAACTGGCTGACCTCTACCTCTGGCTGGACGGTCTCGACCTCTACAGTCTCGACCTCCACCTCTATAATATCTACCCCCGCCTCTGGCTGGCTGGGCAGGCTGAGGGTCAGCTGGGGCCTCGAATCATAGGACGAGGACCCCGCTGCTGAGAGTTGCCCGCTGCTCGAGGGCAATACCTGATAAAATGACTTGGGTCACCACAACCGTAGCAACTCTTAGACTGATAGGGCTGCTGGCCCTGACGACCCGAATGGCCTCCACGAACACTCTGAAGAGGCTGAGCATTAATAGGAGACTGGTCTGAATAATGCCCCCGAGAACCACGATCACCCGATCCACCCTGTGAAGCCTGAAGGGCGGAATGAAAAGGCCTGGAGGACTGGCCTCTATCAAAGGATTCTCTGCTACCAGAGGAAGAACCACCAAACCTGCCTGAATGACGAGGCCTCTTATCTGAAGCATAACCGCCTCCCCTAGCAAGAGCCATCTCAACTCTGCGTGCTGCATTTGCTGCCTCCTGAGATGATATGTCACTCCCCACGCCCATAGCCATCTGGAGTCTAATCGGATGATTAAGCCCATCTATAAATCCGCGGACCCTCTCCCGCTCCGTGGGAAGTATCACCACTGCATGACAAGCCAAGTCGATAAATCTCGTCTCATACTGTGTAACTGTCATAGTGCCCTGATGGAGGCGCTCAAACTGCCTCCGAAGTACATCCCGCTGAGTAGCAGGGAGAAACTTCTCCATAAATAGTTCCGCAAGCTGGTCCCATGATAAAGCTGGGGACCCTGCTGGTCGAGTCAAGCAATAATCTCTCCACCAAGTCTTGGCGGATCCCGCAAGTCTGAAGGTACAGAAGTCAACTCCGTTTGTTTCCACGATCCCCATAGTCTTGAGAATCTCATGGCAACTGAATAAAAAGTCCTGAGGATCCTCTGATGCGGCTCCACCGAATGTAGTGGTAAATAGCTTGGAGAACCGATCAAGCCTCCATAACGAATCGGAAGTCATGGCCGCTCCATCGCCGGCATGAGCCGTGGTACCTCGACCGAGTGGCCACGGTCGGCCGATCATGCGGTGCTCGAGGTCGAGGAGCTACCGGCTCGGAGTATGAGCAATAGGAGTCCGGGCTCCTCCTCCAGCCCGAGAAGTAGCTGGGGCAACCGATAATAAACCCGCTCCGGCAATGTCGTCCATGAATCCCGCTATTCCGACCAAAGCATCACGGAGATCCGGGGTAAATAAGGCCTCTCCTCGGACTTGAGCTGGGCCCACTGGACCTGCTGGAACCGGAACCTCCTCGTTAATCTCAATATGAGGCTCCACCTCTGGAGTAGCTGCCTGGGGCCGAGCTCTACCCCTACCACGGCCTCTAATACGGCCTTGGCCCCTGCCCCTCACGGGAGCTGCCTGGGGCTCGGGCTGCTGGTCAGCGGACGAAGAAGCGCGTGTCCTCACCATCTGCGAAAGGACAGAATAGAAATCCAATCAGTAATCGAGGGACAAGTCGCACGACAAGAAAGAACAAATGAGAGACTCTTTCCTAACTCAATAGACTCTGGAGGACAAGTACAGACGTCTCCGTACCTACCTCTCAAACTCTACTAAGCTTGTTCGTGAGTGGTGAGACCTATGTAACCTAGAGCTCTGATACCAACTTGTCACGACCCGGATTTTCCCCCAACATCGGGATCGTGATGGCACCTACTCGTGGTAGCTAGGCAAGCCACTGTATTCATACTATCCTGATTTTAACACAATTTTAATTAAATAAATGCGGAATGCTTTATCAAAATGGAAATAACAATTCACAAGGTGAAAATCATACTGAAATCCTCTACCCAAGACGTGGAGTCACCAACTCACGAACTACTATGGAATACTACACATAAAAGTTTGAAGGAAATATAACATAATTCTGTTTGTCTCGGAACAAAGAGACTACAACTAATAACATAAATAAAGAGAGAGACGCCGGGCCTGCGGACGTCTGCAAGCTACCTCGGTCTCAAATATGATCAACTCCCACGCAATCGATTTACTACTGCTGCTGCTCCTGATCGTAACCTGGACCTCTGCAAAAACACACAGAAGTGTAGTATCAGCACAACCGACGCCATGTGCTGGTAAGTGCCTGGCCTATCCCGGCGAAGTAGTGACAAGCCTAGGACCAGACACTCACATAAACCTGTGCAATTCAATATGTATATATGTACCACAAAATAATAAGAAATAATCAAGTATTAACACAATAAGGAATATCTTAAAGAATTCAACAATTAACAACAGAGTTAATAAATTCACAAGGAAAAACAAAGTATAATGTAAACACAAGTAATATCAATTCAAGAAATAGCAAGCAGTTGCACGGCATCACCCTTCGTGCTTTTACTCTCATCCTCACCAAATAAACAATTAAAGTACACGGCATCACCCTTCGTGCTTTTACTCTCATCCTCACATCCATAGTACGGCATGATCCTTCGTACATGGTTCAATAACAGGGGCACGGCATGATCCTTCGTGCATAATCAATAAATAAACATGGCACGGCATTAACCTTCGTGCATAAATAAATAAACATGGCACGGCATCACCCTTCGTGCATTATCACTCTTCCTCACCCAAATAACAATCACGGTTAAGGGCAAAGAAAGAAACAGTTAATTCATAAACCGTCCCATCAAGGGTATTCAATAATTATCATCACAACAAGTCCCAACAAGGGGGAACAATAACATTTCATCTGTAATATATCTCAAAATAATCATTTTTCAATGACTCACGGTCATACTAGACGCCAGTGTATGGATGCTCGTCACCACGGCCCATACACCGCACTCGATCACATAACACATAACACATAATCCTATTCCCTCAAGCTAGGATAGAACAAACACTTACCTCGAATGCTTATGAACAATTCACTCCGTGGAAATGTCTTTTCTTTCAATTTGGCTCCAATCCAACCGTATCTATACACAATTGATTTAATATCATCAATTCTACTCAACAAACTAATTCTTAAGACCAAATACAACTTTTACAACATTCTGCCCGAAATAGTGAATTTCAACCCCGGGCCCACATGGTCGGAATTCGGGGTTAGGACCAAAATCCGATTACCCATCCCCCCACGAGTTCATATATATAATTTGTTTCAAAATCGGACCTCAATTCGAGGTCCAATTCCCCAATTTATGAAAAACCTATTTTCTAACAAAAACAAGAATTTTACCATGAAAATCTTTGATTTCTTATGAAAAACATGCTTAATGATGTTAGGAATTGAAAGAATTAAGTAAAAAGTGACTTACAATCGTTTTGATGAAGAAGAAATCCTTGAAGAATCGCAAATGGGTGTTTTGGTTTTGTAAAATGTGAAGAAATGACTGAAATTCGTGTTTTTCAGGTCTCTGTGTTCGCATTTGCGAACATGGGTTCGCAATTGCGAACCCCGACCAATTTCCGGAGTTTGAAAAATAAGCTAAGGTTGGGAAGTTCGCATTTGCGAACATTTGTTCGCATTTGCGAACATTTGTTCGCATTTGCGAACACTGGCAGACAAAGGGATGTTCGCATTTGCGAACTAATGTTCGCATTTGCGAACACATGCTATATAAGGCAGTGTTCGCATTTGCGAACAATGGTTCGCATTTGCGAACCAAGGCTGTATGGGGAATGTTCGCATTTGCGAACTTTTGTTCGCATTTGCGAACATAGGCAGGCACTAGGGACCTTCGCAAATGCGAACAATTGTTCGTATTTGCGAACAAGGCTGGGTCAAAGGGGGCTTCGTATTTGCGATAAAGGTTCGCATTTGCGAGCCTTGCCTTACATCGTCCCCTTCGCAATTGCGAGAAATTCTTCGCAATTGCGAAGCCAACAACTGGGTGAAAAAAACCAGCAGTTCAAAATTCAGAATTTCATCCAACGGCCTATCAAATCTTTACCCGAGCCCCCGGGCTCCAAACCAAACATGTACACAACCTCAAAAACACATTATGGACTTGTTCGTGCGATCATATCGCCAATATCACTTCGTTTTAATCAAATCAAGCCTCAAACTCATGATTTTCATACTTTTGATTTTCAAAACTTCTTAACTTGGAACTCAAGGTCCAAAACATCTCAAACGACATCCAAATGTCACCAAACTTTACAGACATCACATATATAATATTTAAGACTTGTACCGGGCGTCGGAACCAAAATACGAGCCCGATACCAAGGTCAATTAATTTATTTCCTTTAATAATTGCATCAAAAACAATTTCACATAAAAATTCATAACTTGGGCTCTAGGCCTCATAATTCGACTCCGGACACATGTCCAAGTCCCATATTTTCCTACGGACCTCTCGGGACCATCCAATCTCGGGTCCGGATCCGTTTACCAAAAATGTTGACCGAAGTCAACCATATCAATATTAATATCATTTTTATCCAAATTTCTCATAGAATTCATATTTTCTATCAAAAAATCTTTCCGGCTACATGCTCGGATTGTGCACGTAAATCGAGGCAACATCGAATGAGGTTTTCAAGGCCTCAGAAGCTCGAAATGATTAATTAAATAAGTGATGACCCTTTGGGTCGTCACACATAATAACACTGGGTCAAAAAGAAAATACAAAGAAAGAGGGTGGGAATCAAGGCCAAAGGAAAAATGAAAAGAAAAGAAACAAAAAAGGAAGATAAAAAAAAGAGGATTACAAGAGAAAGTTGAAGAAAATCTGGCAGTAGACTGCAAAGCAGGATGAAACAAGAAGAGGCAGACGATGGAAGCAGGGCCAACAAGAATGCCAGTTGGCAACCATCATCTTATAACTAATAAGATTGTTCACTAATTTAGACAGGGACAAAAGATTCAAATTCTCACTAATCAGTTTATAGTGAATGTGACCAATATGGGAGGAAAATATCAAGAAGAAAAACAGCAATAAAAGGGGAAATCCGTGGAGGAGGATTCACTCAAGTTAGCAGGAAACCTACTTAAACAACAAGGGAGGTATTATCTTTTCAAAACTCACACCACAGTTATCAAACTGAGGGAATACTTTTTTTGCATTTTTTATTTCATGCATCAGGCGCCCACCTGGATAATGAGGGAATATTTTGCTGCATTTTTTATTTCATGCATCAGGCGCCCACCTGGATAATGAGAGAATATTTTTTTGCATTTTTCATTTCATGCATCAGGGGCCCACCTGGATAATGAGGGAATACTTTTCTGCATTTTTCATTTCATGCGTCAGGTGCCCACCTAGATAATGAGGGAATATTTTTCTGCATTTTCATTTCATGCATCAGGCGCCCACCTAGATAATGGGGGAATATTGTTCTGCATTTTCATTTCATGCATCGAGCGCCCACCTGGATAATGAGAGAATATTTTTCTGTTCACTGATTTAGACAGGGACAAAAGTTTCAAATTCTCACTAATCACTTTAAAGTGAATGTGACCAATGTGGAAGGAAAACATCAAAAAAGAAAAACAGCAATAAAAGGGGGAATCCGCAGAGGAGGACTCACTCAGTTATCAAGAAACCTACCCGAACAGCAAGGGATGTATTGTCTTTTCAAAACTCACACCCCAATTATCAAATTGAGGGAATATTTTTCCGCATTTTCATTTCATGCATCAGGCGCCCACCTGGATAATGAGGGAATATTTTCTGCATTTTTATTTCTGTTCAGGCGCCCACCAGGATAACAAGGGAATACTTTTCAGCATTTTTTAATTTCTGTTCAGGCAACCACCTGGATAACGAGGGAATACTTTTAAGCATTTTTTAATTTCTGTTCAGGCGCCCACCTGTATAACAAGGGAATACTTACTACATTTTAATTTCTATTCAGGCGCCCACCTGTATAACAAGGGAATACTTTTCAGCATTTTAATTTCTGTTCAGGCGCCCACCTGTATAACAAGGGAATACTTTTCCGTATTTTAAATTTCTGTTCAGGCGCCCACCTGTATAACAAGGGAATGCTTTTCAGCATTTTTTAATTCATGTTCAGGCGCCCATCTGTATAACAAGGGAATACTTTTCAGTATTTTAATTCTTGTTCAGGCGCCCACCTGTATAACAAGGGAATACTTTCTGCGTTTTTAATTGTTTTTCTAACATTAGTAACACCATAACATATGGAAAGCCCCACACTGGGGCAGAGGAAAAATGTTTTCTATATTTTTGTTTTGTTTTAAACAGGTATCAACCTGGAAGCAAGAAACACATTTGGAAGTCACACGAAGGGATGGAAGCACTATATTAGAAACAAGAAATAATCAAAAATCCACAAAAAAGAAGGATGCAAATAAAAGCAACATGTGATATGGAAAAGCAAAGCAATGCAAGAAGACAAGTCATATATAGGATTTATAGTAATTCATAAGATCATAGCTTAGAATAGCTTCTTTATTTTCATTTTTTATCCCGGTGTAACAAGGAGTTAGTCAGTGATTATAGCAACAATAGTAGCAACAGCAAGTCTTGGTAGTTTTAAACTACCAGACCTTCCCGAGCTACACGGACCTGATTCCTGTTTAGCCCAGGATATGTAGGCAACCTCTGAGGCAGGGTGCGGTCAAAAGATTTTCAAAATGCTTCTTACGGAATATGCTAATGGGCAAAAATCTCTCATTACTACTCACTTATCTTTGCACTGAAACTCTTCATGTTCCCGAGCAAAGAGGGGCAGCTGTGAGCACGTGATTTTTGCCCTAAGCAAACAAATTCCAATATAAATATAAAAAAAAGATTTTTGATGTGCAATTGTGTGTTTTAATTGAAATACTTGTGTGTTTGTTGTTAAAATAAGTTTTAAATTAAAACTACAAAAAGAATCAATCAGAAAATGTCACAAAAAAAATGAAAAAATAGAAAAAATCAACAAAAATACAAAAATACCGGAAAAACAAAAGAAAATGGAAAAATATCATAAAATATCAGAAAAATCAGGAAAAATAGGGAAATAAACAAAATATAACAATTGAAAATAAATATAAAAAGAGAAAAATGAAATGCAAAAGAAATACCAAGGAAATAATTAAAATATAAGAAAAATACAAAAATACAATAATAATTTGGGCTGAGGCACAAAAGACACAGGCCCAAACGTGTAATAAGGCCCAAGAGACTGGCCGTCTGTCTAAGCTTCTAACTAAACGACGACGTAAGGGCCAATTTAATCCCCATCGCTGATATAATTAATTCAACGGATCGCATAATGCGGCCTAATAGAAAACTAAACGACGCTGTATAGGAAGTTAATCTTAACCGTCCAATGGAATGATCATACGGATGTTTTTTGAGTCTCATTAAGAATTAAACGACGTAACATTGCAAAATAATCATGTCCGTCCATGTTTGAACATCTAACAGACGCAAGGCCATCTCTTACTAAATAGAACGATGCCGTTTTAAGGTGATAAATCTTGGCCATTGATCTCAGTTGATCCAAGGGCCAGGATCACACTAGACTAAGGGGGTATATAAACACCCATCTCCCGTTCAAATCGATACATACACATATACACATTTCAGACATGAAACCCTAGCAACCTTCTTCATCGTCTTTAACCATTCGTCTCTCATGAAGACTATCCGGACAAGCCATGAACCTTCGCCGTCTCCGGCTCAAACCACCTCCCAATATCATATCCCTAACCCTGGTACATCACAACCACCATGAAACCTTTGGAAAACCAAAAGCCCCTTCTTTCTTGAAAGTCCGGTCGCTGGAACCCTAGCCGACGACCTCTAACATATGAACCATGCTTCCATCTTTACACCATAAGACTACCTCAAAGAGACCTTTCACCTTATCTAGGTGGCTGGTCTCGAATCAGGCCGGAATTGTTCGAATAAAGCAAAAAACGCTCGCCGGAACCCCTACTCTGGCGAGCACCCAAAAACAAACCCCACCCCCAGAACCTTTCAAACAACACCCAGACCACCCCTTACCCACCAAAACTTCAAAAATAAGCCACATCGGAAAGATCAGATAGTCAGAAGACTTCAAGTCTTCAAGAACTTCTAAAGTCTCGAACTAACAAAAGAAAGAGAAAGAAGAAATAAAGAAGAAGGAAAGAAAAAAAGAAATAAAGAAAAAACGAAAGGAAAATAAATCCTGAAAGCTAAGTTCTCCCTACCCTTCTTTTTCTTTGTCTGTTTGTTTTCTGAATGTTTTGTTAATATATTCTTGATGTTCTTATTAGCCTGTGTTTGTGTCACGACCCAAACCCCGGTCGTGATGGCGCCCAACACATTGCTAGGCAAGCCCGACCATCTTATCCATTTAAACCAGCCAATTATAAATCAATACTGATTAATCGGCGTAATTAGCTTGTCTTTATAACAAATCAAGAAGTGTAGAAATGAAATACACGAATACAGTCCCAACCAAATCGTGGTGTCACAAGTCTGAGCCTCTACAAATGAGATCTACTACAAAATCCAGACTAAGCAGAATGGAAACAACAAAATGATAAAGAGGAAGAGGTCAGGTACTGCGGACGTCGGCAGCTACCTCGAAGTCTCCATAGAATAGGGATAAATAAGCAGTTGCGATAGCTCAACTGCCCACCTGAACCTGTATATCTGCACAAAAAGTGCAGGGGAGTGGGGTGAGTATATTTCAACTCAGTGAGTAATAATAATAAACAACAACTGAAAATAAGAACTCCTGTACTATCACTAAACAGTTCTAAGGCAAACCCCCACAGGTAAGTCATTACTACAGTGAGTACTCTGATCTATAGTCCACATCTATCTCAACAAGGCCCCATACTGACCAAATCCTCACCCGTACCGCTACGGTGTACAACCAGCTCAGTGTATGTAAATATATACATATGTCTTTAACGTATAAGTATTTAAGTGTATATATATGGGTATGTATAAGTATAATGCTGAGGCGTGCAGCCCGCTCCAATACATATACCGCTGTGGCGCGCAGCCCGCTGCATTTAACATCGACGGAGCTCACTGGGGGTGTATACAGACTTCGGAGGGGCTCACTAGGCCCAAGCGCTATGATACTGCGGCGTGCAGTCCGATCCACACATATATTTCTATAGCGTGCAATCCGATCCAATATATATATACATATATAACTATACTGCTGCGGCGTGCAGGCCGATCCCATAATATACACCAGCGCTCACTGAGAATGTGTGCAGACTCAGACTCCTAAGGGGCCCCTACAGCCCAAGCGCAATAATACTGCGGCGTGCAGTCCGATCCAACATATATACTGCTGCGGCGTGCAGCCCCATCCAATATACATACTGCTGCAGCGTGCAGCCCGATCCAATATATATATATATATATATATATATATATATATATATATATATATATATATATATATATATATATATATATATATATATATATATATATATATATATATATATATATATATATATATATATATATATATATATATATATATATATATATATATATATATATATATATATATATATATATATATATATATATATATATATATATATATATATATATATATATATATATATATATATATATATATATATATATATATATATATATATAATTAGTATAGGATTGGCCTTTTAGGCCCACTCAGCTAAATCAGGGAACTTCCACCCTAAGTAATCTATCTCTCACAGTACACATCTAGTACCGGCTCTTAATATGCTATTCAGCTAGTTTTATGGCTGAGTGTAAGTTTTCAACATGATATAGGGGTCGCCTAGCTCTACAGGTCCCCTAATGCTCTACAGATCGGCACATGGCCCCAAATATGGCTATTAGCCCATTTACACAGTTATAGTCTCATTATCAGTCATAATCCACAATATACTATCCGTCGGGAAGGACCAAGTCCGAACCCCCAATCACAATGTCACCACGCCCGTCACAAGACATGTGTTCCAACTCAACATAGCACTGTGAAGTGCTAGTACGGGGTTTCAAACCCTCAGTACATTATTTACTATAACCACTCACCTCGAACCGGTAGAAGCCTCAATCCGCCTTGCGCTTGCCTCACAAATCAATCTCCTCGGCTGCCAAATCTGCTCAAAATCAATGATAATAAATCAATATATGCTAAATTCAAGTAACCCATTCAAAATAACCCAAATTGCATCAAAACCCACAAAGTTGTCAAAACCCGACTTTTGGTGACCTTCTCGAAAAATTAAAAAAGTTACATATTCAGAACCCTCGTCTCAATACGAGTCTAGGCATATAAAATTTACCAAATTCGGACTCCAATTGCCTACTCAAATCAGTATTTTTCTACAATTTTAGGCCTAGGGCTAAAACCCACCTTTAAGCTTACATTTTCATAGAAACAATCAATGATTTCATGATAAAAGCGCGTAATTAAACCACAAAACTTACCACCGACAATATCCCGATGATCTCCCAGCAATTCCCGTCACTTTCTCACTCTAGAGCTCAACAATGGGGGTTTCTAGGAGTGAAACCTGTAAATGAAATGTTCTGCAATTTAAGGACCTGCCCAGTCATTTAACCCTTCGCGAATGCGACACTCCCCACACGTTCGTGATGAACAAAATTAGCAGCCTCCGAATTTACTCTACACGAACGCGTGGCTTCCAGCCGCGTTCGCGATGACCAACCGCTCAGACCTACGCGAACGCGTGCACTCCTTCGCGATCGCGATGCTCCCCAGGCCTGACCCTACGCGTTCGCGTCCCTCTCCTCGCGAACGCGATGAGCAAAAATCTCCAACTCTCCGATACACTTCGCGAACGCATGGACCCCTACGCGAACGCGAAGAACAAAGTTTTTCTGCAGATATTGCAGCAGTTCAGCTGCTCTCTTAGGCTAAAAATGGTCCGTTTGGACCCCCGATTTCATCCCGAGGCCACCGAGACCCCAACGAAAACCACCAACATACCCCATAACACGATACAAACTTGTTCCAATCATAAAAACATGCCCTCAAATACGGAAAACATCGAATCCAAGCACATTCAAGCCTAAGTTTTCATTCAAACTTCCACAACCGACATTCGATCAAAAACTCGACCATACGACCTCCGAATGACCTGAGATTTTGCAGCCACATCCAAAATCACCTAACAGAGCTACTGCAACTGTCAGAATTCCATTCCGACTCCCGGATCAAAATCTCACCTACCGATTGGATTTCGCCGAAATTCAACTTTAGCCAATTCAAGCCTAAAACTACACCGGGCCTCCAAATTCACTTCCCATCGCTCTCCTAGTTCATAAATGACATCTCGGAGCTGACCGAATCATCAAAATCCGATTCCGAGCTCTCTAACTCACAAGTCAACATCCGGTTGACTTTTCCCAAATATTCCTTCTTCTAAGAGACTATTTGTCTCAATTCCAACTAAACTCAATCCGAATTGACTCAAACTCGCCAAACATACATATTAAAACATGAACTAGCATATAACGGGGAATACGGGGTGATAACTCACATGATGACGGGCCGGGTCATCACATTCTCCCCAACTTAAGCAAACGCTCATCCTCGAGCGGACCCAGAGTTGTACTAGATTCAACACAATAGCTGAATGACCTCACCAAGCATATACTCTTGGTTATACCACTTCGCCCTATCTTTCAAAAGTCCGATGACATAGTATAGCTAAATTTCCATAGTCTATCTGAACCATAAACCACATTGCACTTCCCGAAATCATTTACCAAATCTGAATCCCACGTCTATACTCAGAGTACACATGATCCAACTGTAATAGCCAAACTCGCCACTCCGGGTGAGATCACATGATGTATCAAACAATCCAATCACTCGAGACGATAGTCTCCAATCACAACAACTGGCCACAATAACCAAATACTAGCAGAAAGAACCTTTCTCATTAGATAGAGTCTTATTCCAACATCTTCATATCCTGCCCACGACAACTGAAGCACGCGATATACCGAACCCATCTCTCGGGTCAACCATTCGTGAATCCATTTCCCTTTTAAACTGATACCACAATAGGTTTCGGAGCCAAACCTCGATATTACCTTTCTAACAGGCTAAGATCAAATATGCTCGTACTCATTAATGACTCCAACGATCATTTCGATCATAACACACCACAGTGGTGACATGACACCTCAGCATCGGCCTATGCCACAACGAGCACAACACAGGCTCCAATAAGAACGATCTGAACACACTCGAATCATGACAACCGACTCACACAAAAGGGCTATAATTAAAATTCCTCAATACCATCACAACACATAACTGATACCTCGTCTCACATCATAGAATTAGGGTACCTAAATCCTCCTCGAAAGGTCGTAACATCACGTGGCCTTGCCACAACTCATGATTCTATCCAAACACTATTACTCATAGAGCACCTCAAGTCACCATGCTCAAAATGGTCAGCCACGCACATATCTAGGTCTGAACTCAAGCAATTAATCACACCTGCGGTGATACAATTAATATATGCTATCCAATCCTGAATGGACAAAATCGATGTGATATTCCCCGAGCGATACCCAATATGGACTATTCGTCAGAAGCTAGGAAGTATTGTATACAAAGTAACATATAGGAAGCTATATCTTCCACATCACACTATTGTGGCGCGCAACCCTTTCCAATAACATACCCGTGGCGGCATGCCACCCGATCCAGATACCATACCTGTGGCAGCGTGCCACCCGATCCTGATACCATACATATGGCGGCGTGCCACCCGATCCAAATACTATGCCTGTGGCGGCGTGCCACCCGACCCACGAATACATCTAGCAAAGGGAATGCACATCGGGTCAAGTTGCTCCTTGCAACAAACATATTTATATAGCCTCAAGCTCGGCCACATGAAACGCATCCGACAAAGTTCCTCAATACTGGAGCTGAATAAATGGTAGATACCTCTACACTGACATCCGCCACGAAGGCCCAACTGACAAAGCAATACCTACCAGCCGTCCGCTGGCCCTAGGGTACATCTACCCCACTGGGGCATGATCTGATGCTCTCTGCCACGCAGTTTGTGACATTTTCCGACATAGTCCATATCACATTAGTCTAGACAACCTAACTTATGACAACCAGTCTGCAATCATATATCATTATTCAATTTCATCATATCAAGTAACGAGATAACCACTAGGGCTTCCAATTTCCAATAACTACTAAACGGTGTCGATACACACGACATACCACCACTGCGTAGGCGGATTAAGAGAACTTCTAGTCTCCAACACATATATAACACATGAATCGCTATACCTGATCCCACACTCCACCGTACGAATACGTAACACATATCAAGCATCCATTCATACCACGTACGCCATTCAGAAATTTCCGTATGCCAACAACAACTCAATCATCACTGTCAATCCAACAGGAGAATACCACAATACCACTAGATATTGTCAGTTTACACCACTTTGCCCTTTTGACCATATACTCTGCCAAAACACTAGAATAGCAGTACCATTTTCCTTTATCACCGGGAAGTTTGATTCTCAGATTAACTGTAGCTGCCCACGCTGCTCGGGGATTTTAATGACTTCCCATATAATATGAACAATCTCAAGTCTTGAATATGCCATTATCAACTTTCCATAACACATCGCGTCTACCATACCACACTAAGATAACATGGAAATTCATATTCCTTTCCTACGCCGCAAACATCGGCGCACTCAACTAGCCAAGAACTTTCATGATCCCATATAGAGAAAACTCCTTACACATTCCAAGCTTTTCATACCAACAAGAAATACACTCATTTTCAAACAACAGTAAAACACATCACAAACTCTTTCTCCCAATTACATGGCATAAGTTAAACTGCCAGGACTGAGTCCTTTTACCCACATCGAGCTACGCAACTGCCAGCTCATCAAGAGCTTTGTTGCACCATAACTGCAAGGCTCATTACCCCGAACACACACCAGGAGTTACTCGTGCCCTTTTTATATTGTTCCAATTTACTAACAAGTTGTTCCATTTACCTAGTTTCCTTTCTGATTCATCTTTAATTGAACATTAGCCTTTACTGTAGCACCACAATACATCAACTCATGTTACCACACGAGAGTCGTACATAAGACCACACCGTCTAAGACTCATAGGCCGCTGAATACTCCCTCAGATGTTTCCCCGAGGTACCACAATCTACAACACTTTACCTTGAAGAACTTCCCTGCAATTTGAATTCGTTATCATTACTCTCCAGTATAGATACATATAATCTCATCATCCACATAACATATCGAAAGTCTCGATTTCTTCTAACGAAACCACGGTATTTAGCCACGTACCCAATCTTAAGATGCCTTACCGCTACAAGCAAAATCTTGAACACCGTAAAACAATTCTCAGGCGTCATTCACCCTCAACCGGTTATAATTCAACTGCCTTATTGAACAGAACCACTCGTGCCTTACTAGAACTCTGACATCGCAGAACATGATTACATTCAGATACAATTAGCTACTCTTTTCTATACACCGAACATTCTTTACCAATATAAGTTCAAAACATCCTAGTATTTCTTCAGATCTACGAAGCACCATAACCTTTACCAATATTTCCGACGTACTTAGAGACAGGATCATTATAGCACACAATCGTGCAATCAGCTAGTCAATAGCAACCTCCCCTACTTAGCTCGAAGCCATATACTTTAAGGCACTTTTAGCCCCTCACAACATTCTTACTCAATTGATGCCACAATGTTCTAGTTAGATTAAACTCAAGTCAGTTACCAGCTTCGGCGGAGATTCGAATCATCACACATCTTAACTCTTTTGCAACTCTTGCATTTATACACTCACCATTTAAGCCTATTCTCCAGGTGACAGAATTATTTTCTAAGCCCCAACTTTTCTAGAAATTTTGACAGAGTTTCTTCTGTAATTTGGCCTATCCACCTGTCAGCGAATCACCAAAATCATCCTAATAATACACCCGCAACTCGACAAGACATCACAATGTATATCAACAATATAAATCTCAATACTACACAATTATATCATCAGCATTAGTAAATGAACATGCGCTGCACCCGCTCAAATCATAACACATATACCTTTCACCATGATACACCTAGCACAACCAATTTGGTCTTCCTGCGTCTGAACTCATACTACCACACGTAATGCACTTTACCTTCCCACTAAGGAACATGAACATACTCACCATGCCCATAGCTAGGGCTACGTAACAGATCATAATAAGGATTGAATACCTTGCAGCTCACCTATTATCAAACTGCCATTTCCACAATTAGGGACAATACTGATCGTATAAATTTCATAATACCGGCTCGCGAAATTAGCACCTTGGTGCTTAAGCCATAGACAAGGATCCGACCTCAAGTCCTCCAGACTGGCCCAACATGAACTCATAGAGATATATCTCGTCCCTCAATTGGGGAATCACAAGCCATCAAGGCAAAATTATCACCAAGCACTCAAGTACGCGCATCAATGTGCAGAAGGAATTTCAAGAATCATACATCAAGCTGAATCAAGTACGCACGATAAGAATTTCAAGAATTTGAAGCTTCCCAAAAAGGTTTGCAGCCTCCTGAGGATAAGTACAGGCGTCCCCGTACCGATCCACGAGACTCTACTTGTGACGACTCGGCCCGTCGTCACGGGAATTACCACCCCGTTATGTTGAAATTGTATGTTTTATGCTTTTATATCAGTGTTAAAGTCTATCGGGTGAGTTAGGAGTAAATTGGATTGAAAATGAGGCATATAGCCTTTTGTGAAGGAAACTTGAATAAAGAAAGTCAACCCGGAGTTGACTATTTGGTTAGAGGGCTCGGAATCGGATTTTGATGATTTGGTTAGTTCCGGAAGGTGATTTGTGACTTAGGGGAGTGATCGGAATTGAATTTGGAGGCCCGGTGTAGAAATAGGCTTGAATTGGCTAAGGTTGAATTTTGGCGAAATCCGAACGGTAGGTGAGATTTTGATCCGGGGGTCGGAATGGAATTCTGACAGTTGCAGTAGCTCCGCTAGGTGATTTTGGATGTGCCTGCAAAATTTCAGGTCATTCGGACGTCGTTTGGTCGGGTTTTTGATTGAATGTGTAATTCGGAATGTTTTAAGGAATTTAGGCTTGAACTTTAGAAAATCAAGGTTTTGAATGGCCAAATGGAGTCCGAATTTGGTAAATTTGATATGCTTAGACTCGTATCGAGATGAGGTTTCCGAATATGTGACCTTTGTAATTTTTTGACAAGCGTACCGAAAGTCGGGTTTTGACAACTTTGGGAATTTTGATGTAAATTGAGTTGTTTTGATTGGGTGTCGTCCCATTGGCCTAATTTGTTGTATTTCTACTGTATTTGATCAGATTCTACGCGTGCGGAGCTTGATTCTTGTGGCAAGGGCATTGCGGAATAGTCGTCGCGCTGTATTGAGGTGAGTAATAGATGTGGGTAATGAACAGCGGGTTCGAAACCCCGGTATACCACTTTGTGACGCTGTATAGCGGCGAGACACGCACACTCTTGAGAGTGCGGGGTCGATCATGAATTGGAGACTATATATTAGTCCGACCTGTTGATACTGTATTATTGGCTATTCTCGAGCCGTCGAACCTCCTTCTCGGATGGTTGCATATATATATATATTGTGATAATGGCCACTCTTGAGCCGAGGAACCCCTTCTTGGGCGGTTGAGTATACATGTGGGTCGTGAGCCAGTTATTGGATCCCGCGAGGATCGTTATCATTGTCTTATCATATAGACATGCTAGTTTACTACTAGTCCGCAGCTATTTTTGTTATTATGCTAATTCCAATCTCTGGAACTTGATATTACTGTTTTCCAACTGAAAAATGATAAAAGAGTTTTCAAAAACTACTTTTGAGCTTGCGAGGCTGTATCTGCATATTAGCTGACTAGTAGTGGATCGGGCTGTGCGCCGCAGCGAGATATATGTTGGATCGGACTGCACGCCGCAGGAATATCTCTATGAGATGTGCTTGGGCTGTAGGAGCCTCTCCGGAGTCTGAACCCCCACAGTGAGCACAGGTACCCAAAATTGGAGTCGGGCTACGCGCCGTAGCGGTCATATCATGCATTGAATTGCATTTAGCTACATCTGCTAGCTGTTATGCTATTTATTGGTATTTGTTGGTACAGGTACAGTGAATATTGATTCTATGACAGGGTAGCTGATTATAGTTTTACATAGTGCTTTATTGCGGATTTCTTATCTGCGCTGTCTTACCCTTGTTTATTACCACTGAGTCTGGCAGTACTCATTTTACTCCCTGCACCTTGTGTGCAGATCCAGTACCTCTCAGCAGTGATCCGGTAGCTGTGCGAGGCGACATCTGTGGGATATACGAGGTAGCTGCAGAGTCCGCAGGACCCGATATTCCTTCCTACTGTCTTTTGATTTTGTATTGACATTTCTTTCCGCACTTGGTATCTTGTAAACCTTTATACACTCATGTTCAGTAGAGGCTCATGACTCTTGACCCTTCGGTCTGTGGGAGTTAGTATATTTTGGGACTTGGTTCCCCGTTTTCGTTATATGTATCGTTGTTGCTTCGTGAATTAATATGCTTAAATGGGCTAAAGAGAGCTTCTAGCTCCGTTATTGTTATTGATTGGTCGGGCTGGCTTAGCAAATGTGCTGGGCGCCATCACGACCAGATTTGGGGTCGTGACAAGTTGGTATCAGAGCCTAGGTTTACTAGGCCTCATGAGTCTTGAGCCGGTTAGTAGAGTCTTGTGGATCGGTACGGGGATGCCTGTACTTATCCTCGGGAGGCTGCGAACCTTTAGGAAAACTTCACTTTTCTTGAACTCTGTCGTGCGATCTTGTTGTCCTGAGAACTGAACTTCTATATTCTATTCTCTCGCAGATGGCGAGAACGCGAGCATCAGGACGAGGTGGACGACCTCCATTGCCACCTGTTAGAGGCCGTGGGCGCGGTCGTGCTAGAGTTAGAGGTAGGGCGGCTGAGGCAGTGCCAGCTGACCCGCCTGTTGTACCAGTTCAGGAGCAGCCCCCAGTGGTTGATGCTCCAGCGGTCCCAGTTCAGGGCTAGACTATATCTATTGCTATTCCTGGTCTTCAGGAGACTCTTGCTCAAATATTATCGGTGTGTTCCGGTTTGGCTCGGGTAGTCTCATTTACTGCCACTGCAGCGACATCTCAGACAGGGGGTGGTCAGCAGACCCCTGCAGCTCACATACCGGAGCAGGTTGTTCAGGGACTTCAGACGCCAGAGGCGGTCCCCGCTCAGGTGGTTGCACCGGTTATTCCTCCAGCTGCACCAGCTCCAGCTCCAGAGCATATGGTTCAGGTTATGCCCGATGATGAGCAGCGTCGTCTTGAGAGATTTGGTAGACTTCAGCCACCCCATTTCAGTGGCGTTGAGGGCGAGGATGCCCAGGGTTTCTTGGATAAGTGTCGGAAGATGCTGCGTACGGCTGGTATTCTTGAGTCCAGCGGAGTTTCATTTACTACATTTCAGTTCACCGGTCCCGCATTTGATTGGTGGGAGGAGTTTGAGAGGCGTAGGCTTGCAAGAGCAACACCTCTCACATGGCAGCAGTTCTCTACTCTCTTTCTAGAGAAATATGTACCTCAATCTCGTCGCGAGGAGCTACGTCGCCAGTTCGAGTGGTTGGTTCAGGGCGACATGTCTGTGACCCAGTATGAGCTTAGATTCACACAGTTGGCTAGGCATGCCATATGGATGATCCCTACTGATAGAGAGAGGATCAGGAGGTTCATTGATGGCCTCAACTACTCCATCCGTATTCTTATGACCAGAGAGAGAGTTTTGTCATCATCTTTTGAGCAGGTTGTAGACATGGCACGATCCATTGAGGTGGATCGTCGCCGAGAGAGAGAGGAGCGAGAGGCCAAGAGGCCTCGTGGTTCTGGTAGTTTCAGTGGTGCTCCATCCAGAGGGCATTTCCAGTAGAGCAGAGGTCACTTATCTAGACCTTCCCATTCAGGCCGCCCTGAGCAGAGTGGAGGTTCTTATGGTCGTGGTCGACGGGGGTTTCAACAGGGTCAGTCATCACTTAGTGCCCTCCCAGCCCATAGTGCAACACCTACTTCACCAGGTGCATGTTATGAGTGTGGTGAGTTTGGCCACATGAGGAGACATTGCCCTCGACTACGTAGGGGCGGGACTCAGCAGAGGGATCAGCCCTCCTCTTCAGCACCATCTCAGTCTAGTAGAGGTGGAGGTCAGTCTTCTCGTGGTCGCCCCAGGGGCGAGGAGAGATCCGGTGGAGGCCAGGGCACGGTTCTATGCACTTCCTGACAGGCGTGATGCAGTTGCCTCCGATGCAGTGATTACAGGTATCATTTCTGTCTGTCACAGAGATGCCTCTGTTCTATTTGATCCAGGATCCACATATTCTTACGTGTCCTCTTATTTTGCACATCACTTGGGTGCGACTCGTGGTAGTCTTGATTTACCTGTTCATGTATCCACCCCCGTGGGTGATACGATTGTTGTGGATCATGTCTATAGATCCTGTGTTATATCTATCGGGGGTCTGGAGACCCAGGCAGATTTGTTATTGTTGGGAATGGTGGACTTTGATGTTATATTGGGTATGGACTGGTTGTCTCCGTACCATGCTATATTGGACTGTCATGCTAAGACAGTTACGTTGGCCATTCCTGGTATTTCTCGGATTGAGTGGCGGGGTTCGACCGATTTCGTCCCTAGCCGTGTTATTTCGTTCCTAAAAGCTCAGAAGATGGTTGAAAAAGGGTGTTTATCGTACTTAGCTTTTGTGAGAGATGTGGGAGCTGAGTCTCCTAGCATTGATTCTGTACCTGTTGTGAGGGATTTCCCAGATGTATTCCCTTCAGACCTGCCGGGCATGCCGCCGGACAGGGATATTGATTTTGGCATTGATTTGGTGCCGGGCACTCAGCCCATATCCGTTCCTCCTTATCGGATGACACCAGCTGAGTTGAAAGAACTGAAAGAGCAGCTTCAAGAGCTTCTGGATAAGGGTTTCATCCGCCCTAGTGTGTCCCCGTGGAGTGCGCCGGTATTATTTGTTAAAAAGAAAGATGGTTCCATGCGAATGTGTATTGATTATAGGCAATTGAACAAAGTGACAATGAAGAACAAGTACCCTCTACCGCGCATAGATGATTTGTTTGATCAGTTACAGGGTGCGAGGGTGTTTTCTAAGATCGATCTTCGTTCAGGCTATCACCAGCTGAAGATCAGGGACTCGGATATTATGAAGACTGCATTCAGGACCGGATATGGTCATTATGAGTTTCTTGTGATGTCTTTTGGGCTGACCAACGCCCCAACAACATTTATGCATCTGATGAACAGTGTGTTCGGGCCTTATTTGGATTCATTTGTGATTGTGTTCATTGATGACATTCTAGTCTACTCCCGTAGTCGGGAGGAGCATGCTCAGCATTTGAGTATTGTGTTGCAGAGATTGAGGGAGGAGAAGCTATATGCTAAATTCTCCAAGTGTGAGTTTTGGCTTGCGTCAATAGCTTTTCTGGGTCATGTGGTGTCTCGTGATGGTATTCAGGTTGACCCGAAGAAGATAGAGGCGATGCAGAGTTGGCCTGGACTGTCCTCAGCTACGCAGATCAGGCGTTTCCTTTGTTTGGCGGGGTATTATCGCCGGTTTGTTCAGGGATTTTCATTCATTGCTTCTTCTTTGACCAGGTTGACACAGAAGGGTGCACCATTCGTGTGGTCGGATGAGTGCGAGGAGAGCTTTCAGAAGCTCAAGACAGCTTTGACCACAGCTCCAGTGTTAGTATTGCCATCAGCTTCAGGTTCATATACCGTTTATTGTGATGCCTCGAGAGTGGGGATAGGTTGTGTGTTGATGCGGGAAGGAAAGGTAATTGCTTATGCTTCTCGGCAGTTGAAGCCGCATGAGAAGAACTATCCTGTTCATGACTTGGAGCTAGCCGCCATTGTTCATGCATTGAAGATTTGGAGGCACTATTTGTACGGCGTGTCTTGTGAGGTGTATACCGACCATCGTAGTCTCCGGCACTTGTTCAAACAGAAAGACCTTAATTTGAGACAGCGGAGATGGCTAGAGTTGCTGAAGGATTATGACATTACTATATTATATCATCCGGGAAGGCCAATGTGGTGGCCGATGCTTTGAGCCGGAAGGCGGTCAGTATGGGGAGCTTGGCATATATTCCAGCCGAGGAGAGGCCATTTTCTTATGATGTTCAGGTGCTAGCCAATCGGCTAGTGAGGTTAGATATTTCGGAGCCCAGCAGGGTATTGGCTTGTGTTGTATCTCGGTCATCTCTATATGATCGTATTCGTGAGCGCCAGTATGATGATCCACATTTGGCTGTCCTGAGGGACAGAGTTCAGCATGATGATGCTAGAGATGTCACCATTGATAGTGACGGCGTATTGAGGATGCGGGGCCGGATATGTGTGCCCAATGTTGATGGCCTTCGTGAGTTGATTCTGGAAGAGGCCCATAGCTCGCGGTATTCTATCCATCCAGGAGCCGCTAAGATGTATCAAGATTTGAAACAGCACTATTGGTGGAGAAAGATGAAAATGGACATTGTCGGACATGTAGCACGGTGCCTCAACTGTCAGCAGGTTAAGTACGAGCATCAGAGGCCCGGTGGCGTATTTCAGCGCATTGTTATTCCTGAGTGGAAATGGGAGAGGATCACTATGGACTTTGTTACTGGACTCCCTCGGACGGCGAGGAAGTTTGATTCCGTATGGGTGATTGTGGATAGACTGACCAAGTCAGCTCACTTCATTCCAGTTAGTACTACCTACTCATCGGAGCGGTTGGCAGCGATCTTTATTCGAGAGATTGTTCGGTTGCATGGAGTCCCAGTGTCTATCATATCCGACAGGGGTACTCAGTTCATTTCTCAGTTTTGGAGAGCATTTCAGCGAGAGATGGGTACGCGGGTTGAGTTGAGTACAGCATTTCACCCCCAGACAGACGGACAGTCTGAGCGCACTATTCGGATCTTGGAGGATATGTTGCGAGCTTGTGTGATTGATTTTGGTGGTTCGTGGGATGAGTTCCTACCACTTGCTGAGTTTGCCTACAACAACAGTTATCAGTCGAGTATTCAGATGGCCCCGTATGAGGCATTGTATGGCAGGCGGTGTAGATCCCCCGTGGGATGGTTTGAGCCTGGTGAGGTTAGATTGATAGGGACTGAGTTAGTCCAGGATGCTCTGGATAGAGCAAAGTTGATCCAGGAGAGACTTCGTACGGCACAGTCTCGTCAGAAGAGTTATGCGGACCGTAGAGTTCGAGAGTTGTCTTTCATGGTTGGTGACAGAGTATTGTTGAAGATTTCACCTATGAAGGGTGTCATGAGGTTTGGGAAGAAAGGAAAGTTGAGTCCCAGGTATATCGGTCCTTTTGAGATACTTAGGAGAGTTAGAGAGGTGGCATATGAGTTGGCCTTGCCGCCCAGCTTATCCAGCGTCCATCCAGTATTCCATGTGTCTATGCTCCGGAAGTACATTGGAGATCCGTCTCATGTATTAGACTTCAGTACCATTCAGCTTGATGGTGATCTATCCTATGATGTGGAGCCTATTGCTATTTTGGGTCGTCAGGTGAGAAAATTGAGGTCCAAGGAGATTGCATCGGTTAAGGTTCAGTGGAGAGGTCGACCCGTGGAGGAGGCCACTTGGGAGGTCGAGCGGGAGATGCGGAGCAGATATCCTCACTTGTTTGAGACTTCAGGTATGTTTCTTGACCCGCTCGAGGACGAGCGTTTGCTTAAGAGGGGAGAATGTGACGACCCGGCCCGTCGTCACGGGAATTACCACCCCGTTATGTTGAAATTTTATGTTTTATGCTTTTATATCAGTGTTAAAGTCTATCGGGTGAGTTAGGAGTAAATTGGATTGAAAATGAGGCATATAGCCTTTGTGAAGGAAACTTGAATAAAGAAAGTCAACCCGGAGTTGACTATTTGGTTAGAGGGCTCGAAATCGGATTTTGATGATTCGGTTAGTTCCGGAAGGTGATTTGTGACTTAGGGGAGCGATCGGAATTGAATTTGGAGGCCCGTGTAGAAATAGGCTTGAATTGGCTAAGGTTGAATTTTGGCGAAATCCGAACGGTAGGTGAGATTTTGATCCGGGGGTCGGAATGGAATTCCGACAGTTGCAGTAGCTCCGTTAGGTGATTTTGGATGTTCCTGCAAAATTTCAGGTCATTCGGACGTCGTTTGGTCGGGTTTTTGATTGAATGTGTAATTCGGAATGTTTTAAGGAATTTAGGCTTGAACTTTAGAAAATCAAGGTTTTGAATGGCCAAATGGAGTCCGAATTTGGTAAAATTGATATGCTTAGACTCGTATTGAGATGAGGGTTCCGAATATGTGACTTTTGTAATTTTTCGACAAGCGTACCGAAAGTCGGGTTTTGACAACTTTGGGAATTTTGATGTAAATTGAGTTGTTTTGATTGGGTGTCGTCCCATTGGCCTAATTTGTTGTATTTCTACTGTATTTGATCAGATTCTACGCGTGCGGAGCTTGATTCTCGTGGCAAGGGCATTGCGGAATAGTCGTCGCGCTGTATTGAGGTGAGTAATAGATGTGGGTAATGAACAGCGGGTTCGAAACCCCGGTATACCACTTTGTGACGCTGTATAGCGGCGAGACACGCACACTCTTGAGAGTGCGGGGTCGATCATGAACCGGAGACTATATATTAGTCCGACCTGTTGATATTGTATTATTGGCTATTCTCGAGCCGTCGAACCTCCTTCTCGGATGGTTGCATATATATATATTGTGATAATGGCCACTCTTGAGCCGAGGAACCCCCTTCTTGGGCGGTTGAGTATACATGTGGGCCGTGAGCCAGTTATTGGATCCCGCGAGGATCGTTATAATTGTCTTATCATATAGACATGCTAGTTTACTACTAGTCCGCAGCTATTTCTGTTATTATGCTAATTCCAATCTCTGGAACTTGATATTACCGTTTTCCAACTGAAAAATGATAAAAGAGTTTTCAAAAACTACTTTTGAGCCTGCGAGGCTGTATCTGCATATTAGCTGACTAGTAGTGGATCGGGCTGCGCGCCGCAGCGAGATATATGTTGGATCGGACTGCACGCCGCAGGAATATCACTATGAGATGTGCTTGGGCTGTAGGAGCCCCTCCGAGTCTGAACCCCCACAGTGAGCACGGGTACCCAAAATTGGAGTCGTGCTACGCGCCGTAGCGGTCATATCATGCATTGCATTGCATTTAGCTACATCTGCTAGCTCTGTTATGCTATTTATTGGTATTTGTTGGTACAGGTACAGTGAATATTGATTCTATGACAGGGTAGCCGATTATAGTTTTACATAGTGCTTTATTGCGGATTTCTTATCTGCATCTGTCTTACCCTTGTTTATTACCACCGAGTCCGGCAGTACTCATTTTACTCCTCGCACCTTGTGTGCGGATCCAGTACCTCTCAGCAGTGATCCAGTAGCTGTGCGAGGCGACATCTGTGGGATATACGAGGTAGCTGCAGAGTCCGCAGGACCCGATATTCCTTCCTATTGTCTTTTGATTTTGTATTGACATTTCTTTCCGCACTTGGTATCTTGTAAACCTTTATACACTCATGTTCAGGTAGAGGCTCATGACTCTTGACCCTTCGGTCTGTGGGAGTTAGTATATTTTGGGACTTGGTTCCCCATTTTCGTTATATGTATCGTTGTTGCTTCGTGAAGTAATATGCTTAAATGGGCTAAAGAGAGCTTCTAGCTCCGTTATTGTTATTGATTGGTCAGGCTAGCTTAGCAAAGTGCTGGGCGCCATCACGACCGGGTTTGGGGTCGTGACACTACTAAACCGGCTCATGACTCGCGAGACCTGTTAACCTAGGCTCTGATACCAACTTGTCACGATCCAAACCCCGGTCGTGATGGCACCCAACACATTGCTAGGCAAGCCCGACCATCTTATCCATTTAAACCAGCCAATTATAAATCAATACTGATTAATCGGCATAATTAGCTTGTCTTTATAACAAATCAAGAAGTGTAGAAACGAAATACACGAATGCAGTCCCAACCAAATCGTGGTGTCACAAGTCTGAGCCTCTACAAATGAGATCTACTACAAAATCCAGACTAAGCAGAATGGAAACAACAAAATGATAAAGAGGAAGAGGTCAGGTACTGTGGACGTCGGCAGCTACCTCGAAGTCTCCATAGAATGGGGATAAATAAGAAGTTGCGATAGCTCAACTGCCTTCCTGAACCTGTATATCTGCACAAAAAGTGCAGGGGAGTGGGATGAGTATATTTCAACTCATTGAGTAATAATAATAAATAACAACTGAAAATAAGAACGCATGTACTATCACTAAATAGTTCTAAGGCAAACCCTCACAGGTAAGTCATCACTACAGTGAGTACTCTGATCTCCAGTCCACATCTATCTCAACAATGTCCCACACTGACCAAATCCTCACCCGTACCGCTACGGTGTACAACCAGCTCAATGTATGTAAATATATACATATGTCTTTAACGTATAAGTATTTAAGTATGTATATATGGGTATGTATAAGTATAATGCTGCGGCGTGCAGCCCGCTCCAATACATATACCGATGTGGCGTACAGCCCGCTCCATTTAACGTCGACAGCGCTCACTAGGGGGGTATACACTCTTCGGAGGGGCTCCTTAGGCCCAAGCGCTATGATACTGCGGCGTGCAGTCCGATCCACACATATATTACTGTGGCGTGCAATCCGATCCAATATATATATACATATATAACTATACTGCTGCGACGTGCACCCCGATCCCATAATATACACCAGCGCTCACTGAGAATGTGTGCAGACTCAGACTCCGAAGGGGCTCCTACAGCCCAAGCGCAATAATACTGCGGCGTGCAGTCTGATCCAACATATATACTATTGCGGCGTGCAGCTCAATCCAATATACATACTGTTGCGGCGTGCAGCCCAATCCAATATATATACTGCTGCGGCGTGCAACCCGATCCAATATATATACTGTTGCGGCGTGCAGCCCGATCCAACAAGTATATATATATATATATATATATATATATATATATATATATATATATATATATATATATATATATATATATATATATATATATATATATATATATATATATATATATATATATAATACCTCATAACGGGTTCTCGACCCTGTCCCATTTAGTATAGGATTGGCCTTTTAGGCCCACTCAGCTAAATTAGGCAATTTCCACCCTAAATAAACTATCTCTCACAGTACACATCAAGTACTGGCTCTTAATATGCTATTCAGCTCATTTTACGGCTGAGTGTAAGTTTCCAACACGATATAAGGGTCACCTAGCTCTACAGGTCCCCTAATGTTCTACAGATCGGCACATGGCCCCAAACATGGCTATTAGCCTATTTACACAGTTATCATAAACCACAATATACTATTAGTCGGGAAGGACCAAGTCCGAACCCCCAATCATAATGTCAACACGCCCGTCACAAGACATGTGTTCCAACTCAACATAGCACTGTCAAACCCTCAGTACATTATTTATTATTACCACTCACCTCGAACTGGTAGAAGCCTCTGTCCGCCTTGCGCTTGTCTCGCAAATCAATCTCCTCGGTTGCCAAATATGCTCAAAATCAATGATAATACATCAATATATGCTAAATTCACGTAACCCATTCGAAATAATCCAAATTGCATCAAAACCCACAAATTTGTCAAAACCCGACTTTTTGGTGCGCTTCTCGAAAAATTACAAAAGTTACATATTCGGAACCCTCGTCTCAGTACGAGTCTAGGCATATAAAATTTACCAAATTCGGACTCCAATTGCCTACTCAAATCAGTGTTTTTCTACAATTTTAGGCCTAGGGCTAAAACCCACCTTTAATCTTACATTTTCATAGAAATAATCAATGATTTCATGATAAAAGCGCGTAATTAAACCACAAAACTTACCTCCGACGATATCCCGATGATCTCCCAGCAATCCCCGTCACTTTCTCACTCTAGAGCTCAACAATGGGGGTTTCTAGGAGTGAAACCCGTAAATGAAATGTTCTGCAATTAAAGGACCTGCCCAGTCATTTAACCCTTCGCGAACGCGACACTCCCCACGTGTTCGCGATGAATAAAATTATCAGCCTCCGAATTTACTCTACGCGAACGCGTGGCTTCCAGCCGCGTTCGCGATGACCAACCGCTCAGACATACGCGAACGCGTGCACTCCTTCACGTTCGCGATGCTCCCCAGGCCTGACCCTACGCGTTCGCGTCCCTCTCCTAGCGAACGCGATGAGCAAAAATCTCCCAACTCTCCCATACACTTCATGAACGCGTGGACCCCTACGCGAATGTGAAGAACAAAGTTTTTCTGCAGATATTGCAGCAATTCAGCTGCTCTCTTAGGCTAAAAATGGTCCGTTTGGACCCCCGATTTCACCCCGAGGTCCTCGAGACCCCAACGAAAACCACCAACATACCCCATAACACAATACAAACTTGTTCCAATCATATAAACATGCCCTCAAACATGGAAAACATTGAATCCAAGCACATTCAAGCCTAAGTTTTCATTCAAACTTCCGCAACCGACATTCGATCAAAAACCCGACGAAACGACCTCTGAATGACCTGAAATTTTGAAGGCACATCCAAAATCACCTAACGGAGCTACTGCAACTATCAGAATTCCATTCCGACTCCCGGATCATAATCTCACCTACCGATCGGATTTCGAAATTCAACTTTAGCCAATTCAAGCCTAAAACTACACCGGGCCTCCAAATTCACTTCCGATCGCTCTCCTGGCTCATCAATGACATCTCGGAGCTGACCGAATCATCAGAATCCGATTCCGAGCTCTCTAACTCACAAGTCAACATCCGGTTGACTTTTCCCAAATATTCCTTCTTTTAAGAGACTATTTGTCTCAATTCCAACTAAACTCAATCCGAATTGACTCAAACTCGCCAAACATACATATTAAAACATGAACGAGCATATAACAGGGAATACGGGGTGAAAGCTCACATGATGAAGGGCCGGGTCATCACAGTTCATTGCATTCTTAAGATCTATTCTATTTCTTTACACATGCCTAGTCTGTTTTAGCATTATTAGGGTTTTATGATTATTACACATGAATCATGATTAAATAGGCTTCTTAATGTGATTTTTTCATCATGCCTTGTCTGAAATTATGCTTTGTTTAATTGGGATTCAACCATTATCAGAACTTCTCTCTGAGTTCTAGTTGATTGGAAATTGATTTTACGATTAAGGCTATGTGTGCAATATAACATGAATTGGCTATATTTGTAATCGAATTCATCTGTTAGACCATTCTAAATCCTGATATGTTTTATGATCTGGTTATAGCTGTAAAGATCTAGGGTTAGTTTCTGAAAGTTAAAGTAGATATGGCTATTTTTGAAATGATTAAAAATGTTTGTTAAAGTGGCTATTCCTGAAATACTATAAATTGGTTATATTGGTAAGTGGTTAGTTTTGCAACCTATTTCTGGTTAGTTACTTAGTATTAATAAGGGGCTACATTTTAAATAAGCTTGGGTCTGTTAAAAGTAGTTAAAACTGAAAAGGATTTTGGGTCTGAATCAGGCTAAGTCTTAAATAGTTATAAGACATTGGCTATTAGTTAAATAAAGCATTAAACCAAGTCTGCCCAGACCTTAGTAGGTCAGGTAAATAAGGAACAACAATAGGGATATAATAGGGAAGAATAAATGGCATTATTGAGGATTTAATAGAGCCTATAAGGATATAAAAGACTTACTACCTAGTATTCTTGTAATTAACTACAAAATAAAGGATAGAATAGGCATAATAAAAGGCAGTATTGAAATTAAACTTAGCAAGTGAGGGCAACTTAGTAAAATACCCCCAATAGAACATAGAAGAACTACCTAGAACATTCCAGCAAGGGCTGGAAGGCATTTCGACACATAATTTCGGGGATTAAACTATAAATCATTGAAAAATAAATAGGAGGGGATTAGAAATAAGTTATTTGAATTTCCCCGTCAAATTTCACCCAAAACCAGTCTATACATAGGCTGTTAATTAGCATGAAAAAGGGTCCAGATTTTGAAAATTAAAAAAAAGGGTTGAACATTTCTGGGTTCTAGATTCTGCAATTAAAAAGGGTTACAACTTGGGGTTAGAGTTCGAACATCTCAAAAGGTTCTAAGGCAATCTACAGTTGTATTAGAGTCTATTGTTCTTCAACTTTGCTGGATTCTATTAGAGCTCTTCAATTCCACTTGTTGATTTGCTGGACTATTGGATTTGCTGCTCTATTTGCTGCTTTGTCTGCTACTTTATTGCTGCTCTATTGCTGCTATCTCTGCTGACTATTCTTCATCCCTTAACTAGACTCATAAGATTATTTTGGTGAATCATGTACACTCTCTTTTCCTGGAGATGTAATTACAAATTGATTGAAGAAAAGAAAATCTCATGAGATGTTTGGATGATTCTGCTGTTCTTTTTTAAGCTTTATAATTACCATGTCTTAGAATTCCTGTAATTCATTAGGATGTTTGTAATAATTAATACTTGTATGCAGTCAAAACAAAATAAGTAGATAGAGTAGTAGTAGTATATACATAAATACTGGTATCATTTATTCTTAGGTTGAAATAGGTTAACATATGAATCTAATTCGCCTAGTGAAACTGGTATAACATATGAAATGGTAATCAACTAACGTCGCTAATTAGAACTTGATAATTAGTCTATAAAAGGAAATGAGTAGACGAGTTAAAACTGTTTTGTCATTCAAACTCGTTTAACAATAATTTACAATAATATAGGTTAGAATCCTATAATTAATAATAGTCCAAACCTATTCTGTTAGTATTATCATCACTAATTAAGTACTTGAAATAGAAGTATTATTACTTTGGTCCTATTAATATTTAATTAGTGATTAGATATCACAATTAGTATTGATAAACGTGTATTCCAGAACTTTATGAAATGAAAAAATAAATTTTGTAGATCTATTGTGTTGTCTAATGAATGTCTTTTTAATTTTTATGAAACTTCAATTCTGCTCTATATTTTATCCGTCTGTTCTGGGCCTGATCGAAAACACAGGCCCAGATTCAATTGAATTCGTTTCTAGGCCTCTGAATAATGGCACTTGTATATACTAGGTTTCAGAAGCCCAATTGTACACAACAGACTGTTAATACAGTCCAGAAGTCCAGGCCTGATAACAAATAGTTGGCCTGGACATAATAACAATGGATCCTAAAAATACCAAAAACTATAACATAATTAGGAGAAAAAACAAAAAATAGCAAATATAATACTTGATAGGTTTGGACTTATAAAATAACGCGGTGAGCCTCGTACAAAAATGAAAAACACGCGGGGCCCCCATGTGAACTTTAATAAGAATTTTAGACTCGAGAAGATTGTTTACAAAATTTCACGGTCTTTCCTAAAGATAATAAGACATAGACATTATAGGCACGATTAAAATATACATTCTTAAATACGAGTGCACATTTAAGTGACTCAAATCTCAAATCCCGGCGAAGCTGAAACGTATTAAAGTCACAGGCGTACTGGTTGCGGTGTGACCCGAAATGCATTTTCGAAATGTCGCAAGTCATTAAAATATTAAAACGAGACATTCATATTTGTAAAAGCATATAAAGAAATCAAATAAGACAAGAACAACAGTTGAGCGATCGTGCTAAAACCACAGAATTCGGGAGTGCGTAACACCTTATCCCTGGTTAACAGAATTCCTTATTCGGATTTCTAGCTTCGCAGACTGTTAAAACAGAGTCAATTTTCTCGGATTCGGGATTAAACCGGTGACATGGGACACCATTATCTTCCCAAGTGGCGACTCTGAAATCTAAATAAATCCCGTTCCGATTGTCCTTAAAATGGAAAAACTCCTTCCCTGTTGTTATTATTATATCCTATCCCGAGGTGTATTAGTAATTAACGGGGTATACTTTATTCTTCGGAAAAGGTAGTAAAAAGGGAGGTGTGACAATACATGGAAGGCGAGAAGGTCTTGTTGAAGGTTTTACCCATTAATGGTGTTATACGGTTCAGAAAGAAAGGGAAGCTGAGTCCGAGATTCATTGGCTCTTTTGAGATACTCAAGAGGATTGGTGAGGTGGAATATGAGCTAGATTTTCCACCCAGCTTGTCTATCGTGCATCCGGTATTCCCTGTGTCTTTGCTCCGAAAGTATGTTGGGGACCCATCTCATGTGTTGGATTTCAGCACGGTTCAGCTGGATGATGATTCATCATATGATGTGGAGCCAGTGGATATTTTGGGTCGACAGGTTCGAAGGTTGATGTCCAAGGATATTGCTTCAGTAATGGTGGAGTGGAGAGTTTGGCCTATGGAGGAAGCTACCTGGGAGACCGAGCAGGAGATGCTGAGTAGATATCCTCACCTATTTGAGATTCCAGGTATCTTTCTTAGCCCGCTCGAGGATGAGTGTTTATTTTAGTTGGGGAGGATGTGATGACCCGGCCCGTTGTCACGTGAGTTACCGCCCCGTTTTCCCCTTATTTTGTTGCTTCATGTTTCAATATCGGTATTAGAGTTGATCGGGTGTAATCAAGTTGGTTTTAGTTGAAAGTGAGGCACAAAGCCTCTTAGAAGGAAGCTTGTTGTGGAAAAGTCAGCCAGACGTTGACTATGTAATTAGAGGGCTTGTATGTGAGTTTCGATGATTCGGTTAGCTTCGGGGTGATGATTTGTAACTTATTAGAGCGATCAAAATTGAATTTGGAGGTGGTGTAGAATTAGGCTTGAATTGGCGAAGTTTGAATTTGGCAGATTTGTGTTGGTAGGTGAGATTTTGATCCGAGGGTCAAAATGGAATTTCAAGAGTTTCAGTAGCTTCGTTAGGTGATTTTGGATATGTCTGCAAATTTCCAGGTCACTCGGACGTCGTTTGGTCGGGTTTTTTATCGAATATGAGTTTCGTAAGTTTTAGTTAAATTTAGACTTGAATATGTGGTAATTTGATGATTCCCGTGTTGTTGTATGTGTTTTATGATTGGAACAAGTTTGTATGATGTTTCGGGGTGTCTTGTTGTTTTTGGTTGAGGTCTCAGGGGCCTCGGGGTGATTTCAGATGATTGCTGGGAAGTTTGGACTTATAAAATCTGCAGAAAAGTTGCAGTGGGCTGTGCAGGAATTTATCAAGCCTTCACGTTCGCGTGGCCTTAGCCGCGTTCCCGTAGGCAAGGTTTGCTTGGTCATCGCTTTCGCATAGGGAAGGGCACGTTCGCTTGTAGGCTTTTGTGATCTGTGTACACCTCGCACGCCACACCATATAGATAATGCCTCCAGATCTTTAAGGCATGAACCACTGCTGCCAGCTCAAGATCATGAACCGGATAATTCTTCTCATGGATTTTTAACTGTCTTAAAGCATAAACAATAACCTTTCCATCCTGCATCAATACCGCTCCAAGCCCAGTACGGGATGCATCACAGTAAACTGTGTAAGGACCTGAACCCGTAGGTAGTGTCAACACTGGTGCTATAGTCAATGCTATCTTGAGCTTCTAAAAGCTCGCCTCACACTCATTTGACCACTTGAACTGGCACCCTTCTGGGTCAACCTGGTCATCGGGGCTGCAATAGAAGAGAACCCCTCTACAAATCGACGGTAGTAACCTGCTAACCCCAAGAAACTCCGGATCTCGGTCATTGAAGCTGGTCGAGGCCAATTCTGGACTACCTCAATCTTCTTTGTGTCCACCTGAATACCCTCCACTGATATGATATGACCTAGAAATACCACCGAACTTAACCAGAACTCTCATTTCGAAAATTTGGCATAGCTTGTTATCCTTCAGAGTCTGAAGAACCACTCTGAGGTGCTGCTCTTGCTCTTCCTGGCTGCGGGAGTATACCAGGATGTCATCTATAAAGACTATCACAAACAGATCTAGATAAGGCCTGAACACCCGATTCATCAACTCCATGAATGTTGCTGGAGCATTGATCAACTCGAAAGACATTACCAAAAATTCATAGTGCCCGTACCTAGTGCGAAAGGCTGTCTTAGGAATGTCAGCCGCCCTAATATTCAACTGATGGTAGCCCAACCTCAAGTCTATTTTTGATAACACCCTCGCTCCTTGGAGCTGGTCAAATAAATCATCAATCCTCGTCAGTGGATACTTGTTCTTTATCGTCACTTTGTTTAATTGCCGATAATCAATACACATCCGCATCGAGCCATCCTTGTTCTTCACAAATAACACAGGTGCACCCCAGGGAGAAACATTTGGCCTGATAAAGCCCTTTTCTAGAAGGTCTTGCAACTGATCTTTTAACTCCTTTAACTCCGGTGGGGCCATACGATAGGGTGGAATAGGGATGGGCTGAGTGCCCGGTGCCAGATCAATACAGAAATCAATATCCCTGTCGGGTGGCATGCACGGCAGGTCCGAAGGGAAAACCTCGGGAAACTCCCGTACGATAGGAACTGAATCAATAGATGGAATTTTCGCGCTGGAATCACGAACATATGCCAAGTAAGCTAGACACACCTTCTCGACCATGTGTCGATCCTTAAAATAGGAAATAACAGTGCGAACGGAGTGGCCTGAGGTCCCTCTCCACTCTAGTCGGGGTGATTTTGGCAAGGCCAAGGTCACTGTCTTGGCATGACAATCTAAGATAGAATGATACAGGGACAACTAGTCCATCCCCAATATGACATCGAAATCCACCATGTCTAATAGCAATAAATCAACAGGGGTCTCAAGACCCCAGAATACAACTACTCACGAACGATGTACCCGGTCGACTACTATAGAGTCACCCACTGGTGTAGACACATAAACTGGAATATCCAGTGCATAGCTAGGCACGACCAAGTATGGTGCAAAGTAGGAAGACGCATATGGATATGTAGACCCAGGGTCAAATAATACTGAAGCACCTCTGTCACAAACAAGAATGGTACCTGTAATCACATCATCTGATGCCTCTGCCTCTGGCATAGCTGGCAAAGCATAAAATTGGGGATCAGCACCTCCCCTCTAAGCTACATCTCTAGGACGGTCATCCATTGGCTGACCTCTACCTCTGGCGGGACGGTCTATACCTCCACCTCTACGATCTCTACCCCCGCCTCCGGCTGGCTGGGCAGGCTGTGGGTCAGCTGGGGCCTGAATCATGGGACGAGGACCCCGCTGTTGAGTGTTGCCCGTCGCTCGAGGGCAAAACCTGACAAGATGACCCGGGTCACCACAACCGTAGCAACATTTAGGCTGATGGGGCTGCTAGCCCTGACGACCTGAATGGCCCCCACGAACACTCTGAAGAGGCTAAGCACTAATGGGAGGCTGATCTGAATACTACTCACAAAACCCACGATCACCTGGACCGCCCTGTGAATCCTGAAGGGCTGACTGAAAAGGCCTGGAAGACTGGCCCCTATCAAAAGATTCCCTGCCTCCAGAAGAAGAACCACTAAATCTGCCGGAATGACGAGGCCTCTTGTCGAAGGATAACCACCTCCCCGAGCAAGAGCCATCTCAACTCTACGAGCTGCATTAGCTGCCTCTTGAAAAGATATATCACTCCCAACTCCCATATCCATCTAAAGTCGGATCGGCTGATTTAGCCCATCTATAAACTTGTGGACCCTCTCCCGATTAGTGGGGAGTATCACAACCACATGACGTGCTAGATCAACAAACCTCGTCTCATACTGGGTAACAATCACAGTACCCTGCTGGAGGCGCTCAAACTGCCTCCTTAGTGCCTCCCGCTGAATAACAGGGAGAAACTTCTCCAGAAATAACTTTGCAAACTGGTCCTATGTTAGAGCCGGGGACCCTGCTGGTTGAGTCAAACAGTAATCTCTCCACCAAGTCTTGGCGGATCCTGAAAGCCTGAATGTGCAGAAATCAACTCCATTAGATTCCACTATTCCCATAGTCTTGAGAATCTCATGGGAACTGAATAAGAAGTCCTGGGGATCTTCTGATGTGGCACCGCTGAAAGTAGTGGTAAAATCTTGAAGAACCGATCAAGTTTCCATACAGAATCAGAAGTCATGGCCGCTTTATCTCCGGCCTGAGCTGAGGTACCCGACTGAGTGGCCACTGCTGGTTGAACCACTAGTGCCTGAGGCTGGGGAGCTACAGGCTCCGGAGTACGTGCAACAGGTGTCTGGACCCCTCCTCCAGCCTGAGAAGCGGCTGGTGCAGCTGGTAATAAGCCTGCTCTGGCAACGCTGTCCATAAAACCCGCTATTCTGACCAGAGCCTCCCGAATATCCAGGGTAAATAAAACATCCCCTGGGACTTGAGCTAGGCCCACTGGAGCTGTTGGGGCTGGAACCTTCTCACCAATCGCGACATGAGAATCCACCTCTCGAATCGCTGCCTGGGGCTGAGCTCTGCCTCTACCACGGCCTCCGATACGGCCTCGGCCCCTGCCCCTTACGGGAGCTACCTGGGGCTCAGGCTGCTGATCAGCGGATGAAGAAGCGCGTGTCCTCACCATCTGCGAAAGGACAGAGTAGAAATTCAATTAGTATTTGAGGAAAAAATCACACGGCAAGAAGGAACAAATGAGAGACTTTTTCCTAACTCAATAGACTCGGGAGGACAAGTACAGACGTCTCCGTACCTACCCCTCAAACTCTACTAAGCTTGTTCGTGGGTGGTGAGACCTATGTAACCTAGAGCTCTGATACCAACTTGTCACGACCCGGATTTCCCCCACTATCGAGATCGTGATGGCACCTACTCGTGGTAACTAGGCAAGCCAACTCATTCACACTTTCCTGTTCATACCATCAGTTTTAATTTCATATTTAATAGTAAGAAATAATTACTCAATTTGTTAAATGCGGAAGTCTTTCTAAATAGAGATAAATAATAATAATGTGCAACAACTGATAAAATCCTCTACCCAAGATGTGTAGTCACCAACTCACGAACTACAATGGGATACTACACATAATGGTCTGAAAGAAAATAATGAACATCTGTCTGTCTCCGAACAATGAGACCACAACAATAAACATAAATAAATAGAAGAGACGCCGGGTCTGCGGACGCCTGCAAGCTACCTCGGTCTCGAAATGCTCAGAAAATACCACAAGTACTCTACTGATGATGCTTCTCCTGCTCGAAACCTGGACCTGTGCAAAAACGCAAAGAAGTGCAGTATCATCACAATCCGACCCCATGTGTTGGTAAGTGCCTGGCCTATCCCGGCGAAGTAGTGACAAGCCTAGGACCAGACACTCACATAAACCTTTGCAGTTCTATATATGTACATACCACAAAATAACAGGATTATCAAGTAACACAATTAACAAAGAAGTATCATACCGGGGAAAACACAATCAGCAACATATAATAAATCAGTAAAGAGAATCAGAGTGTAATAAAGACAGCTATCATCAAACAAGGAAATTTCAAATAGTTGCACGGCATCACCCTTCATGCTTTTACTCTCATCCTCACATCCATGGCACGGCATGATCCTTCGTGCATGGTTCAAATAACAACGGCACGGAATGTTCCTTCGTGCATAATCAATATCACAAGGCACGACATGATCCTTCATGCATAATCAATAAACAAGGCACGACATTATACTTCGTGCATAATCAATAAACAAGGCACGGCATTACTCTTCATGCATAATCCATAAACAAGGCACGGCATTACCCTTCGTGCATAATCAATAAACAAGGCACGACATCACCATTCGTGCATTATCACTCTTCCTCACCCAAATAACAATCACAGTTAAGGGCAAAAAAATGTAACAATTAACATGAACCGTCCCAGCAAGGGACACAATAATCATCACAGTAAAGTCCCGACAAGGGAAACAATAATCAATTTCACAATAAATCACGGCTAGGGAAAAACAATAATCAACTTCACAACTCGGCAAGGGTTGAAGATTATGTCTTTAAAACATCCCACAATATATGTCAACAAACGACTCACGGTCATGCTAGACGCTAGTGTATGGATGCTTGTCACCACAGCCCATACACCGCACTCTATTCACTTAGCAATTAGCACATTAATCCTATTCCCTCAAGCTAGGATAGATCAAACACTTACCTCTAAGCCTTGAAGTCCAATTATCCTTCAATTATAGCTTTACCTCGAATTTCAGCCTTCAACTTGCTCGAATCTAATCACAATTGGTTCAATTACTTTAATAAATACTATATAAATCGGTTTGGAATTAAAAATGGTTTTCTCAAAGCTTAACTCAAAATTTCCCAAAACTCCTCCGGTCCCACGTGGTCGAAACTTGGGGTTCAGACCAAAATCCAGTTACCCATTCCCTCACGAGTTCAATTATATTTTTTGTTTCGAAATCGGACCTCAAATCGAGGTCTAATTCCCCAATTCATGAAAAACCTAGGTTCTACCCAAAAATAAGAATTTCCACCATCAAAACCTTTGATTCCTCTTGAAAAACATGTTTAATGTTGTTAGGAATTGAAAGAATTAAGTAAAAAGTGACTTACAAGTGTTTTGGAGTGATTTTGCTCTTGGAGAATCGTGTGTGGTATGTTGGATTTGGAAAGAATGAAGAAAAGAGGTGTAAAATTCGTTTAAGTATCAGATTGCACCGTTGCGGATATGGGAATTGCGAACATTTGTTCGCAATTGCGAACTTAGCAGGTTTTGACTATTCCCCTCGCATTTGCGAGAAACCATTCGCCTTTGCGAACTTTGGCCCAAGTCTGTCATCCTCGCATTTGCGAGACTTAGTTCGCATTTGCGAGCTTAAGGGGTTTCCTGAGTTTCTCGCATTTGCGAGATTTTACTCGCATTTGCGAGCCTGGCCTTATCCTGCCATCTTCTCATTTGCGAAGATTGGTTCGCATTTGCGAACTAAGGCTAAATCTGATTCATTTCGCAATTGCGAGAATTTCTTCGCAATTGCGAAGATATCAGCTGGGGAAAAAATACCAGCTGTGTTATTTTTCAAAATTTGCTCTAACAGCCTATCAAATCTTTACCCGAGCCCTCGGGCTCCAAACCAAACATGCACACAAATTCAAAAACATATTACGAACTTGCTCGCGCGATCAAACCACCAATATAATATCGTTTTCATCAAATCAAGCCTCAAGTTCATGATTTTCTTCCTTTAGCTTCATAAACTTTCAAATTTGGAACTCAAGGTTCAAAACATATCAAACGACGTTCAAATGTCGTCAAACTTTGTAGGAAGTACTTAAATAATATTTAAGACTTGTACCGGGCATCAGAACCAAAATACGAGCCCGATACCATGGTCATTTAATCAATTTTCATTTAATAATTTCAGCAAAAACAATTTAACAGAAAAATTCATATCTTGGGCTCTAGGCCTCAGAATTCGACTCCGGATGCATGCTCGAGTCCCATATTTTCTTACGGACCTTCCGGAACCGTCTGATCTCGGGTCCGGGTCCGTTTACCAAAAACGTTGACCGAAGTCAACTATATCAATATTAATATCAGTTTTCTTCAAAGTTTTCATAGAATTCAAATATTCTAGCACAAAATCTTTCCGGCTACATGCCCGAACTATGCACGTAAATTGAGGCAACATAAAATGAGGTTTTCAAGGCCTCGAGAGCACGGGGCAAATGAGAAAAACAGGTGATGACCCTTTGGGTCATCACATTAGTATTTAAATAGTTAGGATTAAATAGTTTATTTAGGGTTGTGTTTTAATTTATACAAATTCAGAAAAAATACAATACAAAGTAAAAATAATAATAATAATAATACAAAATAATAAAATTAAATTGAAAAAAAGAAAACAAGAAAAAAGGGAGCTAATTGTTTTGGGCTCATTATAATTGTAATTTGTTAGCCCAAACAGAACACACCCTCCCAGACCCCGATGTTACCCATACCAAGTCAGCCCAACCCATGCTAAACTCAGTCAGCCCCCAAATAATCAAAACGACATTATTTGGCGTCATTAAATCCTAACCTTTGATCTCCCGAGATCCAACGGTCACCAGCCTTGTCACTAAATCAAACGACACCGTTTAAGTGTCAAATGAATCTGAGCCGTCTACATTTTCTCATCTGACAGTTCTCATTTAATACACAAGTTTAATATCACGACCCCAATCCCGGTCGTGATGGCGCCCAACACAATGCTAGGCAAGCCCGACCATATTATCCATTCGAACCAGCCAATTATAAATTAATACTGATTAATCAGCATAATTAGCTTGTCTTTATAACAAATCATGAAGTGTAGAATGCAATACACGAATACAGTCCCAACCAAATCATGGTGTCACAAGTCTGAGCCTCTACAAATGAGATCTACTACACAATCAGGTCTAAGTAGAATGGAGACAACAAAATAATAAAGAGGAAGAGGTTAGGTACTGTGGACCTCGGCAACTACCTCGAAGTCTCCACGGAATAGCGATAATACAAGCAGTTGCGATAGCTCAACTGCCCTTCTGAACCTGTATATCTGCACAAAAAGTGCGGGGGAGTGGGGTGAGTATATTTCAACTCAGTGAGTAATAATAATAAATAACAACTGGAAGTGAGAACACCTGTACTATCACTATACAGTTCTAAGGGTAACATCACAGGTAAGTCATCTCAACAGCGAATACCCCCAAATTCCAGTCCACATCTATTTCACCAAGGTCCCACTGACCTAGTCCTCACTCATACTGCTACGGCGTACACCCGATCCGACATATATATATATATATATATATATATATACATAATGCGGCGACGAGTAGCCCGCTGCGATGTGTATATAGGTATATATATAAATGTATAAGTAAAATGCTGCGGCGTGCAGCCCGCTCCAATACATATACCGCTGCGGCATGCAGCCCGCTCCATTTAACGTCGAAGGCTCACTGGGGGTGTATACAGACTTCGGAGGGGCTCCCTCGGCCCAAGCGCTATGATACTGCGGCGTGCAGCCCGATCCACACATATATTACTGCGGCGTGCACTCCGATCCAATATATATATATATATATATATATACTGCTGCGGCGTGCAGCCCGATCCCATAATATACTCCAGCGCTCACTGAGAATGTGTACAGACTTAGACTCCGAAGGGGCTCCTACATCCCAAGTGCAATAATACTGTGGCGTGCAGTCCGTCCCACATGTATATTACATGTATATTACTGCGGCGTGCAATCCGATCCAATATATATACTGCTGTGGCGTGCAGCCCGATCCAATATGGGTATATATATATATAATACCTCATAATGGTTCCTCGACCCTATCCCAGTCAGTATATACTTGGCCTCTCAGGCCCAATATAATATATCACAGTGGGTCCTTGACCCTGTCTCAGTCAATATACACTTGGCCTTTCAGGCCCACTCAGCTAGAACAGGGTATTCCACCCTGGATAATCTCTCTCAATGTACACATCTAGTACGGGCTCATATTGTGCTATACAGCTAGAGCTACGGCTGAGTGTACGTTTCCAACATGATATAAGGGTCACCTAGCTCTATAGGTTCCCTAATACTCTACAGATCGGCACAAGGCCCCAAACATGGATTTTAGACTTATTGTACAGCTATAATCTCATTAACAGTCATACAACACAGTATTCTATTAGCCGGGAAGGACCAAGTCCGAACCCTCAATCACAATGTCACTACGCCCGTCAGGAGAACGCGTGTCTCATCTCAATATAGCACTGTGAAGTGCTAGTACGGGGTTTCAAACCCTCAGTACATTGTTTACTACTACCACTTACCTCGAACCGGTAGAAGCTTCAATCCGCCTTGCGCTTGCCTCGCAACTCAATCTCCTCGGATGCCAAATCTGCTCAAAATCATAGAGAATGCATCAATATATGCTAATTTCACGAAAATCACTCGAAATAACCCAAATTGTATCAAAACCCACAAAGTTGTCAAAACCCGACTTTTGGTGCGCTTCTCGAAAAATTATAAAAGTTACATATTCGGAACCCTCGTCTCAATACGAGTCTAGGCATATCAAATTTACCAAATTCGGACTCCATTTGCCCGCTCAAATCGGTATTTTACCAAAGCCCTGGCCTAGGCTAAATTTCCCCACAATTTGATCCAATTTCAGTGAAATAAAGAAGGAATCTAAGATAAAAACACATATTTTAACCATAAAACTTACCTCCAATGATAACCCGGTGAAATCCCAGCAATTTCCCTTCACTTTTGCTCTCCAAGACTCAACAATGGAGGTTTTCAATTAATGAGTCGCGGATGAAATGCCAATTAAAAACCTTCTGCCCAGATTTTTTTAACAAAATACTGTTCACCCGTGTGTACTGTTCACGGGGTACTATTCATTGCAGCAGCTTTTTATCTAAATTGCAGCACAGTCATTCTTTACTAAAATGGCTCTAACTCCATCATACGAACTCGAAATTAGACGATTCTTTTTCCTATGACTCCGTAATTTTGATACGGATCTAGTGGTCCAAACAAAACTGAATTTGTAGCTCATTTGCTTAGTTCAATACCAATTTCGCTCGTTAAACAATTAACTCACATATCGCATCAAAAACCCAATCGCGACTTGATGAAATTAAACCAAAATTTCCAGATCAGTCCTATAATTCATGATTTAAATTCTCGAAGTCTCAAAGTTAAATTTGGATCTCTAGAACTGAAAATAGACCTTTGGATCATTACATTTACGCTCAAAACTGCAAAAATCTTATAAAAATGACCCGTTGGACATCCGTAACACACCCGAGACCCACAAGACCTCAACCAAATATACAGACATGATCTATTACCTCATTCCAACTTGTTCGAATCATAAAATCACTATCGTTAACATCAAAATCGTCCGTTTTCAGCAAATTCAAGCTTAAGTTTAACTATAACTTTCAAAATTCTTATTCGATCAAAACCCGACCAAACGACGTCCGAATGACATGAAATTTTGCAGACATATCCAAATTCACCTAACGGAGCTACTACAACTATTGGAATTCCATTCCGACTCCCGGATCAAAATCTCACCTACCGTTCGGATTTCGCCAAAATTCAACCTTAGCCAATTCAAGCCTATTTCTACACCGGACCTCCAAATTCCATTCTGATCACTCTCCTAAGCCACAAATGACCTCCCGGAGCTGACCAAATCATCAGAATTTGATTCCGAGCTCTCTAACTTACAAGTCAACATCCGGTTGACCTTTCCCATCTATTCCTTCTTCTAAGAGACTATTTGTCTCAATTCCAACCAAACTTATTCCGAATTGACTCAAACTCACCAAACATACATATTGAAACATGAACAAGCATATAACAGGGAAAACGGGGTGATAACTCGCATGATGATGGGCTGGGTCATCACATTCTCCCCAACTTAAGCAAACGCTCGTCCTCGAGCAGACCAAGGGGTTTACTAGAAGTAACCCAATAGCTGAATGACCTTACCAAGCATATATTCGGGGCAATCCCACATCGCCCTATCTCACATAAGTCCGATAATACCATATAGCTGGAATTTCACAGACCATCTGAACCATAAACCACATTGCACTTCCTGAAATCATATACCAAATGCGTATCCCATGCCTATACTCAGGATACACCCGAACCCACTATAATAGCCCATACTCGCCACTCCGGGTGAGATCACATGATGTATTAAATAACCCAATCGCTCGAGACGATGGCCTCGGGTCACAACAATTGCCCAAGGTAACCAAGTACTAACGGAAAAACCTTTATCATTAGATAGAGTCTTATTACAACACCTTCACGGCAACCGCACACGCGATATATCAAACCCATCTCTCAGGTCAACCATTCATGAATCCATTTCCCTTTTAATTGATACTACAACAGAAATTCGGAGCCAAATCTCGATATTACTCTTCTAACCAACTGAAATCATACATGCTCGCACTCATTAATGACTCAAATGATCATTTCGGTTATAACACACCACACTGGTGATATGACACCTCAACATCGGCCTAAGCCGCGACGAGCACAACACAGGCTCCAATAAGAAACGTCTGATCATACTCAAATCATAACAACTAACTCAAACAAAAGAGCCGTAGTACCTCCGTACCATCATAACATAAAACTGAGATCTCGTCTCACATTATAGGAATAAAGTACCTAAATCCTTCTCGAAAGGTCATAACATCACGTGGCCTTGCCACGACTCGTGATTCTATCAAAACACTATTACTCATGGAGCACCTCAAGTCACCATGCTCAAAACAGTCAGCCATGCGCATATCTAGGTCTGAACTCAAGCAATCAATCACACGTGCGGTGATACAATTGATATACACTATTAAATCCTGAAAAGACACACCGATGTGCTATTCCCCGAATGATACCAATGCGGACTATTCCTCGGAAGCTAGGAACTATTGTATATAAGGTAACATATAGGAAGCTATATTTTCCACATCACACTGTTGCGGCGCGCAACCCGTTCCAATAGCATACATGTGGCGGCGTGCCACCCGATCCAGATACTATACCTGTGGCGGCGTGCCACCCGATCTAGATACTATACATGTGGCGGCGTGCCACCCGATCCACGCATAAATCTAGCAAAAGGGAATGCACATCAACTCAAGTTGCTCATTGCAACAAACATATATATAGCCTCAAGCTCGTCCACATGAAACGCATCCGACAAAGTTCCTGAATACCCAAACTGAATCAATGGTAGATACCTCTATATTGACATCCGCCACGAAGGCCCAACTTACAAAGCAATACCTACCGGTCGTCTGCTGGAGCACGATCTGATGCACTCTGCCACACAGTTGTGACATTTATCTGATATAGTCCATATCACATTAGTCTAGACAACCTGACTTATGACAACCAGCCTGCAATCATATATCATTATTCAAATTCGTCATATCAAGTAATGAGGGAGCCACTAGGGCTTTCAAATTTCCAATAACCGCTAAACGGTGTCGATACACACGACATACCACCACTGCGTAGGCAGATTAAGAGAACTTCTAGTCTCCAACACATATATAACACATGAATCGCTATACCTGATCCCACACTCCACCGTACGAATACATAACACACATCAAGTGTCCATTCGTACCACGAAAGCCATTCAGGAATTTCACTATGCCATCAACGACTCAATTATTACAGTCGAAACAACAAGAGAATACCAGCATACCACTAGATATTATCAGTTTACATTACCTTGTCCTTTTGGACCATATTCCCTGCCAATTCACTAGAACAGCTGTACGATTTTCTTAATCACCAGAAAGGTCGATTCTTAAATCACCTGCAGCTGTTCGCACTGCTCAATAATCTTAATGACTTCCCATATATTATGAACTGATCTCAAAACCTTGAATATGCCATTATCAACTTTCCATAACACATCGCATATACCATACCACACTAAGACAACATGGAAATTCATATCCCTTTCCTCCGCCGCAAACATCGGCGCACTCAACTAGTCAAGGACTTTCATGATCCCATATAGAAGAAAAATCATTACACATTCCACGCTTCGCATACCAACAGGAATATACTCATTTTCAAATCATGATAAAACACATCACAACTCTTTCTTCTCATTCATTGCATAAGCTTAACTGCCAGGACTGAGTCTTTTTACCAACATCGAGCTACGGAACTGCCAGCATTCAAGAGTCTTGTTGCACCATATCTGCAAGACTCATTATTTCGAACACATACTAGGAGCTACTCGTGCCCTTTTTCATACTATTCCAGTTTATTGCCATTTTTAATTTAATATTCTCCTTCACAGGAGGATCACAATACCTCAACTCATGTTAGCACACAGAACTCGTACATAAGACCACACGGTCTAAGACCCATATGTCATTGAATACTCTCTCAATGTATCCCAGAAATACCACAATCTACAACACTTCACGTTGAAGAACTTCCTACGATTTTGAATCCATTATCACTACTCTCCAATGTAGACACATTGAATCTCATCATTCACATAACATAACACAATATTAAGACACCTTACCGTTACAAGCAAAATCTTGAACGCCGCAAGACTATTCTCGGGCATCATTCACCCTTATTCAGGTGTAATTCAACTGTCCTATTGAACAGAACCACCCGTGTTTGGTTAGAACACTGACACCGCAGAACATGATTACCTACAGGTACAATTAGCTATCTTTCTTTTCTATGCACCGAACGTTATTTACCAACAGTAGTTCAAAACATCCTAGTATTTCTTCATATCTACGAAGCACCATAACCTTTGTCAGAATTTTCCCCATTATACTTAAAGATAGAACCAACATAGCATACAATAGTGCAATCAGTTAATCAATAGCAACCTCCCCAACTTAGCTCGGAGCCATGCGTCGAAGCACTTTTAGCTACTCATAGCATTCTTACTCAAATGATGCCCCAACGTTACAATGAGATTAAACTCAAGTCATTTACAAGCTTCGGCGGAGACTCGAATTATCAGAAATCTTAACTCTTTTGCAAATCTAGTGTTCATTCCCACACAACAGCTAAGCCCACTCCTTAGGTGACAAATATTTTTTTTTAAGTCCCAAAATTTTCAAAAATTTCGGCAGAGTTTCCTTTGTAATTAGGCCTATCCACCTGGCAGAGAACCACCAAAATCATGCTAACGACACGTCCACAACTTGACAAAGCATCACAATGTATATCAACAACATTAATCTCAATACCACCTGTATTGTATTATCAAAATTGATATGTGGACATGCGTTTCACCTATTTGAATCATAACACATAGAAAATACATTTCAACCCTCCATTATCTGGGCTATTCCACCAAGTAAGAACATTTTCTTTCCTTAATATTTCTGTATACCTTCCATTGCCATAGACATTACACAATACCAACATACTCATTACATAGCTATCAAGCCGCCATTCCCAGAATCAAGGACAATACTAAACATACAAGTTCATAATACCAGCTTGTAAAATTAGCACCTCGGTGCTCAAGCCATAGGCAAAGATTCGGCCTCAAGTCCTTCAGACCGGCCCAACATAAAACTTACGGAGATTACATCTCGCCCCTTAATCGAGAAATCATAAGCCATCAAGGCAAATTTATCACTAAGCACTCCAGTGCGCGCATCAATGTGCAGGAGGAATTTTAAGAATTACATTCCAAGCTGAATCAAACATGCACGATGAGAATTCCAAGAATTTGAAACTTTCCTAAAGGTTTGCAGCCTCCCGAGGATAAGTACAGGCGTCCCCGTACCTATCCACGAGACTCTACCAACCGGCTCATGACTCACGAGACCTGTTAACCTAGGCTCTCATACCAACTTGTCACGACCCCAATCCCGGTCGTGATGGCGCCCAACACAATGCTAGGCAAGCCCGACCATATTATCCATTTGAACCAGCCAATTATAAATTAATACTAATTAATCAGCATAATTAGCTTGTCTTTATAACAAATCAAGAAGTGTAGAATGAAATACACGAATACAGTCCCATCCAAATCGTGGTGTCACAAGTCTGAGCCTCTACAATTGAGATCTACTACACAATCAGGTCTAAGCAGAATGGAGACAACAAAATAATAAAGAGGAAGAGGTTAGGTACTTGCGGACGTCGGCAACTACCTCGAAGTCTCCACGGAATGGCGATAATACAAGCAGTTGTGATAGCTCAACTGCCCTCCTGAACCTGTATATCTGCACAAAAAGTGCAGGGGAGTGGGGTGAGTATATTTCAACTCAGTGAGTAATAATAATAAATAACAACTGGAAGTGAGAACACCTGTACTATCACTATACAGTTCTAAGAGTAACCTCACAGGTAAGTCATCTCAACAGCGAATACCCCCAAATTCCAGTCCACATCTATCTCACCAAGGTCCCACACTGACCGAGTCCTCACTCATACTGCTACGGCGTACAGCCGATATATATATATATATATATATATATATATATATATATATATATATGTATGCATATATCTATAATGCGGCATCGCGTAGCCCGCTGCTGTATATAGGTATATATATAAATGTATAAGTAAAATGTTGCGGCGTGCAGCCCGCTCCAATACATATACCGCTGCGGCGTGCAGCCCGCTCCATTTAACATCGACGGCGCTCACTGGGGGTGTATACAGACTTCGGAGGGGCTCCCTCGGCCCAAGCGCTATGATATTGCGGCGTGCAGCCCGATCCACACATATATTACTGCGGCGTGCGTCCGATCCAATATATATATATATATATATATATATATATATATATATATATATATATATATATATATATATATATATATATATATATATATACGCGCGCGTGTGTCAAGCTTGCTCATCAGCTAGTTCTTCTTCACTTTAGGACTGCACGGTCAAGCTTATGGTTCTTATTAACTACTATATCATTTTGGTCCATGAGCTACACCTATTTCTGCTTACCACATATATATACTGCTGCGGCGTGCAGCCCGATCCAATATAGGTATATATATATATATATTACCTCATAATGGGTCCTCGACCCTATCTTAGTCAGTATATACTTGGCCTCTCAGGCCCAATATAATATATCACAGTGGGTCCTTGACCCTGTCTCAGTCAATATACACTTGGCCGTTCAGGCCCACTCAGCTAGAACAGGGTATTCCACCCCGGATAATCTCTCTCAATGTACACATCTAGTACGGCCTCATATTGTTCTATACAGCTAGAGCTACGACTGAGTGTACGTTTCCAACATGATATAAGGGTCACCTAGCTCTATAGAATACTCTACAGATTGGCACAAGGCCCCAAACATGACTTTTAGCCTTATTGTACAGTTATAATCTCATTAACAGTCATACAACACAGTATTCTATTAGCCGGGAAGGACCAAGTTCGAACCCTCAATCACAATGTCACTACGCCCGTCAGAGAATGCGTGTCTCATCTCAATATAGCACTGTGAAGTGCTAGTACGGGGTTTCAAACCCTCAGTACATTATTTACTACTACCACTCACCTTGAACCGGTAGAAGCTTCAATTCGCCTTGCGCTTGCCTCGCAACTCAATCTCCTCGGATGCCAAATCTGCTCAAAATCATAGAGAATGCATCAATATATGCTAATTTCACGAAAATCATTCGAAATAACCCAAATTGTATCAAAACCCACAAAGTTGTCAAAACCCGACTTTTGGTGCGCTTCTCGAAAAATTATAAAAGTTACATATTCGGAACCCTCGTCTCAATACGAGTCTAGGCATATCAAATTTACCAAATTCGGACTCCATTTGCCCGCTCAAATCGGTATTTTACCAAAGCCCTGGCCTAGGCTAAATTTCCCCACAATTTGATCCAATTTCAGTGAAATAATGAAGGATTCTAAGATAAAAACACATATTTTAACCATAAAACTTACCTCCAATGATAACCCGGTGAAATCCCAGCAATTTCCCTTCACTTTTGCTCTCCAAGACTCAACAATGGAGATTTTCAATTAATGAGTCGCGGATGAAATGCCAATTAAAAACCTTCTGCCCAGATTTTTTTAACAAAATACTGTTCACCCGTGTTACTGTTCACCAGTGTACTGTTCATAAGGTACTGTTCATGGGGTACTATTCACAATGTACTATTCATGGGATACTATTCACGGGTACTGTTCATTGCAGCAGCTTTTTATCTAAATTGCAGCACAGTCATTTTTTACTAAAATGGCTCTAACTCCATCATACGAACTCGAAATTAGACGATTCTTTTTCCTATGGCTCCGTAATTGTGATACGAATCTGGTGGTTTAAACAAAACCGAATTTGGAGCTCATTTGCTTAGTTCAATACAAATTTCGCTCGTTAAACAATTAACTCACATATCGCGTCAAAAACCCAATCGCGACTTGATGAAATTAAACCAAAATTTTTAGATCAGTCCTATAATTCATGATTTAAATTCTTGAAGTCTCGAAGTTAAATTTGGATCTCTAGAACTAAAAATAGACCTTTGGATCATTACATTTACGCTCAAAACTCCAAAAATCTTCCAAAAATGACCCGTTGGACATCCGAAACACACCCGAGACCCCCGAGACCTCAACCAAATATACATACATGATCTATTACCTTATTCCAACTTGTTCGAATCATAAAATCACTATCGTTAACATCAAAATCGTCCGTTTTCAGCAAATTCAAGCTTAAGTTTAACTATAACTTTCAAAATTCTTATTCGATCAAAACCCGACCAAACGACGTCCGAATGACATGAAATTTTGCAGGACATATCCAAATTCACCTAACGGAGCTAATGCAACTATTTGAATTCCATTCCGACTCCCGGATCAAAATCTCACCTACCGTTCGGATTTCACCAAAATTCAACCTTAGCCAATTCAAGCCTATTTCTACACCGGACCTCCAAATTCCATTCTGATCACTCTCCTAAGCCACAAATGACCTCCCGGAGCTGACCAAATCATCAGAATTTGATTCCGAGCTCTCTAACTCACAAGTCAACATCCGGTTGACTTTTTCCATCTATTCCTTCTTCTAAGAGATTATTTGTCTCAATTCCAACCAAACTTAATCCGAATTGACTCAAACTCACCAAACATACATATTGAAACATGAACAAGCATATAACAGGGAAAACGAGGTGATAACTCGCATGATGATGGGCTGGGTCATCACATTTAAATAAAATAACACTGACATACACTAACCCTAAAATCATTTCTTCTGTATATCTCCCTTCATCTTCCGCCTTCTCTTAGCCGCTGATCCCGCCAGAACCTTCACCAGCGGGAAACACATCCTACACCAAACCTTACCAAAATTCACCACATATCCACCATGAATCCCTCTTCCCACCCCTGTATTTATTTTCCTTCAAATATTGACTGATTTCCTCGAATATTAAAATTTGTCTCGCCGGGAACCCTACCGCCAGCGAATGACACTTACCCCAAATAACCCCGAATTTATATCGTAGACTCGCCTTAACCTTCTCATCCCAAATACCCAAGCCATATTCCTCAAATCTCACCAGAATTCCTCAAATTTTAATTTTAAGATTTTCCAGTCAAGAACCCCAATCTAATCTTTGGGGATTCATTGACCGTAACACCCCTACTAGGTGTTTGACCGTAACACCCCTACTAGGTGTTTTCTTTTGGAAAACACACCATTAGGGATGTTATGGATCATGAATCCTAATGGATTCAAGAAAATTTATGGCTCAAGCGTGGTTGGAACAAGTTGATTAAAAGTCTGCTAAAAAAAACTAGATAAGTTTCTTTCAATCATTTTCTTTTATGTCTGTTTAATTTTCGTTTATTTCTGCATGTGTTTGTTTTCTTGTGTTTTATTGTGTTATTTGATTTCTGTTGAAGTTTGTTATTATTTTAATTAGGGTTTTACTTAATTTTTGTTAACAGTACTTTTAGGTTTAAGTTCTAAATTTGATACTGTTAGGTTTTAATAATTCTGTCATAAAAAATAATTGTTTTGATTACTTTTTGTTAGTCGAATTGTTAGATATTAGTTTACGGGTAATTAGTAGTTAATTAGATTTTTTGTTCATTAGCAGTGTGACTAATTGTTCATCTATGTTAATTTCTAATATTAGTGCTAATTGTGATAATTAGGATTATAAAATTGGATATAGCTGAGTAATGGAAAAGTTGATGATTAAAATCCAAGTTAGGGTGTAGGGAAAAATAGTAATTACAAAAGTAAAAGGAGGGTATTTTGGGTATGTGAAAAGGGTTAATAGTAGTTATAACACAATTTCAGGGGTAATATGGGCATAGAAAAGGGTAGTATAGTAAATTCTAAATTGAAGTGAGGGCAACGTAGGAATTAGAATAGAATAGAATCTTCTAGATTGGGGCATTAGTATAGTTTTTAATAAATAGATATAGTAACTTGTACTACAAGTCAGAAAATAAGAAGGCAAAAGAGAGCAAAATAGGGACTGGTTTGTAAAAATTAAGAGTTGAATTTCCCTCCAAAATTACATCTATAAATAGGCACTAATATGCCTTGTTTTAAAAGTTTAGAGGTTCCAAAAAATTTTCAAAAGTTCCTATTCTAATTTCAGACTTCAATTTGAGTTTTAAAACCTTTTAAAATCCAAAAACATCATAAATTCAACAACAAAAACCAAATAGTATTGTTACATTGGAGGATTCAAGTTAAAATTCGATTTTGGCTGTTAAATTCATTCTTCTAGTCCATAAAGTTTCAAAAGCTATTGGTTGTTAATTTTCGAGTGAATTTGCTGGTTGTTTGCTGACTGTAATGGTGTAGCGTAATCAATTTGTCTATTAGACATTGCTGAGGGATGATCTACTGAGTTTTAGTTTGATTTTTAAAAGCATCTCTGAGTTTTGAACTCTGTTTAATCATGTTGTGATCTGATATCATCTGATGTTGATACTCTGCTGATTTGCTCTGCTTCTTTGTCATATTTCATTACCAGGTACACTACTATAATCTCGAGTTCAAATGTGGAATGAATGCATTTGGATTTTATTTCAGCCTATTATGTCTCTCTTATACTTAGTTTGAAGTTTTCAAATCTTGTTTGTTAAAACAGTGTAGCTATATGATAATTCATTGTTTCGTTTTGGTTTATCCCTATATTATTTCCTACATTAGACTCTAGACTATATTCTTAACTAGTAGATCATTAAATTAATTAGATGTCTTATGTATGCTAATAATCCAGTATGATTTGGTTTGTACGATGAAAATGTAGAAAACAAAATCTCAGCAGATTTCATGTACATTTCAATAGAAATTTTGGACAGTTGAAACTAGTGTTTACGAAGTAATAGCTCATACATAGCATATTTTGCAGGTTGAACTAGATAACTTGTTTTCCTTAGAATCTGATGTATATTATGTCTTCAAATGGTTTCTATTTTTCTCATAAGGATAGACATTCAAGTGTTAATTTAGATCAAGTATAGGACAAGTGGATTCGTTGTTAACAGAACATTACTCCAATTCATATTTTATTGCAATTTTCTAACGTTAATAGAGTTAGAGATACATCAACAGATATGAGAGTATTAGATAGTCTGGTTTTGTCAAAATTAAAAGTAGTATAATGGCTGTCACACCTCCCTTTTTACAACCTTTTTTTTCCCGAAAGGAATAAGGTATACCCCGTTAATTACTAATACACCCGGAAAAAGATATAATAATAATCAACGAGGAAGGAGTTTTTCCCTTTTAAGGACAATCGGAACGGGATTTTATTTAGAGTTTCAGAGTCGCCACTTGGGAAGATAATGGTGTCCCAAGTCACCGATTAATCCCGAATCCGAGGAAATTGACTCTGTTTAAACAGTCCGCGAAACTAGAAATCCAGATAAGGAATTCTGTTAACCCGTGAGAAGGTGTTAGGCACTCCCGAATTCTGCGGTTTTAGCACGGTCTCTCAACTATCATTTTTGACTTTATTTGATTTTGTTATATGCTTTTATAAAATGTGAATGTTTCGTTTTGATATTTTAACGACTTGCGACGTCGCGAAAATGCATTTCGTGTCACACCGCAACCAGTACGCCTCTCACTTTAAAACGTTGCAGCTTCGCCGGTATTTATGATTTGAGTCACATAAATATGCACTCGTATCAAGGAATATATATTTTAAATCGTCCCTATAACGACTACGGCTTATTATCTTTATGAAAGACCGTGAAATTCGCTAAACGGTCTCCCCGAGTCTATCATTTATTAACGCTCATATGGGGGGCCCGCATATTTTGTTCTTATACGAGGCTCATCCCGTTATTTTAAAGTCAAATCCTATCAAGTACTATATTCTCTATTTTTGGTTTTCTCATAATTATACTACTGTTTTTGTATTTTCAGAATTACGTCCAGGCCCAATATTCCATTTCCAGGCATGGACATTGTGGACTGTATTTAACAGTCCAGTTCACATAACTCGGCTTCAGAAACCCAGTATACAGATATTTCATTATTCAGAGGCCCGGTAATAAATCCGGTTGGATATGGGCCTGTGCTATCGATTAGGCCAAAATAAGACGAGAAGAATACAATGTAGAACTGCAACTTCATAATAATCGTACCAATATTCATTGAACAATAAAATAAATCAACAAATGTCATTTTTATTTCATAAGGAATCTGGAATACATATTCATCGGTATCTATCCTAAGTTCTTATTTCTAATTAAGCATTTAACATTAGCAGGATTTAAATGATAATTCTACTGTTTTTAACTACTTATACAACGTTATATTACTAACAGTGCAGATTTGACTTATTATTGACTACTTGATTCTAACTCTTGAAGTTGTAATTGTTATTAAGCTAGTTGAAGTGATGAAACAGGCTGTAACTAAGTTAATCATTTCTAATAATCATGCTCTAATTAATGAAGCTAGTATGATAACTATTTAGATTACGAAACTAGTTTTAACTAGATAAGTTAAATTTACGTATTAACCTATTTTTAAACTAAATTTAAGGAAGGTTATATCTACGTGTACTCTACTCTACTCTATTACATTTTTTGATTACATACAATTTAACTATTACAAATTATCCTACTAATTACAGAAGATCTAATACATGATAACCATAAAATCTATAAAATACAGCAGCAGACTTCATTCGAGCAACTCATAAAACTTTCATTTCTTCAATTAACTGGCAATTACATTTCTGGATAGAAAGTGTACCTGGTTCAGCAAAGGAAACTTATGAGTCTAGGTAATGGGATGAGGAATAGTCAGTGATCGCAGCAATAGAACAGTAGAAGAAAAGTCACAGCAAGGCAGCAATATAACAGCCAAATATAATCTTCAAAAGCAATTAAGCAAGCCAGCAAATAGGATTGAAGAAATCAAATAGAAACCAGCAACATAGAACAGCAGAAAACTATGCAAGAACTCCAGAATTTGTAACTCTCGATTTTTAGCCTTTAATTTGACTCAGAATTTTTAAACCCAGAATTTTCCAACTCCAATATCTAAAGTCTAACCCCTAATTCAGGCTCAAATGAAGCATATTCATAGACAATTTGGGTGAAATTTTAGGGGGGAATTCAAAATTCTTATTCTTAGTTCCCTCCCCTTCATTCTCTATTAATTACAGTTTAGTGCCTTCATTTTAACTTCGAAATGCCTTCCAAACCTTCCTGGAAGGTTCTAGGTAATTCTATTTGATTCCATTGAGGGTATATTACTAGGTTGCCCTCACTTGCTAAGAGTTATTTCAGTTATACCTTTTTACTATGCCTATCTTACCATTTATTTTATGACTAATTACAGGAATACTAAGCATTAAAGTCTATTTTTTCCCTATTGGCTCTATTAAATTCCCAATTATACCATGTATGGTTCCCATTATGCCCTTATTGTTATTTATTATTTACCCGACCTACTAAGGTCAGGGTATCTCAGGTTTTTAACTATTAGCCAATATCTTCTAACCTATTTAAGACTTAACCAGATTTTGACCCCGGTCTCTTTCAATTTTAGCCTCTTTTTAATTGACTTAAACCTTTAAAATGTGACCAGAAATAGATTGCACAACTAGCCTACTTAATGTTTCAGAAATAGCCAGACTAATCACACAGTCCAAGTTATTTCAATAGTAGCCAGACTACGTCATTTTTCAAGAATAGCCGGATTACTAAACTACAGACACTGTACTTATCTTTACAGCTATAACCAAACCACAAAGCATAATAGAATTCAGAATAGTCTATCATATGAATCAAATTACAAATATAGCCAAATTATGTTGTATTGCACACATAGCCTTAATCATAAATCATTTTTCAATTAACCAGAACTCAAAGAGAAGTTTTGATAATGGTTGAATCCCAATCAATCAAATCGTAATTTCAGACTAGGGACAGTGAACAAATTATATAAAGAAACAAATTTAAACAAGATTCATGTGTTAAACTTATAAAAAATCCTAAAGAGCTAAAATAGACTAGTTATGTGTAAAGAACATGATAGATCTTAGTCATGAGATTACTATAGGCTAATATTAGAATATTCAGAAGACTAACAGGCAAGAACATGCAAAGGATCATATACAGAAAATTTGGAAGACAAATAAGCAAAAACATGCAAGGAATCATATACAAGAGTTTTAGAAGACAAAAGCAAAGAAAACAAAGAGCACGAAAACTTAGCTTTCAGGATTTGTCTCCTGTTCTTTTCTTTTCTTTTTTTCTTTTTCTTTTCTTTTTTTTCTTTTTCTTTTCTTTTTTCCAAGCTTCAAGGTTTTTCAAAGACTTGAAGTATGATTTTCCAGATTTCCTCGAATGGGTTTATTTTTGGGTTTTTAGTGGTAGAGGGATGTTATGGGTGTATTTGGGATGTATTTGGGGGTGGATTACATTTGGGTGTTCGCCAGAGGTAGGGTTTCAGCGAACTTCTTTTCAATATTCGAACGATTCTGGGGTTATTCGAAACAAACCCCCTACAGGAGGTAAAAGACCACTTCAAGGTGGTCTTAGGGTGTAAAAGTGGGGGTCTGATTCATAGGTTGAAGGTCACCGGCGAGATTTCAGGTGATCGGACTTTCAAGAAAATGGGGTTTTTTGGTTTTCTAGGATTTTCAAGGTGGTTATGGTGTGTGATAGTGAAGGAAAAGATGTTTGAGGTTGTTTTTGGCCGGAAAAGGCCATAGTTTCTGGCTAGTCTCCATTGGAAACAGAGGTTGAAGAAGATGAAGAAGAAGAAGAGACAGGGCGGCTAGGGTTTGGAGGTTGTGTGTATAGGCGTGTGTCAAACCTCCCTTTTTACTACATTTTATTAATTTCCTGATCAAGAGAATAAGATATACCTCGATATTATGAATACCCCGGGAAGGATATAATAAGAACGAGGAAGGAGTTTTTCCAAATAAAGGACAATCAGTTCGGGATTTTATTTACAACAGATTTGCCACTTGGGAAAATAATGGTGTCCCAAGTCACCGATTAATCCTGAATCCAAGGAAGTTGACTCTGTTTTTATCAGTCTGCGCAATGAGAAATCCGGATAAGGAATTCTATTAACCCGGGAGAAAGTGTTAGGCACTCCCGGATTATGTGGTTTTAGCACGGTCGCTCAACTGTCATTCTTGGTTTCAGATGATTTATTACATGCCTTTTAACAATATGTATATGTTTCAACTTGAATATTTTAAGAATTGCGACATCGCGAAAACATATTTCGAGTCACACCGCAACCAATACGCCTGTGACCTTTAACACATTTCGGCTTCGCCGGGATTTACGATTTGAGTCACATCAAATGTGCACTCGTATTAGGGAAGGTATTATTTAAAAGTCGTGCCTAAATCGTCAATCGGCTTCTTAATCATTTGGAAAGATTGTGAAATTAACTAGCAACCTTCCCGAATCTAATATAACTTATTTATTTATTTGGGGGCCCCGCTATTTTGTTTTTAATGCGAGGCTCATCCCATTTAATTTTATAATCCAATCCTATATGTATATACTATATTTTCTATTTTTGGTTGTTCCCTAGTTCATTGTTTTCAGAATTTAAGTCCATGCCTTATTTTTATATTACACGGGCCTGGACATTCTGGTTCATATCTAATATGTATCAATTTTCATTCCTGGGTATTAAAACCCCAGGAACATGCTGAAACATGTTCAGTAAAAGCCCAATAACGCATTTATATAATTATGGGCCTTCACAACTTATTAGGCCCAGATCAGACATAATCAGATAAGAATAATAGAAATCAAAACTCATTGTTTACACAGAGGATCAATATTCAGAAGATAATAGAAACTTAAATTATTTTATTCAATGAGAAGAAATGAAATACAGAATTACAATAATAATTTCAAACTTTAAATGTCCAGTGTGAATGAAATCTAATTAACAGGTTGTTTCCGTTCTTATATTTAACAGCTATTTTAAAACTACTGAATCTAATTACTTAATATCTAAAGCTATCAGTATTATTATTTGATAACATGCTAAACTTAATTACTTGCAGATTTCAGAGAACTAACTGAATATATTAAACATATAAACTATATTAACTATGTGATATGTGACTTCATATTAGAATATCATTTAACCACAGTGTTTCATTTACTACTAACACTATTCAGATTAAACTAATTATTACCGACTTAAACTAAGAGTTGCATGTTAATGTCGTTAATTATTTACTTGTATGCAGGTTTACTTTTATATCAGATTAATTGTTAACCTATTCTATTAACTAGGCGATTACGATCATTACAACTATACTAGGCTACTTACTACACTATTACATTGTTTCAGCTTTGTCTGTGTCTCATATGAGTCAATTATACAATACTCCCTACCAAATTACAGTTTCAGCTAATCATTAATCTAATTACAAAAGACAGATTCAGAAAAACATTGACAGAAAACTAAAGAGAATTCAAATTGTTTATTTCTTCAACTTCAATTCCAACTGCAATTACATGAGATTCAAGTCGTGTACCTGATTCGGCAATAGAAATCGATGAGTCTAGGGAGATGAAGGCAGGAAATAAGCAGGTAGATCACAACAAGTAATGCAACAGCAATGGAGGTGAAGGAATCACAACAACACAATCAGATATAGCAGTCGAATATGAATTCCAGAACCAACAAAGCAATATCCAGCAGAAGATCAATAGAAAACCAGCAAACAGCAAAGAGATTTCTATAGAGCTTCAGAATATAGCTTCGATTAACCCAGGAAAATTACTCTATGTATCTATAAGTGTATCTCTGAATTTGTTCAAAAATCCAGCCCTTAATCAGGCTCTATCAAGGTCTATTTATAGGTAGAATTGGTAAAATTTTGGGGGGAAATTTGAAAAAGTTATTTCTAATTCCCTCCCCTTAATTCTTTTATTTGCTACACTTTAATACCCATTTCAGATTCAAAATTGCCTTCCAGCAAGTGCTGGAAGGTTCTATTTGATTCTATTTGAGGTGTATTACTAGTATACCCTCACTTGCTAAGGTTATTAACTGTTTTGCCTTTTATTTGGATCTATTATACCCTTTGTTTTGTGCAATATTGCAGAAATACTAGGCCTAAATGTCTTAAATGTCCTTATAGGCTCGATTAAATCCACAATTATGCCATTTTCAATTCCTATTATACCCTTATTGTCAACTGTTATTTACCCGACCTTATCCAGGTCTGAGTGTTCTGTTTTAGCTTTTATTTAACTTCTGGCCACTTATTATATTAAACTTTAAGACTTAGCCAGATTAGATTCTCAATTTAGAGTTAGTTTACAGGATGTGATGACCCGGCCCGTCATCATGTGATTTACCACCCCGTTATCCCCGTTATATGTTTGTCAATGTTGCAATATGCATGTTGGGTAAGTTTGAGTCAATCCGGGTTGAGTTTGGTTGAAATTGAGAAAAATAGTCTCTTAGAAGAAGGAATAGTTGAGAAAAATCAACTGGATGTTGACTTGTGAGTTAGAGAGCTCGGAATCGAATTCTGATGATTCGGTCAGCTCCGGGAGGTCATTTATGAGCTAGGAGAGCAATCGGAAGTGAATTTGGAGGTCCGGTGTAGTTTTAGGCTTGAATTGGCTAAAGTTGAATTTTGGCGATATCCGATCGGTAGGTGAGATTTTGATCCGGGAGTCGGAATGGAATTCCTATAGTTGCAGTAGCTCCGTTAGGTAATTTTGGATGTGCCTGCAAAATTTCAGGTCATTCGAAGGTCGTTTGGTCAGGTTTTTGATCGAATGTCGGTTTCGAAAGTTTGAATGAAAATTTAGGCTTGAATCTGCTTTTCCGTGTTTGAGGGCATGTTTTTATGATGGGAACAAGTTGTATCGTGTTATGGAGTATATTGGTGGTTTTCGTTGGGGTCTCGGGGGCCTCGGGATGAATTCGGTGGTCCAAACAGATCATTTTTGGCCTAAGGCAGCAGCTGATTTGCTGCAATATCTGCAGAAGAAATTTCTTCATCACGTTCGCGTAGGAAGTCACGCGTTCGCGAAGGGTATCGGAGTTTGTTCATCGTGTTCGCGATAGGTGGAACACGAACGAGTAGGGTCAGGACCGGAAACATCGCGTTCGCGGGAGGAGGCATCGCGTTCGAGTAGGCTTGGGGAGATTGGGCATCGCAAACGCGGCTGGAAGCACGCGTTCACGTAGAGTAAATCCGGAGGCTGTAATTTTTGTTCATCGCGAACGCGTGGGTAGCGTCGCGTTCGCGAATGCTTAAATGCCTTGGCAGAAACTTAAATTCCAGAACATTTCATATGCGGGTTTCACTCTTAAAATTCCATTGTTGAGCCCTAGAGAGAGAAAGTGACGGGAAATAGCTGGGACTTCATCGGGTTATCATCGGAGGTAAGTTTTGTGGTTTAATTACGCATTTGTATCATGAAATCCTCCTATATTTTACTGAAATTGGATTAAATTATGGGGAAATTTAGCCTCAGCTAGGGCTTTGGTAAAATGTCGATTTGAGTGGGCAAACGGAGTCTGATTTTGGAAAACTTTATATGCATAGAAACGTATTGAGACGAAGGTTCCGAATATGTAACTTTTGTAATTTTTCGAGAAGCGTATCAATAGTCGGGTTTTGACAACTTTGTGGATTTTGATGCAAATTGAGTTATTTCGAATGGGTTGTGCCTAATCAGCCTATATTGATGTGTTCTCTTTGACTTTGAACAGTTTCGACATTCGAGGCGATTGAATTATGAGGAAAGCATAAGGCGGGCTAAGGCTTCTACCGGGTCGAGGTGAGTGGTGATAGTAAATAGTGTACTGAGGGTTTGAAACCCCGTACTAGCACTTCACAGTGCTATGTTGAGATGAGACACGCGTCTTGTGACGGCCGTGGTGACATTGTGATTGGGGAATTGGACTTGGTCCTTCCCGGCTAATAGTATATTGTGCATTATGACTGATAATGAGATTATAACGGTGTAATTGGGCTAATAGCCATGTTTGGGGCCTTGTGCTGATCTATAGAGCATTAGGGGACCTGTAGAGCTAGGTGACCCCTATTTCATGTTGGAAACTTACACTCAGCCGTAAAACTAGCTGAATAGTATATTAAGAGCCAGTACTAGATGTGTACTGTGAAAGACATATTACTTAGGGTGGAAATTCCCTGATTTAGCTGAGTGGGCCTGAAAGGACAATCCTATACTAATTGGGACAGGGTCGAGGACCCGTTATGAGGTATTATATATATATATACATATGTTGGATCTGGCTGCATGCCACAGTAGTATATATATTGGATCGAGCTGCACGCTGCAGTAATATATGTGTTGGATCGGACTACACGCCGCAGTAATATATACATGTGGATCGGACTGCACGCTGCAGTATTATTGCGCTTGGGCTGTAGGAGCCCTTCGGAGTCTTTGAGTCTGCACACATTCTCAGTGAGCGCTGGAGTATATTATGGGATCGGGCTGCACGCCGCAACAGTATAGTTATATATATATTGGATCGGACTGCATGCCATAGTAATATATGTGTGGATCGGGTGCACGCCGCTGCATCATAGCGCTTGGGCCTAGGGAGCCCCTCCGAAGTCTGTATACACCCCCAGTGAGCGCCGTCGACGTTAAATGGAGCGGGCTGCGCGCTGCAGCGGTATATGTATTGGAGCGGGCTGCACGCCGCAGCATTATACTTATTCATATCCTATTACATACATAAATACTTATGCATTATAGACATAGGTATATATATCTACATACATTGAGTTGGATGTACACCGTAGCAGTATGAATGAGGATTTGGTCAGTGTGGGACCTTGTTAAGATATATGTGGACTGGAGATCAGAGTACTCACTGTAGTGATGACTTACCGGTGGGGGTTTGCCTTAGAACTGTTTAGTGATAGTATAGGAGTTATTACTTTTAGTTATTGTTTATTATTATTACTCACTGAGTTGAAATATACTCACCCCACTCCCCTGCACTTTTTGTGCAGATTCACAAGTGCCCGAGAGCAGTTGAGTTGTTGTAGCTGCTTGCTCACATCTACTTTTGCGGAGACTACGAGGTAGCTGCTGGCTTCCGTCAGAACCTGTTTTCTCCTTCCTTATCATTTTGTTGCTCTCATTTTGCTTAGACATGTTTGTACTAGGATGTCTATTCGGTAGAGGCTCAGACTTGTGACACCACGATTTGGTTGGGATCGTATTTTGTATGTTTCTACTATTGCATTGATCATATTGATATGAACACTTGCTGTTTGAGTTTAACTTGTTTAATTGGAATTAATAATTGGCTGGTTTAAGAGATAGTATGGTCGGGCTTACCTAGAATAGTGTTGCGCGCCATCACGACCAGTGTTTGGGTCGTGATAAGTTGGTATCAGAGCCTAGGTTAACAGGTCTCGCGAGTCATGAGCCGGTTTAGTAGAGTCTCGTGGATCGGTACGGAGACGCCTGTACTTATCCTCGGGAGGATACAAACCTTTTAGGAAAGTTTCAATTCTTGGAATTATTGTCGTGCGATTACTTTTGATTTAAACTGAACTTTGACATTCTATTCTCTCGCAGATGGCGATAACTTGAGCTTCCGGACGAGGAGGACGACCACCACTACCACCTGCTAGAGGCCGTGGATGCGGCCGTGGTCATGGTGGAGGTAGGGTAGCTGATGCAATACCAGCTGACCCACAGCCACCAGTTGCTGAGGCTCCAGCAGTGCTAGTTCAGGCACCAGCTGTGCCCATTGTCATTCCGGGTCTACAGGAGACCCTGGCTCAGATACTAGCAGTTTGCACTGGCCTGGCACAGGCGGTTTCAGTTACTACCGTAGCAGCTACATCAGGGACTGAGGGTGGTCATCAGACCCCCGCAGCGCGCACTCCAGAGCCAGCAGTGCAGGGCTTGCAGACACCAGAGGCTCCTCCAGTTCAGCCTGTGGTTCCAGTTTTGCCAGCAGATCAGATTCAGGGGGACAGGGTCCCAGCTATGACGGACGATGAGCAGCGTCGTCTCGAGAGGTTCACCAGGTTATCTCCTCCAATGTTCACTGGTGCTCTGGGCGAGGACGCCTAAGGTTTTCTAGACAAGTGCCGTCGGATGCTTCGTACGGCAGGGCTTGGAGTCCAGAGGTGTATCTTTCACTACCTTTCATTTTCAGGGGCCATCCTTCGCTTGGTAGGAGGCTTATGAGCGCCGCAGGCCAGCAGGGGTAGCACCACTATCATGGCCAGAGTTCTCCACTATGTTCTTGGAGAAGTGGGTGCCTCGATCTCAGAGAGATGAGATGCGTAGGAAGTTTGAGGGTCTCCGTCAGGGGGACATGTCAGTGTCAGAGTATGAGATCAGATTTACAGAGTTTTCTAGATATACACTGTGGTTGGTTCCTACCGACAAAGAGAGGATTTGACGCTTTGTGGATGGTCTCATTTATCCCATTCGTATTCTGATGACTCGGGAGAGGGTTTTGAGTCATACATTTGAGGATGTTGTGGATATTGCTCGCGACATAGAGACAGATCATCGCAGAGAGCGGGATGAGAGGGAGGCCAAGAGGCCTCGAGGAGCAGCTAGTTCCAGTGGCACTCCAGACCAGAGGCCAGAGTCAGCAGAGCCGAGGTCGCTCTTTCAGATCTTCGTAGTCGGGCCGCTCAGATCGCCGTAGGTGGTCTTCTAGCCAAGGTTATCAGGGTTCGCACTAGAGTCAGCCATCTCTCAGCGCCATGCCAGCTCAGAGTTCTTCATAGGCCCCATCTACTCAGGGTTCTTCTCGGCCAAGTTCATCAGCTGGCCACTCCAGCGCCAGAGGTCCTTATCAGTCTCAGCCCCCAGCACCGGGGAGTTGCTACGAGTGCGGAGAGTTTGGGCACCACCGTAGAGAGTTTCCCCGTCTTGTTTCCAGATCTTATCAGTAGAGTGGGCAGCCATCGTCATCTGGTCCTTCTACTTCAGCACCCGCCCCGCCAGCTAGGGGTGAGGGTCAGTCAGTTAGGGGTCGCCCTTGAGGGGGAGGCCGATCGGGCGGACATGCTAGATGCTATGCTTTTAAGGGCCGATCTGAGGCCGTTGCTTCTGATACTATCATTACAGGTATTATTTCAGTCCGCCACAGAGATGCCTTAGTGTTGTTCGATCCTGGTTCTACTTATTCTTATGTGTCTACATATTTTTCTCCTCATTTGGGCACGACCCGAGGGTGTCTTGAGCTGCCAGTGCATGTATCTACCCCGGTAGGGGATACTATTGTGGTGGACCATGTCTACAGGTCTTGTTTGGTCACTATTGGGGGTCTGGAGACCCGAGTGGACCTATTGCTTCTCAGCATGATTGATTTTGATGTTATATTGGGCATGGACTGGTTGTCTCCATGTCATGCTATTCTGGACTGTCATGCTAAGACAGTCACCTTGGCTAGGCCGGGCATTCAGAGGATCGAGTGGTGAGGCACGACTGATTATGTACCCAGCATGGTAATTTCTTTCCTCAAGGCCCAACGAATGGTTGGGAAGGGATGTCTCTCTTATTTAGCATTTGTGCGGGAGGTCGAGGCTCAAACTCCCAGTATTGAGTATGTTCCCATTGTGCGGGACTTTCGTGATGTGTTTCCCTCAGACCTGTCGGGCTTGCCGCCGGACAGGGATATTGATTTTAGGATCGATTTGGTGCCAGGCACTCAGCCAATTTCTATTCCTACATATCGGATGGCACCAGCTGAGCTGAAGGAATTGAAGGAGCAGCTCCAAGAACTCCTAGATAATGGGTTCATTCGGCCGAGTGTGTCGCCATGCGGTGCACCGGTCCTGTTTGTTAAGAAGAAAGAGGGCTCTATAAGAATGTGTATTGACTACAGGCAGCTGAATAAGGTAACAGTGAAGAATAAGTATCCTCTGCCTCGCATTGATGATTTATTTGGTCAGTTCCAGGGAGCTAGGGTATTCTCGAAGATTGATATTCATTCACGCTACCATCAGCTGAAGATTAGGGAGTCCGACATTATGAAGACTGCATTCAGGACCAGATATGGTCACTATGAGTTCCTTGTGATGTCTTTTGGGCTGACCAACGCCCCAGCAGCATTTATGCATCTGATGAACAGTGTGTTCAGGCCCTATCTGGATTCATTTGTGATTGTGTTCATTGATGACATTCTAGTCTACTCTCGCAACCAGGAGGAGCATGATCGGCACTTGAGTATTGTATTGCATAGATTGAGAGAGGAGAAGCTGTATGCCAAGTTCTCCAGGTGTGAGTTCTGGCTTGAGTCTGCCGCATTTTTAGGACACGTGGTGTCCCGTGATGGTATTCAGGTAGATCCGAGGAAGGTAGAGGCGGTGCAGAGTTGGACGAGACCGACCTCAGTTACTGCGATCCATAGCTTTCTAGGATTGGCAGGGTATTATCGCCGATTCGTTTAGGGATTCTCTTCTATTGCTTCACCCTTGACTAGATTGACTCAGAAGGGTGTTCCTTTTATATGGTCAGAGGAGTGCGAGGAGAGCTTTCAGAAGCTCAAGACAACACTGACCACAACACCAGTCTTGATACTATCGTCAGCTTCAGATCCCTATACTGTGTATTGTGATGCCTCAGGATTTGGCATTGGTTGTGTGTTGATGCAGGAGGGTAGGGTCATTGCTTATGCTTCTCGCCAGTTGAAGCCCTATGAGAAGAACTACCCTGTTCATGATTTGGAGCTAGCAGCCATAGTTCACGCTTTGAAGATTTGGAGGCATTACCTGTATGGTGTCTCATGTGAGGTGTACACGGATCATCGCAGTCTTCAGCACTTATTCGGACAGAAGGACCTTAATTTGAGACAGCGGAGGTGGCTGGAGTTGCTTAAGGATTATGACATCACTATCTTGTATCATCCGGGGAAGGCCAATGTGGTGGCCGATGCTTTGAGTCGGAAAGCGGTCAGTATGGTCAGCCTAGCTTTCATCCCAGTTGGGGAGAGACCATTTGCTTATGATGTTCAGGCCCTAGAAAATCGGCTAGTGAGGTTGGATATTTCGGAGCTGAGTCGAGTGTTGGCTTGTGTTGTTTCTCGATCTTCCTTATATGTTCGCATCGGGGAGTGACAATATGATGACCCACATTTTCTTGTTCTTAAGGACAGAGTGCTGCAGAATGATGCTAGGGATGTGACTATCGACGGTGATGGTGTTCTGAGGATGCAGGGCCGTATATGCGTGCCCAATGTAGATGGTTTGCGGGAGTTGATACTAGAGGAGGCACACAGTTCACGGTACTCTATTCACCCAGGTGCCGCGAAGATGTACCAAGACTTGAGACAGCACTACTGGTGGAGGAGGATGAAGGTGGATATTGTTAGGCATGTAGCCAAGTGCCTCAATTGCCAGCAGGTCAAGTATGAGCATCAGAGATCGGGCAGTGTTCTTCAGCGTTTGGTCATTCCCGAGTGGAAATGGGAGAGGATCACCATGGATTTTGTTACTGGTCTCCCTCGGACAGCGAGGAAGTTTGATTCTGTGAGGGTGATTGTTGATCGGCTGACCTAAGTCTGCACATTTCATCCCAGTTAGCACTACTTACTCATCGGAGCAGTTGGCAGCGATCTTTATTCGGGAGATTGTCAGGTTGCATGGGGTCCCGGTGTCTATTATATCTGACCGAGGCACTCATTTCACTTCTTAGTTTTGGAGAGCATTTCAGTGAGAGATGGGTACGCGGGTTGAGTTGAGCACCGCATTTCACCCCCAGACAGACGGGCAGTCTGAGCGCACTATTCAGATCCTGGGGGATATATTGCGAGCATGTGTGATTGACTTTGGTGGTTCGTGGGATGAGTTCTTGCCACTTGCTGAGTTTGTCTACAACAACAGTTATCAGTCGAGTATTCACATGGCCCCGTACGAGGCGTTGTATGGCAGACGGTGTAGATCTCCCGTGGGATGGTTTGAGCCTGGTGAAGATAGATTGATAGGGACTGAGTTAGTTCAGGATGCTATGGATAGAGTGAAGTTGATCTAGGAGAGGCTTCGCACAACACAGTCTCGCCAGAAGAATTATGTAGATCGTAGAGTTCGAGAGTTGTCTTTCATGGTTGGTGATAGAGTATTTCTGAAGGTTTCACCCATGAATGGTGTCATAAGGTTCGGGTAGAAGGGGAAGCTGAGTCCCAGGTACATTGGTCCTTTTGAGATACTCAGGAGGGTTGGAGAGGTGGCATATAAGCTGGCCTTTCCCCCAGTTTGTCCAGTGTTCATCCAGTATTCCATGTGTCTATGCTCCGGAAATACATCGGGGATCCGTCTCATGTATTAGACTTCAGTACCATTCAGCTCGATGGTGATCTATCTTATGATGTGGAACCAGTGGCTATTCTGGGTAGAGAGGTTCGAAAGTTGAGGTCCAAGGAGATTGCTTCAATCAAGGTGCAGTGGAGAGGTCGGCCCGTGGAGGAGGCTACTTGGGAGGTCGAGCAGGAGATTTGGAGCAGATATCCTCACCTATTTGAGTCTCCAGGACGAGCGTTTTCTTAAGTTGGGGAGAATGTGATGACCCGGCCCGTCATCATGTGAGTTACCACCCCATTATCCCTATTATATGCTTGTTAATGTTGCAATATTCATGTTAGGTAAGTTTGAGTCAATCCGGGTTGAGTTTGGTTGAAATTGAGATAAATAGTCTCTTAGAAGAAGGAATAGCTGAGAAAAGTCAATTGGATGTCGACTTGTGAGTTAGAGAGCTCGAAATCGAATTCTGATGATTCGGTTAGCTCCGGGAGGTCATTTATGAGCTAGGAGAGCGATCGGAAGTGAATTTGGAGGTCCGGTGTAGTTTTAGGATTGAATTGGCTAAAGTTGATTGGCGATATCCGATCGGTAGGTGAGATTTTGATCCGGGTGTCGGAATGGAATTCCGATAGTTGCAGTAGCTCTGTTAGGTGATTTTGGATGTGCCTGAAAAATGTTAGGTCATCCGAAGGTCGTTTGATCAGGTTTTTGATCGAATGTCGATTTCGGAAGTTTGAATGAAAACTTAGGCTTGAATCTGCTTGGATTCGATGTTTTCCGTGTTTGAGAGCCTCGGGATGAATTCGGGGGTCCAAACAGACCATTTTTGGCCTAAGGCAGCAGCTGATTTGCTGCAATATCTGCAGAAGAAATTTCTTCATCGCTTTCGTGTAGGAGGTCACGCGTTCGCGAAGGGTATCGGAGTTTGTTCATCGTGTTCGCGAAAGGTGGAACGCGAACGCGTAGGGTCAGGACCGAAAGCATCGCGTTCGCGGGAGGAGGCATCGCGTTCGCGTAGGCTTGGGGAGATTGGGCATCGCGAACGCGGCTGGAAGCACGTGTTCGCGTAGAGTAAATCTGGAGGCTGCAATTTTTGTTCATCACGAATGCGTTCGCGTAGAGTATATTTTGGATCGGACTGCACGCCACGGTAATACATTTGTGGATCGGGCTGTACGCCGCAGTATCATAGCGCTTGGGTCTAGGGAGCCCCTCCGAAGTCTGTATACACCCCTAGTGAGCGCCGTCGACATTAAATAGAGAAGGCTGCGCGCCGCAGCGGTATATGTATTGGAGCGGGTTGCACGCTGCAGCATTATACTTATTCATATCCTATTACATACTTAAATACTTATACATTATAGACATAGGTATATATATCTACATACATTGAGTTGGTTGTACACCGTAGCGGTATGAATGAGGATTTGGTCAGTGTGGGACCTTGTTAAGATATATGTGGACTGGAGATCAGAGTACTCACTGTAGTGATGACTTACCGGTGGGGGTTTGCCTTAGAACTGTTTAGTGATAGTACAGGAGTTCTTACTTTCAGTTATTGTTTATTATTATTTCTCACTGAGTTGAAATATACTCACCCCACTCCCCTGCACTTTTTGTGCAGATTCACAGGTGCCCGAGAGCAGTTGAGTTGTTGTAGCTGCTTGCTCACATCTACTTTTGCGGAGACTACGAGGTAGCTGCTGGCTTCCGTCAGAACCTGTTTTCTCCTTCCTTATCATTTTGTTGCTCTCATTTTGCTTAGACATGTTTGTACTAGGATGTCTATTCGGTAGAGGCTCAGACTTGTGACACCACGATTTGGTTGGGACCGTATTTTGTATGTTTATACTATTGCGCTTATCATAATGATATGAACACTTACTATTTGAGTTTAACTTGATTAATTGGAATTAATAATTGGCTGGTTTAAGAGATAATATGGTCGGGCTTGCCTAGCATAGTGTTGGGCGCCATCACGACCAGGGTTTGGGTCGTGACACAGGACTAGCCTGTTTATTTATTAAGGACTAAGCTTGCCTTTTACAAGTTTATGCAATGTTATTTAATAGCCCTTTTAAGGCTAGTTTAAGACCATTAAAACTAATTTCAAAATTAACCACTTGGATTCAGACTTAGAGTTTTATAGAGTTAGCCAGTTTTAACACTGCCCACTCTGTTGTTATTTCAATTTTAGCTACTTTTTTTATGTTGTTTTCTTTCATTTTAAATCTAATTAGACTACTAATCAGTTAACTGTCTAACAGCTATAACCAATATCACCCTAAAGCATATTAGGCATAATTGCAGTCTAATAACATGAAACTATTACAGATATAACCTTTTCATATCAAATTGCACACATAGCCACAAAATCAAAATCATTTGCCATTTAACCAAAACTCAGAGTGGAAATTTGAATATTGTTGAATTTCAATCAAATAACTTCGTAATTCGGATTTCGAGCACAACATATCAGATTTGACACAAGTGGCATAATCAGAATATTCTTCATGTTAAAGACTAACAGAAAACCCTAAAGTGCTCAAACAAACATAGTCAAACATAATTACCAGATTTAACAAAGACTAGTGAATCATGTTTATTTAACAAAGAATTTTAGAAAAGCTAATAGAAACAGAATAAAGATGAAGAGAAGTAGAATAAAATCTAACATGCAAACATTCAAAATATAACAGAAAAGAACACAAAACACATTTATCAATCAAAATATAGAAAAATAGAAGGTTGGGAACTTAGCTCGCAGGATTTGTCTCCTTAGCTTCCATTTTTTTCCTTTTCTTTTTTTTTTTTTTTTTTATTTTAAAAATCATAATTTCAAAATAATCAAGACTAAGGGTGTGTTTGGTACGAAGGAAAACATTTTCTGGAAAATGTTTTCCAATTTTCCCATGTTTGGTTGGCTTAAATGTTTTGGAAAACATTTTCCTTATCAATTCATTTTCCTCCGATTGGAGGAAAATGTTTTCCTTATCAAAAGAAGGGAAAACATTTTCCAAAGCTCATTCTCAACCATTCTCACCCTCACCAACCCACCCCACCCCCTCTCCAAAAAACAGTTTTTTTAGAAAAATTTCAGTTTTTCCGTAACCATCCACCTTACTACCCCTCCACCCCACCCCGCAAAAAAAAATTTCTTTTACCTTAATTTTTTTCTATAATTTTAAATTTCTGTTTTCTTATTTTTCTGCACCACCCACCCCAACCCCCTACCCTCCCCCCACCCCCCGCACAAAAAAAATTACTTTTTTTTGTAATTTAAATTTTTATTTTTTTCGATATACTGCCCCCCCCCCTCCCCCCCCGCCCCAGCCCCCCTTCCCCGCCCCCCCCCGCAAAAAAATTTTAAAATATATTTTTCAGTTTTTAATTTTATTATTTATCATTTAAAGACTCAATATTTTACAAGTTCCAAAATTATGAGTTCGGAAGTTCACGGGTTTAGAAATTATAAATTTACCGATTCGAAAATACGCGATTTTTGCGTTAAAAAGTAAAGCATCACATTAGTTCCTTTATATTGTGTCAATTGTTAGAGACTTCGGGAAGGGGAGGGGTTAGTTCCTTTATATTGTGTCAATTGTTAGAGACTTCGGGAAGGGGAGGGGTGGGGGAGGTGGGAGGGGGAGGGGTAGGAGAGTTGCAAAAAAATATTTTTCTAAAAAAACTATTTTTTACTCTCTAACCAAACATAGAAAATATTTTCCGGAAAATGTTTTCCACTTACCAACCAAACAAGAGAAAATAAGTGATAAAATCACTCATTTTCCATGAAAATATTTTCTAGGAAAACATTTTCCATGGAAAACATTTTCCTTCGTACCAAACACACCCGAAGTCTTTTATTGTTTTTATCAACAGAGATGGGTTCAGAGGTATCAAAGAGAAGTTTTTGATTTGGGGTTTGATTTGAGTCGGTCGGAGTTAGGGTTCCGGTGACTCTTTTTTGGATATTCGAGGAGTTAGGGAAAAATTCGAGGGGAGTGGTTTACATGGGGTTGTAGATCAAGAGACGGAGTTTTTATGGTGTTAATATGGAGGCCGGTGTCAAATATTTGTGGTCACCAGAGAAGAAATCCGGTGACCGGTTTTTCAAGATTTGGGGGTTTTTGGATTTTCTTGGTTGTCTATGGTGGTTTGGGGTAGAAGAATAGGGGAGAGTGGTTTTGGGCTTGAGAGTGGCCAGAGACGGACGTGAAAGATGGCCAGTCTCTGTGGCTGGCGAGGTCAAGAAGAAGAGGAAGGAGATGACTGATGGCGGCTAGGGTTAGGGAGAATAGGAAATGGCCGGTCTCTTGAGAGACCAGGCCTTTTATACTCGATATACTTGATCAATTCCTGGCCATTGGATCGTTGATGATCATCGGCCAGGATTGAATGTTCCAAAACGACGCCGCTTGATTAAAAATAAAGGCTGACTCTTCTCCGTTAGATCACAATGAATGGACGGCTCAGATTTGATCATCAAAACCTTATTGAATTAATTAGATTTCCGGATTGATTCTCAGTCGTTGGATTAGATAAATGGACGACTGAGATTTTTTGTTACTTAAAACTGGACTGGACTCTCTTATTCAATAGGGCCAATTGCATCTGGGCCTGCACAAATGGCCCAGATGTGTATTTTTGTATTTTTTTCACGTATTTTATTATTTGTTTTATGTATTTTCTTGTTGTATTTTATCTTCTATTTTTATATTCTTTTCCAATTACTCAAATTCTTTTAATTTCCTATTTTTTTCAATTTTTCTGATATTTTTGCCATTTTTTGCTATTTTTTCTTATTTTTCGGCATATACTTGTATGTTTTTGTTAATTTTCTTTTAATATCTTTTATTTGTAACAATTATACTCAACCTTTTTGTCACGACCCGGATTTTCCCCCGACATTGGGATCGTGATGGCGCCTACTCGTGGTAGCTAGGCAAGCCACTACATTCAACATTATCCTGTTCGTATCATTATTTTTATACTCGTATTTACCAACAAGAGAAATAATATTCAATTTAATAAATGCGGAAGACTTTCGAAATAGAGATAAATAATACCAAGGTAAAACACTAATGAAATCCTCTACCCAAGACGTGGAGTCACCAACTCACGAACTACTAATGAATACTACACATAATGGTCTGAAGGAAAATAACATATATCTGTCTGTCTCGGAACAATGAGACCACAGCAAATAATATACGTAAATAGAAGAGACGCCGGGCCTGCGGATGCCTGCAAGCTACCTCGGTCTCGGAATGCTCAACTCCCATGCAAGACTCTATTGCTGCTGCTGCTCCTGCTCAACACCTGGACCTGTGCAAAAATGCACAGAAGTGCAGTATCAGCACAATCCGACCCCATGTGCTGGTAAGTGTCTGGCCTATCCCGGCGAAGTAGTGACAAGCCTAGGACCAGACACATACGTAGACCTGTGCAGTTCTATGTATATATGTCCACCACAAGATAACAAGAAATATCAAGTAACAAATTCAACAAGAAGTATCATAAAAGGGGAAACACAACAATTAGCAACAACTATTAAACCAATAATGAAAATCAGAATATGACGGAAACAATTAATATCAAAACAAGGAATAGTAAATAGTTGCACGACATCACCCTTCGTGCTTTTACTCTCATCCTCACATCCATGGCACGACATGATTTTTCGTGCATGGTTCAAATAACAACGGCACGGAATGTTCCTTCGTGCATAATCAATATCACAAGGCACGACATTAACCTTCATGCAAAACCAATAACAAGGCACGGCATTACCCTTTGTGCATAATCAATAATATAAGGCACGGCATTAACCTTCGTGCAAAATCAGTAAACAAGGCACGACATCACCCTTCGTGTATTACCACTGTTCCTCACCCAAATAACAATCACAGTTAAGGGAAAAAGAATGAAAACAATAATCATGAACCGTCCCGGCAAGGGACACAACAATCATCACAACAAGGTCCCGGCAAGGGAAAACAATAATCCACTTTACAACAAGTCCCGGCAAGTGGAAAACAGTGTTCAATTTCACAACCCGGCAAGGGTTCAAGATTTCATCTTTAAAACATCTCACAATAAATATCAACAACGACTCACGGTCATGCTAGATGCTAGTGTATGGATGCTCATTACCACAGCCTATACACCGCACTCGATCACATAGCAATTAGCACATAAATCCTATTCCCTCAAGCTAGGATAGATCAAACACTTACCTCTAGCCTTGAAGACCAAATTATCCTTCAACTATAGCTTTACCTCGAGTTTCCGCTTTCAACTTGCTCGAATCTAATCACAATTGATTCCATTACATTAATAAATACTATATAACTTAGTTTGGATGCTTAAAAATGGTTTTCACAAAGTTTACCCCAAAATTTCCCAAAACGCCCCTAGCCCCACGTGGTCGGAACTCGGGGTTCGGACCAAAATCCGGTTACCCATTCCCTCACGAGTTCAAATATATGATTTGTTTCAAAATCGGACCTCAATTCGAGGTCCAATTCCCCAATTCATGAAAACCCTATGTTCTACCCAAAAACAAGAATTTCTACCATGAAAACCTTTGATTTCTCTTGAAAAACATGTTTAATGATGTTAGGAATTGAAAGAATTAAGTAAAAAGTGACTTACAGGTGTTTTGGAGTAATTTTGCTCTTGGGGGTTCGTGTGTGGTGTGTTGGGTTTTGAAAGAATGAATAAAAGATGTCAAAAATTCGTTTAAGTATAAATTTGCACAGCTGCGGATATCGCAATTGCGAACGTTTGTTCGCAATTGCGAACACAGCAGGTTTTGGTCTGTGGCTCTCGCATTTGCGAGAAAAGGTTCGCATTTGCGAACTTGGCCCAGGGTCTGTCATCCTCGCATTTGCGAGACATCGTTCGCATTTGCGAACTTGAAGTGTTTCCTGAGTTCCTCACATTTGCGAGACTTTCCTCGCATTTGCGATCCTGGGCTTTATCCTGCCATCTTCGCATTTGAAAGGATTGGTTCGCAATTGCGAACCAAGGCTGATCTGGGTCCTTTCGTAATTGCGATAAAATCTTCGCATTTGCGAAGATACCAGCTGCGTGAAAAACCAGCGGTGATATTTTTCAAAATTTGCTCCAACGGCCTATCAAATCTTTATCTGAGCCCCCCGGGCTCCAAACCAAACATGCACACAACTTCAAAAACATATTACAAACTTGCCCGTGCGATCACATCGCCAATATAACATCGTTTTCATCAAATCAAGCCTCAAGTTCATGATTGTCTTTCTTTTAGTTTCATAACTTTCAAATCTGTAACTCAAGGTTCAAAACATATCAAACGACATCCAAATGTCACCAAACTTTTCAGAAAGCACATATATAATATTTAAGACTTGTACCGGGCGTCGGAACCAAAATACGAGCCCGATACCAAGGTCATTTAATCCATTTTCCTTTAATAATTTCAGCAAAAACATTTAACAGAAAAATTCATATCTTAGGCTCTAGGCCTTAGAACTCGACTCCGGACACATGCCCGAGTCCCATAGTTCCTACGGACCTTCCGGGACCGTCCGATCTCGGGTCCGGGTCCGCTTACCAAAAATGTTGACCGGAGTCAACTATATCAACATTAATATCATTTTTCTTCAAATGTTTCATAGAGTTCACATATTCTATCACAAAATCTTCCCGGCCACATGCTCGGATTATGCACGTACATCGAGGAAACATAAAATGAGGTTTTCAAGGCCTCAGAAGTGCGGAACAAGTGAGGAAAACAGGTGATGACCCTTTGAGTTGTCACACTTGTTTTATTTTCAATTTCCTAATTTTCATATGTAACTGTTCACTCACACAAATGCATCTTATTTCAAACAAACATGTAATTGCACACAAAAATATTATTTGTTTAATTTTGGAATTTTATTGCTTAGGGCAAAAATCACGTGCTCGCAGCTGCCCCTCTTTGCTCGGGAACACGAAGAGTTTCAGTGCAAAGACAAGTGAGCAGTAATGAGAGATTTTTGCCCGCTGGCTTATTCCATGAGAAGCATTTTGAAAACTTTTTGACCGCACCCTGCCTCAGAGGTTGTCTACATATCCTGGGCGAAACAGGAATCAGGTCAGTTTAGTTTGTGAAGGTCCGGTAGTTTAAAACTACCAAGACTTTGCTGTTGCATTGTTATTGCTATGACTACTGACCTACTCCTTATTACACCAGGGGTGAAAAGTGTAAAATGAAGAAGCTATTCTAAGCTATAATGCTACGAATTACAATTGTTCCTATCTACTTCATGTCTTCTTATTCTTCTTTGTCTATTTTCCTTGATTTTCTGTGCTACAATCCTCCTTTTTTGTTGATTTTCTTTTATTGCTTTCTTTCTTTTTGGTGTGATTTTCAATGGTACTCCTTGCCTTCAAATTGATACCTGCTGTCATGCCCCAAATCGAGGGACATGACCGGCGCCTGACCGGGTAGCCCCAGTCAAGCGGACCTGGGTGCCTTTCATTCCCACGCGTTATCCCTATGTTGATTGTTTCTCATTAACCAAATATATTACCAATTATAACTGATTTCACAATATACAAACATCACCAAGCGAGTGATTCATTAACAAATTTACAGTTTTTACAACGCCCGACATAATATATACATAAGACTGGAATCCCACAATTTACATGTCTACGGAGCCTCTAAGATACAAAAGGGAATAGAATACTTGCCGGTAACAAGGCTCTGGCTATACCTTACAAAACCAAAATGAAGTCTAAACAAAAGTGGCATGAACCACACAGGGCCCCGAGGAAGAAAGGGGATCACCAAAATGGGCAGTGGAATATGAAGGATACTACTGCCGATGAGCTGAAGTGCCTGCTACGGATCCACCTACAATCATAACACGAATGTAGCGTCCCTGGAAAAAGGGACGTCAGTACACCAGAATTGTACTGGTATGTATGGGCAAACTTTGTCCCAAGTAAACTCAAGCCATTAAACAAGTAATCACGATGATAAGACAGAAATTACATCAAGAATCAATTAAGCCAGGCAACCATGTTTTTCACATCGTTTTAGATAATTCTCAACACAAAGCACGTTTAAGATCAGCAAGTAGAACAACAACCAATCAATCACGTAAAACACAAGTAGTCAAACAAAGGGGCAATCAGTGCCCCATAGGTTGCAAACTCTCCTGCTGTCTCCTTTCACAATTTCCATATCAATGATTTTATATCAATTTCATTAGCAATTTCGATCGCTTTCCATCCTTATTACCTCGTCCACCCTTATTACCTCGGCCACCCTTATCACCCCAACCCACACCTTATTTCTTCGTGTTGTGGCGCGCAACCCGATCCCACTGTACAGTTTCAAACACAACAATCACAAACAGCAAATAAGGCACTACACAAAATTACAACAATTCCAAATAAGAAACTTACAATTCGGTTCATATTCTCAAATACTTTTTCAAACTGATATCACAACCAAGTTACCATGTTTCCATATTCGAGAATACCCACACAAGTATGTCCAGCAATTTACCACAATTCAAGTATTTCATTCCTTTCCGAAGAAATCATATATGTCGCTACAACAATTGTGCTCAGCTCTTTACCAATTCTAATTCCATTGTTATCTTTCAATTCATATTTCATACCACACCACATGTAGTTCAACATCAATTGAATACCCAACAATGAAATCAAGAATTACATACAATCTCTCAAATTAACACATACCAAAGCAAATTTCACACATATGGGCGATTTTACAAGAATCAAAATTAGCCATACATACCTGGTGTCGGGTTTTCTTCCTTTAACCTCCTACTTTATGCTTACCCAAGTTATCCTATCTTTTCCGACCATGTTTTTGCAGGCTCTTACGTCTATTCACTTCCTTTTTACTAAAATCAAGTTCAATAATCATGCATGAGTGTTAAATTCTATTTTCAAAGCTATTATATGAAAACCTTTCTTTACCCATTTTAAAACTGAAAGTCAGAGAAATAGTTAGGGGTTTTACCTTGTAAAGACTGGGGAAGTTGAATCTTTGCTCTAGGATTCTTTGGACTAAATGGTTGGAACAATTCTTGAAGATGATAGACTTCTCTCTCTAAAACCCCTCTCTTCTCTCTCTAATTTTGGTAAGAAGACATGATAAAATGGAGAAAGGTGTTTTATTAAAGAAGGGGTCGGGTCAAAAATTTACAAAAATCCGGGGCGAGTCAATTCTGCGGTCGCATCTGCGATCGCAGAATCAATATGCAGTCCGTATAAAGACCGCAGAATTGCCTCAAAATTTTCACAGGTTCTATTATGGAATGCGACCAAAATGCAGTCCACATTCTTGATCTGCGGTCGCAGAATGCACCGCATATTTGACACTCAAAAATCTTTGAGAAATTATGTTGTAGATCTGCGGTCCGCAGAACCCATTCTGTGATCCCATATCGACCGCATTTTCAACACCATTTTTGAAAACATTCTGTTAAGCTCTACGGTAGGGATGCGGTCCGTATAGCAGATCTGCGGTCGCATTCCTGACCGCATAATCGACACTTTTTAGAAAAATTGATTCTTTAAATTTTTGAAGCTTAAATCACTACCAAGGGTCCGAACCGCGGCTAGCTTGCGAGCCGCGAAGAATTCTATGCATTCCTAACACATTATTCGGACCATGACACCACAACTACTAGGTTTTAAGCACAAAAAATTTTACGGGGCCTTACACCTGCTTAAAATAAAAACAAAACAACAAAACTTTTTCCTCTGCCACAGTGTGAGCTTTTCATGTTACGGTGTTACTTATGTTAGCTAAGACAAATCAAAATTTGCAGAAATTAAAAATTGCAGAAATGTATTCCCTTGTTATACAGGTGGGCGCCTGAACAGAAATTAAAAATTGCATAAATGTATTCCCTTGTTATACAGGTGGGCGCCTGAACGCAAATTAAAAATTGCAGAAACATATTCCCTTGTTATCCAGGTGGGCACCTGATGCATGAAATACGAATGCAGAAAAATATTCCATTGTTATCCAGGTGGGCGCCTGATGCATGAAATGCGAATGCAGAAAAATATTCCCTTGTTAACCAGGTGGGCACCTGATGCATGAAATGCGAATGCAGAAAAATATTCCCTTGTTATCCAGGTGGCCGCTTGATGAATGAAATGCGAATGCAGAAAAATATTCCCTTGTTATCCAGGTGGGCGCCTGATGCATGAAATGCGAATACAGAAAAGTATTCCCTTGTTATCCAGGTGGGCGCCTGATGCATGAAATGCAAATGCAGAAAAGTATTCCCTTGTTATCCAGGTGGGCGCCTGATGCATGAAATGCGAATGCAGAAAAATATTCCCTCAGTTTGATAACTGGGTGTGAATTTAAAAGATGATACCTTCTTGTTGTTTTTGGTATTTTCTTGCTTGATTGAGTGATTCCTCCTCTGCGGATTACTCCTTTTATTGTTGTGCTTCTTTTATGTTTTCCTTTCTTTTCACATTGGTCACATTCACTTTAAAGTGATTAGTGACAATTTGTTCCTGTCTAAATCAAAAAACAATCTTATTATTTGTAAACTGCTGGCAACTGGCATTTGCTGCTTCTGCCTTTTATTGCCTTCCTCTTTTTGCTCTTTTTCTGCTATGTGGCCTTTCAGTTGACTTCCTTTGTAAACTCTTTTTGCATTTTCCTTGTTTTTCTTCTCTTCTTTTTTTATTTTCTTTGACCCTGATCATCATCCTTCTTTATTTCCTCTTTTGCATGGAAATTGATCCTATTTGAGACCAAGGTAGCTTGTAGACGTCCGCAGGCCCGGCGTCTCTCCCTTTACTTATGTTATTAGCTGTAGTCTCTTTGTTCCGAGACAAACAGATTATGTTATATTTCTTTCAGACTTTTATGTGTAGTATTCGGTAGTAGTTCGTGAGTTGGTGACTCCACGTCTTGGGTAGAGGATTTCAGGTATGATTTTACCTTGAAACTAGTTATTTCTATTTCGATAAAGTCTTCCGCACTTATTTAATTAAAGTTATGGTTTTGTTGATAAATTAATTATGAAATATTATTAAAAAAAAGGATAGTATGAATACAGTGGCTTGCCTAGCTACTACGAGTAGGCGCCATCACGATCCCGATATTGGGGGAAAATCCGGGTCGTGACAAGTTGGTATCATAGCTCTAGGTTACATAGGTCTCACCACTCACGAACAAGCTTAGTAGAGTTTGAGAGGTAGGTACGGAGACGTCTGTACTTGTCCTCCAGAGTCTATTGAGTTAGGAAAGAGTCTCTCATTTGTTTTTTCTTATCGTGCGACTTGTTCCTCAAATACTGATCGAACTTCTATTCTGTCCTTTCGCAGATGGTGAGGACACGCGCTTCTTCGTCCACTGACCAGCAGCCCGAGCCCCAGGCAGCTCCCGTGAGGGGCCGGGGCCGAGGCCGTATTAGAGGCCGTGGTAGGGGCAGAGCTCAGCCCCCGGCTGCTACTCCAGAGGTGGAGCCTCATATTGAGATTGACGAGGAGGTTCCAGTCCCAGCAGCTCTAGTGGGCCCAACTCAGGTCCCGGGAGAGGCTTTATTTACCCCGGATCTTCGGGAGGCTTTGGTCAGGATAGCGGGATTTATGGACAGCGTTGCCAGAGCAGGCTTATTATCAGGTTGCACCAGCCGCTTCTCAGGCTGGAGGAGGGGCCCAGACTCCTATTGCTCGTACTCCGGAGTCCAGTGGGGTTGACTTCTGTACATTCAGGCTTTCAGGATCCACCAAGACTTGGTGGAGGGATTATTGCTTGACTCGACCAGCAGGGTCCCCAGCTTTATCATGGGATCGGTTTGCAGAGCTATTTCTGGAGAAGTTTCTCCCTGCTACTCAGCGGGATGCACTTCGGAGGCAGTTTGAGCGCCTCCATCAGGGCACTATGACGGTCACTCGGTATGAGACGAGATTTGTTGATTTGGCTCGTCATGCAGTGGTGATACTTCCCACAGAGCGGGAGAGGGTCCATAGGTTCATAGATGGGCTTAATCAGCCAATTAGACTTCGGATGGCGATGGGAGTAGGGAGTGATATTTCATTTCAGGAGGCAGCCAATGTAGTACGTAGAGTTGAGATGGCTCTTGCTCGGGGAGGTGGTTATTCTTCAGACAAGAGGCCTCGTCACTCAGGCAGGTTTAGTGGTTCTTCTTCTGGTGGCAGAGAATCTTTTAACAGAGGCCAGTCTTCCAAGCCTTTCCATTCCGCCCTTCAGGCTTCACAGGGTGGACCAGGTGATCGTGGGTTTCGGGGGCATTATTCAGACCAGTCTCCTATTAATGCTCAGCCTCTTCAGAGTGTTCGTGGAGGCCATTCGGGTCGCCAGGGCCAGCAGCCCTATCAGTCTAAGAGTTGCTACGGTTGTGGTGACCCAGGTCATTTTATCAGGAATTGCCCTATAGCAGCGGGCAACTCTCAGCAGCGGGGCCCTCGTCCTATAATTCAGGCCCTAGCTGACCCTCAGCCTGCCCAGCCAGCCAGAGGCGGGGGTAGAGATTATCGAAGTAGAGGTCGAGACCGTAGAGGTCGAGACCGTCCAGCCAGAGGTAGAGGTCAGCCAGTTGATGGTCGTCCTAGAGACGCAGCTCATAGGGGAGGTGCAGATCCCCGATTCTATGCTTTACCATCCATGCCAGAGGCAGAGGCATCAGATGCCGTGATTACAGGTACCATTCTTGTGTGTGGCAGAGGTGCTTCAGTATTATTTGACCCTGGATCTACATATTCATATGTGTCTTCCTACTTTGCACCGTCTTTGGCCGTGCCCAGCTATGCTCTGGATATTTCAGTTTATGTGTCTACACCGGTGGGTGACTCTATTGTAGTCGACCGGGTGCATCGTTCGTACGTAGTTATATTTGGGGGTCTTGAGACCCGTGTTGATCTGTTGCTTTTGGATATGGTGGATTTTGATGTCATATTGGGGATGGACTGGTTGTCCCCATACCGTGCTATTCTAGATTGTCATGCTAAGACTGTGACCTTAGCCTTGCCAGAATCACCCCGACTAGAGTGGAAAGGTACCTCAAGCCACTCCGTTCGCACTGTTATTTCCTATGTTAAGGCTCGACGCATGGTCGAGAAGGGGTGTCTAGCTTATCCGGCTTATGTTCGTGATTCCAGCGCAGAAGTTCCTTCTATTGAATCAGTCCCTATTGTACGGGAGTTTCCTGAGGTTTTTCCTTCAGACCTGCCGGGCATGCCACCCGACAGGGATATTGATTTCTGTATTGATCTGGCACCGGGCACTCGGCCCATCTCTATTCCACCCTATCGTATGGCCCCGCCAGAGCTAAAAGAGTTGAAAGATCAGTTGCAAGACCTTCTTGAGAAGGGTTTTATCAGGCCTAGTGCTTCCCCCTGGGGAGCACCTGTATTATTTGTATAGAAGAAAGATGGCTCGATGCGGATATGTATTGATTACCGACAATTGAACAAAGTGACAATAAAGAATAAGTATCCACTGCCGAGGATTGATGATTTGTTTGATCAGCTCCAGGGAGCGAGGGTATTCTCAAAGATAGACTTGAGGTCAGGCTACCATCAGCTGAAGATCAGGGCGGCTGACATTCCTAAGACAGCCTTTCGCACTAGATATGGGCATTATGAGTTCTTGGTCATGTCCTTCGGGTTGACCAATGCCCCAGCAGCATTCATGGAGTTGATGAATCGGGTGTTCAGGCCTTACTTAGATCTGTTCGTGATAGTCTTTATAGATGACATCCTGGTATACTCTCGCAGCCGGGAAGAGCACGAGCAGCACTTCAGAGTGGTTCTTCAGACTCTGAAGGATAATCAGCTATATGCGAAATTTTCGAAATGTGAGTTCTGGTTGAGTTCGGTAGCATTTTTGGGTCACATTGTATCAGTGGAAGGTATTCAAGTGGAACCAAAGAAGATTGAGGCGATCCAGAATTGGCCTCGACCAGCTTCAGTGACTGAGATCCGGAGTTTCTTGGGATTAGCAAGTTACTACCGTCGATTTGTAGAGGGGTTTTCTTCTATTGCAGCCCCGATGACCAGGTTGACCCAGAAGGGTGTCCAGTTTTAGTGGTCGGAGGAGTGTGAGGCGAGCTTTCAGAAGCTCAAGACAGCCTTGACCACCGCACCAGTGTTGATACTACCTACAGGTGCGGGGCCTTATACGATTTATTGTGACGCATCTCGTACAGGGCTTGGAGCGGTATTGATGCAGGATGGTAAGGTTATCGCTTATGCTTCAAGGCAGTTAAAAATACATGAGAAGAATTATCCAGTACATGATCTTGAGTTAGCAGCAGTGGTACATGCCTTGAAGATCTGGAGACATTATCTATATGGTGTGACATGTGAGGTGTACACTGATAACAAAAGCCTACAGTACTTGTTCAAGCAAAAGGAGTTGAATCTACGACAGCGGAGATGGTTAGAATTGCTAAAAAATTATGATGTTACTATCTTATATCACCCAGGTAAGGCCAATGTGGTGGCCGATGCATTGAGTAGAAAGTCTGCTAGCATGGGTAGTCTTGCATTCATCCCGGTCAGTCAGAGACCATTTGCTCTAGATGTCCAGGCCTTAGCCAACCGGTTCGTGAGATTAGACATTTCTGAGCCTAGCAGGGTGTTAGCCTGCACGGTTGCTCGTTCTTCTTTATTAGAGCGTATCCGTGAGAGGCAATTTGATGATCCTTATTTGCGTGATTTGAGAGATACAATACAGCCGGGGGGTGCCACACATGTAAATCTAGATGATGATGGGGTATTGAAATTGCGAGGGTCGAGTTTGTGTGCCCAATGTCGAAGGGATTCGAGAGTTGATCTTAGCGAGGGCCCACAGTTCGCGGTATTCTATTCACCCGGGCGCCGCGAAGATGTACCAGGACTTGCGGCGGCACTATTGGTGGCGCAGAATGAAGAAAGATATCGTTGTGTATGTTGCTCGGTGTCTAAATTGTCAGGCAGGTGAAATATGAGCACCGGAGACCTGGTGGTGTATTCCGGAGGATTGAAATTCCCGAGTGGAAATGGGAGCGGATCACTATGGACTTCGTTATTGGACTTCCTTTGACTCGGAGGAAATTTGATGCTATTTGGGTCATTGTTGATAGGCTGACCAAGTCAGCACACTTTATTCCAGTATCTGTCTCCTACTCGTCGGAGAGGTTAGCGGAGGTTTACATTAGGGAGATTGTTCGTCTTCATGGGGTGCCAGTATCTATTATCTCTGATCGGGGAACGCAGTTTACCTCGCGGTTCTGGAGAGCGGTCCAGCAGGAGTTAGGCACCCAGGTTCAGTTGAGTACAACATTTCATCCTCAGACGGATGGCTAGTCCGAGAGGACTATTCAGATTCTAGAGGACATGCTTTGAACCTGTGTTATTGATTTCGGAGGCTCGTGGGACCAGTTTCTGCCATTAGTAGAGTTTGCCTACAACAATAGCTACCAGTCCAGCATCCAGATGGCCCCGTATGAGGCATTGTATGGTAGGCGATGTCCATCTCTAGTCGGATGGTTTGAGCCGGGAGAGGCTCGGTTGTTGGGTACAGATTTAGTTCATGAGGCCTTGGATAAGGTCAAGACTATTCAGGAAAGATTGCATTCAGCTCAGTCCAGACAGAAGACTTATGCGGATCGTAAGGTTCGAGATGTTGATTTCATGGTTGGTGAGCGAGTACTGCTCCGAATGTCGCCTATGAAGGGCGTGATGAGGTTCGGGAAGAAGGGCAAGCTCAGCCCTAGGTATATTGGTCCATTTGAAATTCTAGACAGAGTGGGAGGGGTGGCTTATAGACTAGCTTTTCCGCCTAGCTTATCAGTCGGGCATCCAGTTTTTCATGTATCTATGCTTCGGAGATACCACGGCGATCCCACACATGTATTAGACTTTAGCATTGTCCAATTGGACAATGATCTATCTTACGAGGAGGAGCCGATGGCCATTCTAGACCGGCAGGTTCGACAGTTGAGGTCGAAGAGTTATCCTTCTGTGCGTGTTCAGTGGAGAGGTCAGCCTCCTGAGGCATCGACCTGGGAGTCCGAGTCTGATATGCGGAGCCGTTACCCACACTTGTTTCCTGACTCGGTACTTCTTTCTTTTGTCCGTTCGAGGACGAACGGTTGTTTTAGAGGTGGAGATTGTGGCGACCCAAAGGGTCATCACTTATTTTATTAATCATTTCGAGCTTCTGAGGCATTGAAAACCTCATTCTATATTGCCTCGATTTACGTGCACGATCCGGGCATGTGGCCGGAAAGTTTTTGTGATAGAAAATATGAATTCTATGAGAAATTTGGAGAAAAATGATATTAATATTGATATGGTTGACTTTGGTCAACATTTTTGGTAAACGGACCCGGACCCGAGATTGGATGGTCCCGAAAGGTCCGTAGGAAAATATGGGACTTGGACATGCGTCCGGAGTCGAATTCTGAGGCCTAGAGCCCAAGTTATGAATTTTTCTGTGAAATTGTTTTTGATGTAATTGTTAAAGGAAAATGAATTAAGTGACCTTAGTATCGGGCTCGTATTTTGGTTCCGACGCCCGGTACAAGTCTTAAATATTATATATGTGCTTTCTGCAAAGTTTGGTGACATTCGGATGCCGTCTGATATGTTTTGGACCTTGACTTCCAAGTTTGAAAGTTTTGAAAACCAAAAGTATGAAAATCATGAACTTGAGGCTTGATTTGATGAAAACGATGTGATATTGGCGATGTGATCGCACAAACAAGTTCGAAATATGTTTTTGATGTTGTGTATATGTTTGGTTTGGAGCCCGGGGGGGCTCGGGTAAAGATTTGATAGGCCGTTGGTTCAATTTCTGAATTTTTGCACTGCTGGTTTTTCACCCAGCTGTTGGCTTCGCAATTGCGAAGCATTTCTCGCAATTGCAAAGGTGACAGATCAAGGCAGGGTTCGCAATTGCGAACCCTTGATCGCAAATGCGAAGGGCGCCCAGGACTGTTTGGGTTCGCAAATGCGAACCAAACCTCGCAAATGCGAGGCCTTCAGTGTTAAGCCATTCTTCGCAAATGCGTAGAATTCTTCGCAAATGCGAAGGCCCCTCAGCCCACCTTTGTTCGCAAATGCGAACAAATGTTCGCAAATGCGAAGGCCCCAGAATTGCCTTGGCTTCGCAAATGCGAACAAAAGTTCGCAAATGCGAACTTCCCAGCCTTAGCTTATTTTTCAAACTCCAGAAATTGGTCGGGGTTCGCAATTCGTAAATGCGAACACAGAGACCTGTAAATCCCGATTTCCAACTTCATTTTTCACATTTCACAACCCAAAAACACCCATTGGCGATTTTTCACGAACTCCCTCTTCTTCAAAACAATTGTAAGTCACTTTTTACTTAATTCTTTCAATTCCTAACAACATTAAACATGTTTTTAAATAGAAATCAAAGGTTTTCATGGTAGAATTTCTTGTTTTTGGTAGAATATAGGGTTTTTCATGAATTAGGAAATTGGACCTCGAATTGAGGTCCGATTTTGAAACAAATCATATACTTGAACTAGTGGGGGGATGGGTAACTAGATTTTGGTCTGAACCCCGAGTTCCGACCATGTGGGCCCGGGGTCAAAATTCACTATTCCAGGCAGAATGTTGTAAAAGTTGTAATTGGCCTTATGAATTAGTTTGTTGAGTAGTATTGATGATATTAAATCAATTGTGTATAGATGCGATTGGATTGGAGCCAAATTTGAAAGGAAAAGGCATTGCCATGGATTGAATTGTTCATAAACATTAGAGGTAAGTGTTTGTTCTATCCTAGCTTGAGGGAATAGGATTATGTGCTATGTGTTATGTGATCGAGTGCGGTGTATGGGCTGTGGTGACGAGCATCCATACACTGGCGTATAGCATGGCCGTGAGTCGTTGTTAATACTTTTTGCGAGACATATTTGAAGATAAATTGTTGAACTCTTGTTGGGTTGTAGAATTGTTATTGTTCTCCCTTGTCGGGAATTGTTGTGAAGATGATTATTGATTTCCCTTGTTGGGACGGTTTATGATTTACTGTTTCATTCTTTGCCCTTAATTGTGATTGTTATTTGGGTGAGGAAGAGTGATAATGCACAAAGGGTGATGTTGTGCCTTGATTTATTATTTATGCACGAAGGTTAATGTCGTGCCTTGATTTATTATTTATGCACGAAGGTTAATGCCGTGCCATGTTTTATTGATTATGCACGAAGGTTAATGTCGTGCCATGTTATTTATTATTTATGCACGAAGGATCATGTCGTGCCTCGTTATTAAACCATGTACGAAGGATCATGTCGTTCCATGGATGTGAGGATGAGAGTATAAGTACGAAGGGTGATGCCGTACACTTTATTTGCTTATTTGGTGAGGATGATAGTAAAAGCACGAAGGGTGATGTCGTGCAACTACTTGCTATTCCTTGACTTGATATTACTTGTTTTTCCATTATACTTTGTTTTTCCTTGTGGACTTATTAACTGTTGTTACTTGTTGAGTTCTTTTGAGATATTCCTTATTGCGCTATTACTTGGTTATTTCTCGTTATTTTGTGGCATACATATAAATGGAACTGCACGGGTTTATGTGGGTGTCTGGTCCTAGGCTTGTCACTACTTCGCCGGGATAGGCCAGACACTTACCAGCACATGGGGTCGGTTGTGCTGATATTGCACTTCTGTGCATTTTTGCACAGGTCTAGGTTTCGATTAGGAGCAGCAGCAGTAGATCTTTTGCGTGGAAATTGATCCTATTTGAGACCGAGGTAGCTTGCAGACGTCCGCAGGCCCGGCGTCTCTCCCTTTACTTATGTTATTAGCTGTAGTCTCTTTTTTCCGAGACAAACAGATTATGTTATATTTCTTTCAGACTTTTATGTGTAGTATTCAGTAGTAGTTCGTGAGTTAGTGACTTCACGTCTTGGGTAGAGGATTTCAGTATGATTTTACCTTGAAACTGGTTATTTCTATTTCGATAAAGTCTTCCGCACTTATTTAATTAAAGTTATGGTTTTGTGATAAATTAATTATGAAATATTATTAAAAACAGGATAGTATGAATATAGTGGCTTGCCTAGCTACTATGAGTAGGCGCCATCACGATCCCGATATTGGGGGAAAATCCGGGTCGTGACATTCCGTGCCATTTCTTCTTGCTCCAAGTTCCTGACGGGCTTTTCTTCTGTCATATCCATAAGTGGGGTATATGAGTCATGCTACCCAAATGTTGGCTCCGGCGAATAGTAATGCATGTCTTGCACCTGGAACACTGGTTCACTTGATGATTTATGTAGAGCAACAGGTGGTGGTGCCACATATACCGGGGTGACCTGTGGTGGTTGAGGTGGAATCTGTTTGGATAGTGGTGGTGGTGCCTGTGAAGTTGTGGCATAGTAGTGTTGGTAATTTGGGTACGTGGAGGATGAGTTCATGGTAGGTGGTTCGGGATTAGGATTTGCAGGAGGGACATATGCTGGATTGGCTGGATATGTGGGCAAAGGTTGACCCCTGGACCAGGCTTGTTACATTTCCGACATTTGCTACTTTAGCTTATACATCTCCTCTTTCATACCCGCAACATCTTCAACCTCTTCTTCTTGTACTAGGTCCATGATGGTAGGTTCAATCTCCTGAATCACAGCCTTAGACATAGCTTTTGATCGTGTGTTATAATGATGATGTGCCATAATGCCAGTTGCCAGTTGAAATCTGATACTCATCAACAACAACACTTGTTAATAGTTAGTTCATAAAGGGTAAAATGTAATGATTAAAAATCACAACTTTTGCCCTTGATCATTATGCATCATTCCGGTATTTATTCCTTTTTGAATCAACAATCGTCTTTTTCTTTCTCTCTTCTCTTTTATTCTCTTTTCTATTCATCTCTTTTTTTTCTTCTTTCTATTTTTCTTTTTTATTTTCAATTTTCATTTTCAATTTTTTCTTTTTCGTTCCTACATATTTGTCTATCGTCCAGACAATAAAGCGCGAAAAGAATGACAACAACTTATTTTTCATTGATATTCAAAAACATTGATCACAAAATGATGTTGTGCTACTAATGCAAAAGGAATACAGATACAAAATGCATGCCCTATGAGTACATTAATGCTCCTAATGCCCGCGAGACGTCGTTCGGTCTTGCCTCGGGCCTTTATGCCAATCCACTTTGGAGTTTATCTAGGTCAGACATGACTTGCTTTACAAAGAACTTTATGACTGATGCGAATGTTGCCTGGGACATATCTTTACACAATTGCCATTTTCTGGTGATGTACTGAGCAATATTGACGATTCTTTCTCGAATGACCCCTTTTTCTTGAAGCAGCCTGCTGATCTGTTTGGCGCGAGCGTCTAAGGTTTGTTGGTTCTCTTTTTGTAGTTGTTGTAACTCAAATTCTAATCGAGCCATATCCATGTAACAGTGCTCTCTCTCTTCTTCAAACTCTTTGATTATCTTGCTACTTTTGACTGCTGCTGAAATGACTTTCTTTCTTAATTGAGCTACCTCAACCTCGTGTTTATCTTGTAGTTGCTGAACCATTCTAGCTCTTTCCTCGTCATCTCTGGCCAGTTGTTTCTGAACCCTGACTAACTCCTTTTCTGCTTTATCAAGATCGAAGTTGTAGTCATTCACTTAGCGTCGAAGATTTTCAATCAATTTCTCATCTCAGGCTAGGCGAACTGGCGTCTCGGATGCAATTTTCATTTTTGCAATTTGAGCCTTTAAGATTTCATTTTCTTTTCTCAGCTGCTTCTTTTCTCCTTCGTCGGATGCTTCTTGTAAACCGCTCTCGAATTGGAGATCTCGAAATTGTTTCTCTAGCAAGCTAATCTTTGCTTTATACTCATTTTCTCTGGCCACCCAATTTCTGTGTTCCTTAGACTGCTCGGCCAAATCTTGAATGTGAGGCCTTTTCAGTAGTCTATCATGCTCGACATCCCGACGATACCATGCGGCATACCCTGGCGATACTTCTCCCTGATCTCGGTTATCCACACAAGTGTCTACCTTCAAGCTTTGACATTCATTCCAAATCTGTCGGATCTTTGCTTCCGGCAACTGTCCATACAGACTAATCTCTACTGCTTGTAAACTAAGGTCCCCGTCTTTTGGTATATTTTGATATCTCCCAAGATGTCGTAATACCCTGTACGGTGCATAAGGCTGAATGCTTTTAAGGCCCATGATCAAGAAATGTAACCCTTCTATTGGCATGTATATCACCTTATCGAGGGGCAACCATCCGTATGCCCAATCAATTTGGCTATCGGTAAATGATCGCAAATATGAAATCCAACCTTTTGCTCCCTCCGGCGGCTTAACTTCTTTTATTCTCGTATAGAATTCTTCAAGGCACGTCTTTTCAGAAGACCCATAACTTGAGAACGGAGGATGACAGCACAAATTTTCTATCAACCAAATTTGCAGAATCAAGTTGCAACCCTCAAAGAAGTCGTGCCCTGCTTTACAGGTTGTGAGGGAACGGAAGATATCGGCTATAATCATTGGCACCAATGTGCTATTATCTTGTACGAGAAGAGTGCTGGCCACCCCGGCGACTCTTGTATCAATGTGTCCATCTTTTCTTGGGAATATGATTAACCCGAGGAATGCCACTAAAAAGGAAAATCGCCTATGTTCCTCCCACTTGGCTCAGTTAGACTTACTATAGAGTTTGTTCGTAGGGTCATTGAAACCCCCAACATGTCCATATCTACTGTAAATGAAATTTAAGGAGCAAAACCATTAGACAAGTCTTCGTTGTGGACGTTCCGAGCAATATTCAGAGAATCGAGGAATCTGTGTACTGTTATCGCTCTCGGGGCCACCTGGTATTTCTCTTTTAGGGGAACGTCATTTTTCCCTATATAGTAAGCAACTTCCTCTAGGGTAGGAGTGAGCTCGAAGTCCGAGAAGTGTTGAACATTATGTGAGGGATCCCAGCATGTGACAAGTGCTCGAATTATATCACCACGGGGAAATATGTCCATTAATTCCGTAAGGTCCTTCAAATAACATTTGACCCAATCTTGTCCTTCTTGACCCATGTCGTTCCACCATAATCTCAGCTCCAAAGGGATTTTATTCATTAAAGTGAAGGGTTCGTTCTGTACTGTGCTCATCCTGCACATTTATTAAAGGCGATTTTATTCAGAAAAAAGAAAAAATATTTTTTTCAAAGCCAATTTTCATTTTCTAACCTTCTCCGGTTTTTATTTTGAAAAAGAAAAAGACATGATTTTCGAAGTGGCCATTTTTGCCAAAACAGCCTTCCGGCGTCCTTTCGAAACATTCGGCTATTTCCAAAACTAGCGATCACCTCGATTATTTGAAACTAAAATATTTTTGGTCATTTTCTAAAAGGGTGGTTGGACCCGTCAAGAGTTGCCTACGTGTCCCACCTAATGGCGAGAATCAAACATGCGTAGTTCGGTCAGATCATTTGACCAATTATTTTAACAACAATGTTTTTTTCCTATTTTAGATTTTCTTTTCGATTTTCTAACCACTCTTCGCTAATATCTCAATGTCTCTTTTTTCAGAACTTTCTCTTTTTGTTTTCTCGAAAATTTTTCCGGTCCGCATAATGATCCAAGACAATTAAAATGCAACATATAATATGCTCGGTGTTTAATTACCGGGTCACCTGTCTTAGACGGACCCAACCCCTCTATTGAGTCCCCTAAGTCAGTTATGATGCAAATAATCGTCCTAGACCTTTGTTCAATATCTTATAGTTTCATAGAGTGCTAGACCGTGTACCCGAGTGGACAACTCAGATCGAGGAGGGGGCTACGTATTGGTGACCCGCGGGGTCATTCGGCTTTGTAACTTATCCGGCCTCTATTTCTTATTTTGGGTATAACTTAACAGAAAGGGGAGTCTCAACCAGTAAGCACATCCCCAGAGGTAAAGAAGAGAAGGGTTTTAGGTACAGTTTATATATACAATCCACATAATATTGAAGCGATAAAACATATAGCATATTGGTCAAAGCATGTAACAAAGTCAAATAATACCGAGAACGACAATCCTAACGAGCTCGAATTCTTAAACCATGAACCGAAGTTCTGGGTTGCTTATCCCCAGCAGAGTCGCCAGAGCTATCACACCTCCCTTTTTACTACCTTTTATTAATTCCACGATCAAGAGAATAAGGTATACCTCTGTCACGCCCCAAATCGAAGGACATGACCGGCGCCTGACCGGGTAGCCCCAATCAAGCGGACCTGGGTGCCTTACCCCTGTGTTGATTATTTCGCATTAACCAAATACCTTACCAATTATAACTGATTTCACAATATACAAACATAACCATGCGAGTGATTCATTAACAAGTTTACAGAGTTTTTACAACGCCCAACATAATATATACATGAGCCTCGAATCCCACAATTTACATGTCTACGGAACCTCTAGGATACAAAGGACGATACAATACTTGCTGGTAACAAGGCTCCGGCTATACCTTACACAAAATCAAAATAAAGTCTAAACAAGAGTGGCATGAGCCACGCAAGGCCCCGAAAGGAAAGGGGCTCACCAAAACGGGCAGTGGAAGATGAAGGATGCTACTGCCGATGAGCTGAAGTACCTGCTACTGATTCACCTACAATCATAATACGAATGTAGCGTCCCCGGCAAAAGGGACGTCGGTACACTGGAATTGTACTGGTATGTATGGGCAAACTTTGTCCCAAGTAAACTCAAGCCATTAACAAGAAATCACGGTGATAATACAACCAATGAATTACATCAAGAATCAATTAAGCCAGCCAACCATGTTTTCCACATTTTTCCTCATTTCAGATAATTCTTAACATAAAGCATGTTTAAGATCAACAAGTAGAACAACCACAAATCAATGACGTAAAACACAAGTAGTCAAACAAAGGGGCAATCAGTGCCCCACAGGTTGCAAACTCTCCTGCTGTCTCCTTTCACAATTTCACATCAATGATTTTATATCATATTTCAATAGCGATTTCGATCGCTTTCCATCCTTATTACCTCGTCCACCGTTATTACCGCGGCCACCCTTATCACCCCAACCCACACCTTATTACTTCATGTTGCGGCGCGCAACCCAATCCCACCGTACAGTTTCAAACACAACAATCACAAACAGCAAACAAGGCATTACACACAATTACAACAAATTCAAATAAGCAACTTACAATTCGATTCACATTCTCAAATACTTTTCACACTGATATCACAACCAAGTTACCATATTCAAGAGTACACACACAAGTATGTTCAATAATTTACCACAATTCAAGTGTTTCATCTCTTTCCACAAGAAACCATATATGCCACCACAACAATTGTTCTCGGTTCTTTACCAATTCCAATTCCCTTGTTATTTTTCAAATCATATTTCATACCACACCACATGTAGTTCAACATCAACTGAATACCCAACAATGATATCGAAGAATCACATACAATCTCTCACATTAACACATGCCAAACAATTTCACACATATGGGCGATTTTACAAGAATCAAAATTAGCCATACATACCTCGATTGAGCTTTCCTTAAGTTACTACAACACTCCAAAAACTCTAGCAATTCCAATCTACTATGAGACATAACAAAATTAAACATATATTAGAAAGATATTCATGAAACTAGCTCATTTGAGCATTTTATCAAATACTAGTTCGGCATCTTGATTTCAATTTCCCTCTTCAAGAATTACTTCATTCCCTAACCCAATCTTTACTTATTTATGTTAAACAATCTTCCCATAAACCTAAGTTGTACATGCATGTATACACAATACTAATAAACCCAAGAATCATACCTTAATAACTCATCTTATACACAAAAACTCGAAATTAAAACCCTAGGGTATAGAATCTTACCTCTTAGATGAAGAAATTTCTATTGGGTTCTTGATTCTTGAAGATTGATGCAAGATTTGGATGATTTAAATGTTGGGTTCCTCCTTCTCTCTCTAAAATGCTCTCACCACTCTCTAAAATCAGTAAGAAATGACCCCAAAATAAACCCCAAAGCCTATATATTGAAATGGGGTCGGGTTATAAAAATAGAAGAATTGACTGGGCTTCTCGGGTTCAATTTGCGACAGAAATGCCATCGCAGAGTTAACAATGCGACAGGAATGTGGTCGCACATTTGACACAAGAGAGCATTTTCCAGCCTTTGGTAATTTGATCATAACTTTGTGTAGGAATGTCCAAATGATGAACGGTTTGAAGCGTTAGAAACTAGACTCAAAGGGCTTTCATTGGATATGCTATTCACCACATAAAACATTATACACAATTATATATAATCCTTTGAAGTGGAGCCTTGTACGAATCCATTTGGAATTTTGCCCTATTTCGAAAACTTTCCTATTTGGCATACACTTGGGCTTCCATTTGGACCTCATGTCACTTACCATAAGACTCATACTCATATTTAGCAAGTCTAATTGATGTCAATCATGTTCATAGCACATAAAATATGATAAGTAGCCTACGTGGCACCACAGAATCCTATATTTCTTAGCGAAATTTTCTGGGGCCTTACATTCTCCCCACCTTAGGATCATTCGTCCTCGAATGAGGAGTATAGTCTTTACCAAACACTTTAACATCATACATATCTTTTCTAACCTACCTCCAGTCTCAAAATTTTCACTAACTCATAAATTTTTCAAAACTTTCGGCAGAGTTTCCTTTGTAACTAGGCCTATCCACCTGCCAGAGAATCACCAAAATCGTCTTAACCACACATCCACAAGAGTACATAGAACCACAATGTATATATCCACAATCCTAATCCCATTATTACAAGCACTACATTAAATATGGATACCAGAACATGGACTGCACAGTTTTACATCAAAATACCTATATGGTACATTCCAAGTCAAAACTAACTGGTATTTAATCAAGTGAAAATATTTTCCTTCCACGACACAGTTATCCTTCCACACGACATTATCGACTTACAAGCATTGTCATAACACCTTCTCAAAAATAATATCAACTCCCAAACATACATAACAAGGATGACAGATAAACATCTTGCATGAGATAACTATACATTGACTTTACCTTTTGATAACTTCCACTGTACAATTTACACTCCACTGGATAATTGCAATTCATGATAACAACAATAACCCACAATTCCATAACTTGGCATCATACCATCAAGGATGTCGGTTCATAGTAAACAAACAATCATGTGCTCATAATTGTCCTTACCAGCCATTAATATAATCGCAAAGGTGTTCATCAACAAGAATATAATTTCCTTTCAATCAACAGTCCATATGAAATCAAGACATCATGAGTCTTGCTAGTAGTGCATCATGATCATATAGTGCAATCGAGTCAATTCGTACCCACATTTTTTTTATCACTATCTTCTTAGACATAAGCATGTGGAAACATAAAGTACATGAGGAACAGTTACGAGGAATATCATACACCTATTGCAACCTACTGTGTAATACAGTCATGTTACCTTTATTATCAACTCACATAACATTTTCAGGGGTACACTCACACTAAACCTTTGATGACCCTTAATAGTTACCCTAGGATGTGATAACATAAACTGACCATAACTTTATCTGTCCAATATATATGTGATCACACTATGAAGCTTTATCATTGACTTGTCTGAACTTAAAATTCCCAATGGATCTAATACAATGAGGAACAACAGAGTTCAAGATCAGGGTGGAGGTCTTCAAGAATCCATTAATGCACTGGGTAGAGTACTTTATGAGGTCGTATACTAAGAGACAGAAAATGTTACTACTAACAATACTGACATGATTAATCATTTTGACTGCCTCAATTAATACACAAATGAGGAATAGGAGTAAGTAGTACATGGGAAATAGGAATCATTAAGGAGGAATACTCAAGTACGTGAACCACTCATTTTCTAAAGTGTAGGGAAAATCCATCGACCCCGAATAGGAATACTCTAGCACCTTGAATGTGATATGGGATTCAAAATACACGAAGTTGAATTACACTCTTAACATTACTTGACGCACAGAATCTATTCCACAATCCTATAAGGATGAAAATAGTTGAACGCTTATGAGATTACCATATTCTAGACAACTTAACACTTCTCGGTAATTGATCATATATGAGGGAACTAAAAATTACGACCATTTGTCATTCAAATCAACATGTTCATGATATGTACAAAAATCCAAAGTCATCTAATTTCTACCCTTCACGAGTGAAACTCAATAGCTATGAAATCTTGATATTGGGACAAAATCATGAATTGGTTAGATGGTTCTAATAGTTAACACGACGCTCCACGGAGAAGGCAAATAACACTCATATCTAGCCAAGAAGGTGAGATACCAAGGGTAGTAAACTCTCCACACATGACAATGACATAGTCCATGATTCTAGAAGTTGAGGCTGTGAAGAAAACCAAACACAATGAGATAGTGCACAATAATCGCTGAAGGTTTGCAAATGTTCATGAAGAGATCTTCATAGGTTTTGACTCGAAAAAGGAAGTGTCACAGTGATACATAGAAGGGCATGTTCTCTTATGGTTGTCGTACAAGTGTAGGGAACTAGCACAATGAATTCACTAAATAAGGAATAAATTTAACACATTGTGGAGACATAAAGAGAAAATAATCATTGGTTATAAGCTGGACACACTTCTACTATATTAACTCCCTACTGCAATACATGACCATGCCAGGAGCAACCACAATACTAGGACAGAGTGAGCTACTTACTGCGAGATGTCCCAAGTGCGCACGAAAACCATGGCGACACAAGATATCTATGATGGGGATGTGAGGATCTCAAATTTTTTTTTAGAGAGAACTTATGCACACGGTGACCATTTCAATTGATATGCACTCATATGATAGGCACTAAGATGTGCATAAATGGTACTAGACAGTGAAAAGATTTCATGATGATATTCCTAAGATAGTAGGTTGGTTGATTAAGCCGTATAAGCCACACACAACTAAGTAAAAGAGTGACTCGAGAAGGATCACAAATCTTGGATACTTTGCATTGAACTTGGCACCACATGTACAAACTTTATGATGGTGCATGCATAGGCACAAGTAAGCAGATGTTGTCATTTTAAATGAGACGTTTCTGTAAGAAATTCATCGGGAATAGTCCTTTGTTGAGAATTTAGGAAAAGCAAGTAGGAAATATCAATAGTGTTATAACTCAATTCAGGAACATAATTATAGAGGTCAATTCCATAGGAGGTTGTGAACAATAAAACTATGATAGGGAGACTTTGTAGATAATACGTCTCATTCAAAGAGTATGCATGTGCATGAACTGTTTTGTAATTTGGATTCTTTTTAAGAATATATCTATGCAAGGACAAGGAAATCATAAGGGTTTAACAAAAAGTTTAAACAATCATCACATTACCAAATAGAAAGAGATCACATAGCTTTCACATAATTTCTATACCTCTAGGCCGCATTTCATAGCACTTCCATAGGGTTCACATATCAAATTATTCACCTACACTCTTCATACAATAATAAGAAAATCACAAGTACAAATCAAACACTCTAGATGTTCACCACATTATCGAATAAAAGAATCATACCATTCTTACATATATTTGTCCATCAACACTTTGGGCCATAATTATTACATCATACTTGGCACTAGGCCACATTTCATAACACAGTTTCTTCTTCCCCGCATTTCACAACATTTCCGCATATTTCACATCAACATCATAATCTATTTCATATTCCCTCGTGTCACAGGTATCACCAGATACAATTTCACTTTGAGTTCTCGACACATTGTCTATACTCTTCTTCTCAAAAACATTTGACTTATTTCAAAATTTCTATACACAGAGGATTTCACACAGTTTTATTTAATATATGCTGCTCCAATTTCAATTTAAGGCCTTCGCATTTCAATACATGATTCATATTCCTTGCACCCATTTTAAGTTGTCAATAATAGCACATTGATCATATTGGAATGCATCTTTCACAAACATCGGGTCACAACACCAATTTATGTAAAGTATCAATCACAGCTAAAATCCAACATTTAGTCTTACACATTCTTTATATGTTACCAACAACTAGACACAATCAATCAAATACCTTTGGTACACATAAGAACATTTTGGGAGGAATCAACCATAACAAGTTTTCTTACAATATATGGCATCAATATATCAATTTAAACTTGACTTCAAGTCTAGGCATTTTAGCACATAGTTCACATTCTTTACATATCCTCGTCTACCAAGAATAGTATATTAAACAAATTAAGAAGTACCTCCCACATATATTTTCACAACAATAATTCGCTTAACATAACAAAATGAATATTGCATCAATTATATTTTGAACCTACAATATTTACGCGGACACCATGGAAGCTTAATTTCTAAGAGACGGGGTTTTAGCTGTACATACTGATGATATACTACATGATCTGGTGGTGCAGTGACATTAGTAGGAACAAGGGTACTCTCCTTAACAACAAGTTCTACCAATCACTCCATGGCTCAACACATTTTTCTAACAAGTCCTTGGGTGATCCACTTGGACTCAATGGTGGGATAAATCCCACTTTACATGCTTCAAATTCACAGATTTTAGTATCAAAATTACCAATCTTGAGAGTAATACTTAGAGAGGAAATTAGCTCCCTATATTGAGCCATATCGCACGATCTGGAATATCAAAGAAATTGGTAAATTCCTAAATGTCCGTGCAGCCCCCAACTTATATGATGTGGTCGACAACACACTAATAAGAAGGGCACTACTAGACACGGCTCCGAGACATCCTAGGACACTTAAAAACCTTAGGCTCTGATACCAAGTTTGTCACGCCCCAAATCGAGGGAGACGGGGCCTGACTAGGTAGCCCCAGTCAAGCGGACCTAGGTGCCTTTCATTCCCACGTGTTACCCCTGTGTTGATTATTTCTCATTAACCAAATACCTTACCAATTATAACTGATTTCACAATATACAAACATAACCATGCGAGTGATTCATTAACAAGTTTACAGTTTTTACAACGCCCAACATAATATATACATGAGACTCGAATCCCACAATTTACATGTCTACGGAACCTCTAGGATACAAAAGACGATACAATACTTGCCGGTAACAAGGCTCCGGCTATACCTTACACAAAATCAAAATAAAGTCTAAACAAGAGTGGCATGAGCCACTCAGGGCCCCGAAAGGAAAGGGGCTCACCAAAACGGGCAGTGGAAGATGAAGGATGCTACTGCCGATGAGTTAAAGTACCTGCTACTGATTCACCTACAATCATAATACAAATGTAGCGTCCCTGGCAAAATGGACGTCAGTACACTGGAATTGTACTGGTATGTATGGGAAAACTTTGTCCCAAGTAAACTCAAGCCATTAACAAGAAATCACGATGATAATACAGCCAATGAATTACATCAAGAATCAATTAAGCCAGCCAACCATGTTTTCCACATTTTTGCTCATTTCAGATAATTCTCAACACAAAGCATGTTTAAGATCAACAAGTAGAACAACCACAAATCAATGACGTAAAACACAAGTAGTCAAACAAAGGGGCAATCAGTGCCCCACAGGTTGCAAACTCTCCTGCTGTCTCCTTTCACAATTTCACATCAATGATTTTATATCATATTTCAATAGCGATTTCGATCGCTTTCCATCCTTATTACCTCGTCCACCCTTATTACCTTGGCCACCCTTATCACCCCAACCCACACCTTATTACTTCATGTTGCGGCGCGCAACCCGATCCCACCGTACAGTTTCAAACACAACAATCACAAACAACAAATAAGGCACTACACACAATTACAACAAATTCAAATAAGCAACTTACAATTCGATTCACATTCTCAAATACTTTTCAAACTGATATCACAACCAAGTTACCATATTCAAGAGTACACACACAAGTATGTTCAATAATTTACCACAATTCAAGTGTTTCATCTCTTTTCACAAGAAACCATACATGTCACCACAACAATTGTTCTCAGTTCTTTACCAATTCCAATTCCCTTGTTATTTTTCAAATCATATTTCATACCACACCACATGTAGTTCAACATCAACTGAATACCCAACAATGATATCGAAGAATCACATACAATCTCTCACATTAACACATGCCAAACAATTTCACACATATGGGCGATTTTACAAGAATCAAAATTAGCCATACATACCTCGATTGAGCTTTCCTTAAGTTACTACAACACTCCAAAAACTCTAGCAATTCCAATCTACTATGAGACATAACAAAATTAAACATATATTAGAAAGATATTCATGAAACTAGCTCATTTGAGCATTTTATCAAATACTAGTTCGGCATCTTGATTTCAATTTCCCTCTTCAAGAATTACTTCATTCCCTAACCCAATCTTTACTTATTTATGTTAAACAATCTTCCCATAAACCTAAGTTGTACATGCATGTATACACAATACTAATAAACCCAAGAATCATACCTTAATAACTCATCTTATACACAAAAACTCGAAATTAAAACCCTAGGGTATAGAATCTTACCTCTTAGATGAAGAAATTGCTATTGGGTTCTTGATTCTTGAAGATTGATGCAAGATTTGGATGATTTAAATGTTGGGATCCTCCTTCTCTCTCTAAAATGCTCTCACCACTCTCTAAAATCAGTAAGAAATGACCCCAAAATGAACCCCAAAGCCTATATATTGAAATGGGGTCGGGTTAAAAAAATAGAAGAATTGACTGGGCTTCTCGGGTTCAATTTGCGACAGAAATGCGACCGTAGAGTTAACAATGCGACAGGAAATGCGGTCGCACATCTGACACAAGACAGCATTTTCCAGCCTTTGGTAATTTGATCATAACTTTGTGTAGGAATGTCCAAATGACGAACGGTTTGAAGCGTTAGAAACTAGACTCAAAGGGCTTTCATTTGATATGTTATTAACCACATAAAACTTTATACACAATTATATATGATCCTTTGAAGTGGAGCCTTGTACAAATCCATTTGGAATTTTGGCCTATTTCGAAAACTTTCCCATTTGGCATACACTTGGGCTTCCATTTGGACCTCATATCACTTACCATAAGACTCATACTCATATTTAGCAAGTCTAATTGATGTCCATCATGTTCATAGCACATAAAATATGATAATTAGCCTACGTGGCACCACAGAATCCTATATTACTTAGCGAAATTTTCTGGGGCCTTACAACCTCGATATTATGAATACCCCGGGAAGGATATAATAACAACGAGGAAGGAGTTTTTCCAAATAAAGGACAATCGGTTCGGAATTTTATTTACAATTTTAGAGTTGCCACTTGGGAAAATAATGGTGTCCCAAGTCACCGATTAATCCCGAATCCGAGGAAGTTGACTCTGTTTTTATCAGTCTGGGCAACGAGAAATCCGGATAAGGAATTCTGTTAACCCGGGAGAAGGTGTTAGGCACTCCCGAATTCCGTGATTTTAGCACGGTCGCTCAACTGTCGTTCTTGGTTTCAGATGATTTATTACATGCCTTTTAACAATATGTATGTGTTTCAACTTGAATATTTTACGAATTGCGACACCGCGAAAATGTATTTCGAGTCACACCACAACCAGTACGCCTGTAAATTTTAACACGTTTTGGCTTCGCCGGGATTTACGATTTGAGTCACATCAAATGTGCACTCGTATTAGGGATGGTATTATTTAAAAGTTTTCCTAAATCGTCTATCAGCTTCTTAATCTTTTGGAAAGGTTGTGAAATTAACTAGCAACCTTCCCGAATCTAATATAACTTATTTGTTTATTTGGGGGCCCCGCTGTTTTGTTTTTAATGCGAGGCTCATCCCATTTAATTTTATAATCCAATCCTATATGTATATACTATATTTTATATTTTTTGTTTTTCCCTAGTTCATTGTTTTCAGAATTTAAGTCCAGGCCTTATTTTTATATTACACGGGCCTGGACATTCTGGTTCATATCTAATATGTATCAATTTTCATTCCTGGGTATTAAAACCCCAGGAACATGCTGAAACATGTTCAGCAAAAGCCCAATAACGCATTTATATAATTCTGGGCCTTTGCAACTTATTAGGCCCAGATCAGACATAATCAGATAAGAATAATAGAAATCGGAACTCATTGTTTACACAGAGGATCAATATTCAGAAGATAATAGAAACATAAACTATTTTATTCAATGAGAAGAAATGAAATACAGAATTACAATAATAATTTCAAACTTAAATATCCAGTGTGAATGAAATCTAATTAACAGGTTGTTTCCGTTCTTATATTTAACAGCTATTTTAAAACTACCGAATCTAATTACTTAATATCTAAAGCTATCAGTATTATTATTTGATAACATGCTAAACTCAATTACTTGCAGATTTCAGAGAACTAACTGAATATATTAAATATTTAAACTATATTAACTATGTGATATGTGACTTCATATTAGAATATCATTTAACCGCAGTGTTTCATTTACTTCTAACACTATTCAGATTAAACTAATTATTACCAACTTAAACTAAGAGTTGCATGTTAATGCCGTTAATTATTTACTTGTATGCAGGTTTACTTTTATATCAGATTAATTGTTAATCTATTCTAATTAACTAGGCGATTACGATCACTACTACTATACTAGGCTACTTACTACACTATTACATTGTTCCAGCTTTGTCCGTGTCTCATATGAGTCAATTATACAATACTCCCTACCAAATTACAATTTCAGCTAATCATTAATCTAATTACAAAAGACAGATTCAGAAAAACATTGACAGAAAACTGAAGAGAATTCAAATTGTTTATTTTTTCAACTTCAATTCCAACTGCAATTACATGAGATTCAAGCCGTGTACCTGATTCAGCAATAGAAATTGATGAGTCTAGGGAGATGAAGGCAGGAAATAAGCAGGTAGATCACAGCAAGTAATGCAACAGCAATGGAGGTGAAGGAATCACAGCAACACAATCAGATACAGCAATCGAATATGAATTCCAGAACCAGCAAAGCAATATCCAGCAGAAGATCAATAGAAAACCAGCAAACAGCAAAGTGATTTCTACAGAGCTTCAGAATATAGCTTCGATTAACCCAGGAAAATTACTCTATGTATCTATATTTGAGTGTATCTCTAAATTTGTTAAAAAATCCAGCCCTTAATCATGCTCTATCAAGGTCTATTTATAGGTAGAATTGGTGAAATTTGGGGGGGGGGCGGGGGGAATTTGAAAAAGTTATTTCTAATTCCCTCCCCTTAATTCTTTTATTTTCTACACTTCAATACCCATTTCAGATTCAAATTTGCCTTCCATCATGTGCTGGAAGGTTCTATTTGATTCTATTTGAGGTGTATTACTAGTATACCCTCACTTGTTAATGTTATTAACTGTTTTGCCTTTTATTTGGGTCTATTATACCCTTTGTTTTGTGCAATATTGCAGAAATACTAGGCCTAAATGTCTTAAATGTCCTTATAGGCTCTATTAAATCCACAATTATGCCATTTTCAATTTCTATTATACCCTTATTGTCAACTGTTATTTACCCGACCTTATCTAGGTCTGAGTGTTCTATTTTAGCTTTTGTTTAACTTCTAGCCACTTGTTATATTAAACTTTAAGACTTAGCCTGATTAGATTCTCAATGTCATTTCAATTTTAACCTCTTTTTATGAGGTTTTCTTTTCATTTTCTGTATTAGAGTTAGTTTACAGGACTAGCCTATTTATTTATTAAGGACTAAGCTTGCCTTTTACAAGTTTAAGCAATGTTATTTAATAGCCCTTTTAAGGCTAGTTTAAGACCATTAAAACTAATTTCAAAATTAACCACTTGGATTCAGACATAGAGTTTTATAGAGTTAGCCAGTTTTAACACTGACCACTCTATTGTTATTTCAATTTTAGCCATTTTTTTATGTTTTTTTTTCATTTTAAATCTAATTAGACTACTAATCAGTTAATTGTCTAACAGCTATAACCAATATCACCCTAAAGCATATATGGCATAATTGCAGTCTAATAACATGAAACTATTACAGATATAACCTTTTCATATCAAATTGCACACATAGCCACAAAATCAGAATCATTTGCCTTTTAACCAAAACTCAGAGGGGAAATTTGAATATTGTTGAATTTCAATCAAATAACTTCATAATTCAGATTTCGAGCACGGCATATCAGATTTGACACAAGAGGCATAATCAGAATATTCTTCATGTTAAAGTCTAACAGAAAACCCTAAAGTGCTCGAACAAACATAGTCAAGCGTAATAGCCAGATTTAACAAAGACTAGTGAATCATGTTTATTTAACAAAGAATTTTAGAAAAGCTAATAGAAACAGAAAAAAGATGAAGAGAAGTAGAATAAAATCTAACATGCAAACATTCAAAATATAATAGAAAAGAACACAAAACACATTTATCAATGAAACAATAGAAAAATAGAAGGTTGGGAACTTAGCTCGCAGGATTTGTCTCCTAAGCTTCCATTTTTTTTCCTTTTCTTTTCTTTTTCTTTTTTTTCTTTTTCTTTTTCAGTTTCATTTCAGACTTCAAACTTGAAGTCTTTTATTGTTTTTATCAACAGAGATGGGTTCATAGGTGTCAAAGAGAATGTTTTGATTTGGGGTTTGATTTGAGTCGGCCAGAGTTAGGGTTCCGGCGACTCTTTTTTAGATATTCGAGCAGTTAGGGAAAGATTCGAGAGGAGTGGTTTACATGGGGTTGTAGATCAAGAGACGGGGGTTTTATGGTGTTAATATGGAGGCCGGTGTCAAAGATTTTTGGTCACCTGAGAAGAAATCCGGTGACTGATTTTTCAAGATTTGGGGGTTTTTGGATTTTCTTGGTTGTCTATGGTGGTTTAGGGTAGAAGAATAGGGGGAGAGTGGTTTTGGGCTTGATAGTGGCCGAAGACGGCCATGAAAGGTGGCCAGTCTCCCTGGCCGGCGAGGTCAAGAAGAAGAGGAAGGAGATGACTGATGGCGGCTAGGGTTAGGGAGAATAGGAAATGGCCGGTCTCTTGAGAGACGGGCCTTTTATACTCAATATACTTGATCAATTCCTGGTCATTGGATCATTGATGATCATCATCTAGAATTGAATGTTCCAAAACTACGCCGCTTGATTAAAAATAGAGGTTGACTCTTCTCCGTTAGATCACAATGAATGGACCGCTCAGATTTGATCATCAAAGCCTTATTGAATTAATTAGATTTCCAGATTGATTCTCAGCCGTTGGATTAGATAAATGGACGGCTGAGATTTTTTGTTACTTAACACTGGACCAGACTCTCTTATTCAATTGGGCCAATTGCATCTGGGCCTGCACAAATGGCCCATATGTGTATTTTTGTACTTTTTCACGTATTTTATTATTTTTTATGTATTTTCTTGTTGTATTTTATCTTCTATTTTTATATTCTTTTCCAATTACTCAAATTCCTTTAATTTTCTATTTTTTCCAAATTTTTTGATATTTTTGCCATTTTTTGCTCTTTTTTCTTATTTTTCGGCATATACTTGTATTTTTTTTGTTAATTTTATTTTAATATATTTTATTTGTAACAATTATACTCAACCTATTTTTTTTAAAATTTCCTAATTTTCATATTTAATTGTTCACTCACACAAATGCATCTTATTTCAAACAAACATGTAATTGCACACAAAAATATTATTTGTTTAATTTTGGAATTTTATTGCTTAGGGCAAAAATCACGTGCTCACAGCGTGTATATTTGGTCTTGGAACGGTGAGACGGGGCTTTTATACTCCTTTGGACATGGGTGATCCTGGCCTTTGGATCAATTGTGATCAATGGCCAGGATTGCTTCTCATTGAACGCCGTCGTTTCAATTAATGAGAGGCGAGCTGGCATCCGTTAGATCTCCAAACATGGACGTCCAGGATTTATTCAATATACTACGTCGTTTTAAATTCTTGGAAGAATTAACACCATCCTTTTGATCAACTCTTTGGACAGCCAGGATCAAATTCTTCAACGACGTCGTTTGGCTTTATATTAAGCTGCCTTATATGGTCCATTAGATCAATATCTTCAACGGCTCAAATTTAGTGTCTTCACACGACGTCGTATGATTCAAGCTTTGGACTGGACGGCCAATTCCTTTGGGCTATTACACTTGGGCCTGTATTTTTGAATTTCAGCCCAATTTATTGTATTTTGTGTATTTTCTTGTATTTTGTGACATTTTTGTGACATTTTCTAATTAACTCTTTTTGTAGTTTTAATTTCAAATTATTTCAACAACAATCACACAATTATTTCAATTAAACACATAATTGCACATCAAAATCTTATTTTTATTTTTTGGAATTTGTTTGCTTAGGGCAAAAATTACGTGCTCATAGCTGCCCCTCTTTGCTCGGGAACACAAAGAGTTTCAGTGCAAAGACAACTGAGCAGTAATGAGAGAATTTTTCCCACTGGCATATATTATAAGAAGCATTTTGAAAACCTTTTGACCGCACCCTGCCTCAGAGGTTGCCTACATATCCTGGGCTAAACAGGAATCAGGTCAGTGTAGTTCGGGAAGGTCTGGTAGTTTGAAACTACCAAGACTTGCTACTGCTTCTATTGTTGCTGTAATCACCGACTACCTCCTTGTTACATCGGGATAAAACTTAAAAATAAAAAAGCTATTCTAAGCTATGATCTTATGAATTACAATAATTCCTATCTATGTCTTGTCTTCTTGTACTTCCTTGATTTTCCGCATCTTATGTTGATCTTTTATTTGCATCCTTCTTTTTGTTGATTTTGATTATTTTCTTGTTTCTGACATACTGCTCCCTTCCCTTCATGTGACGTCCAAATGTGTTTCTCACTTCCAGGTTGATACCTGTTAAAACAAAACAAAAACAAAGAAAACTTTTCCTCTGTCCCAGTGTGGGTTTTTTTTTCATATGTCATGGTGTTACTCATGTTAGATAAAACAATTAAAAATGCAGAAATGTATTCTCTTGTTATACAGATGGGCGCCTGAACAGAAATTAAAAATGCTGGAATGTATTCCCTTGTTATACAGGTGGGCACCTGAACAGAAATTAAAAATGTTGGAATGTATTCCCTTGTTATACAGGTGGGCGCCTGAACAGAAATTAAAAACACTAAAATGTATTCCCTTGTTATACAGGTGGGCGCCTAAACAGAAATTAAAAAATGCTGAAATGTATTCCCTTGTTATACAGGTGGGCGCCTGAACAGAAATTAAAAATGTTGAAATGTATTCCCTTGTTATACAGGTGGGCGCTTGAACAGAAAAATAAAAATGTAGAAAAACATTCCCTTGTTCTCCAGGTGGGCGCCTGATGCATGAAAATGAAAATGCAGAAAATATTCCCTTGTTATCCAGGTGGGCGCCTGATTCATGAAAATGAAAATGCAAAAAATATTCCCTTGTTATCTAGGTGGGCGCCTGATGCATGAAAATGAAAATGCATAAAAATATTCCCTTGTTATCTAGACGGGCACCTGAACAGAAATTAAAAATGCTGAAATGTATTCCCTTGTTATACAGGTGGGCGCCTGAACAGAAATTAAAAATGGTGAAATGTATTCCCTTGTTATCCAGGTGGGTGCCTGATGAAAAATGCAAAAAAATATTCCCTTGTTATCCATGCTTCATACTCCGCCATGTTATTGGTGCAGAAAAATCGAAGCTAAGTGGTAACGGGATAATGCTGACCCATTTCTGAAATAAGCATTGCTCCAATTCCAACTCTCTTACTGTTGACGGCTCCATCAAAATACATTCTCCAGCTTGGCTTATCATCTTGCTCTACCTCTTCAACGTTCATTGCCTCCTCATCAGGAAAATATGTTTTTAGCGGCTCATACTCATCATCAACTGTGTTTTCTACTAAATGATCTGCAACTGCTTGCGTCTTCATTGCCGTACGAGTTACATATATGATGTCAAACTCTGTAAGCAGAATTTGTCACTTAGCAAGTCTTCCTGTAGGAATAGGCTTCTGAAATATATACTTCAATGGATCCAACCGTGATATCAAGTATGTGGTATAAGCCGATAGATAATGTTTTAGTTTCTGGGCAGCCCACGTTAGAGCACAACACGTTCTCTCCAATTTAGTGTATTTTACATCGTAAGATGTGAACTTTTTACTGAGGTAATATATCGTTTGCTCTTTCTTCCCCGTTTCGTCATGTTGTGCCAGTACGCAGCCAAAAGAATTATCTAACACAATCAAATACAGGATCAAAGGTCTCCCCGGTTCTGGAGGAATTAAAACTGGAGGATTGTCCAAATATTCCTTAATCTTGTCAAAGGCTTCTTGGCATTCATCAATCCAATTTACCGTAGCATCTTTCTTCAACAATTTGAAAATGGGCTCACAAGTTGACGTTTACTGAGCAACAAATCTGCTGATATAATTCAACCTGCCTAATAAACTCATCACTTCTTTCTTATTCTTCGGCGGAGGCAAATTCTGGATTGCTTTTATCTTTGACGGATCTAATTCAATACCACGCCAGCTTACTATAAACCCCAATAGCTTTCCTGATGGCACCCCGAAAGAACATTTTGATGGATTGAGCTTGAGATTATATCTTCGAAGCCTCTGGAAAAACTTTCTCAAATCTTTAACATGGTCATATTGCTTTTTGGACTTAATGATGACATCATCCACATATACTTCGATCTATCAGTGTATCATGTCATGAAACATAGTGGTCATTGCCCTCATATATGTAGCCCCGGCATTCTTCAACCCGAACGACATTACCCTGTAACAATATGTTCCCCAAGGCGTGATAAAGGCCGTCTTTTCTGCATCTTCTTCGTCCATCTGGATCTGATGATAACCCGCATAACAATCCACAAAAGAACCAATTTCATGCTTGGCACAATTGTCGATCAATATATGGATATTTTGCAAAGGAAAATCATCCTTTGGACTAGCTTTATTAAGGTCCCGGTAATCAACGCACACCCTGGCTTTTCCATCCTTCTTCGGTACTGGCACAACATTAGCTAACCAGGTGGGATATTTAGTGACTCATATGACCTTTGCCTCAAATTGCTATTTAACTTCTTCTTTTATTTTCACGCCGATGTCCATTTTAAACTTCCTTAGCTTCTATTTTACCGGCCAGCATTCCGGATAAATGGGCAACTTATGTACCACCAAATTAGTACTGAGCTCGGGCATGTCATCATAGGACCAAGCAAATATGTCCTTGTACTCATGTAACAACTTGATTAAATCTTCTATGAGGAAGCCTCTAAATGCACACTGATCTTTGTTTCTCGGACGTTCTCCTCACTTCCCAGATTAATGGATTCTATCTTATTTAAGTTCGGTTTGGGTTTTTCCTCATAATGATTCAAATCTTTACTAATTTTCTCCACTATTTCCTCATCCTCATATTCCACTTCATGTTCACTTTCAATTTCCTGTATAACTATTTGATTGTCAAGACTGTACCGGGAATCCTTCATGCATGACATATCATTGGAATCAGCAAATATTGAACTGTACAAAAGAAGAAAAATAAAATAAGGCAAAAATGGAAGAAGAAAAGGAAATTGTATTTCATTGATTTTTCAAAAAGGTAACAAGCATTGGATACATCTGTTTTGATGGGATGTGGGATTACAAAACAAGACAACTTTTGGGGAAATGAAATATTTAAAAGCTAACTACCACAACTCCCTCCTGATCGGAAGAGGAGTAGCTTCCCGGTTATTAAACGTAATGCAGGGTCCCACGAACTGAACATCCATTTTACTTGTTCCTTCACCCATCTCCAACATATTCACATCTTCAAATAGCCTCTCGAACCTTGCTAGGAGTTCCTCATCCGGTTTTATTTCTGCGCGACTTGGCATAACAGTCACCAAATGTCTCCGTGTACAAGGCCTGGTAAAGGAATTGGATAGTTTTGGAATAGACTTTGGGAGGAACCAACTTGTTTTCTTCATTTTCTTAGCTCTTTGGATATCGGCAATGGTTGGCTCGAAACCCAAACCAAAAGTGTCATTACTGCCCAAAAGGTGGATTGGCTGTGTTATACCTCACAGAGTTACTCCTAAGCCCTTCCCCGGAGAAAACCCATTTCTTATCATTTCCTTGGCGACCATCACTGTTGTAGGAGCCATTGTGGGAATCGGCATGTTTTCTCCCTCAAATATTTTGTTTACCACCACAGTGTCCATAACTTGATATATCCAAGGACCTCTATCCTCTTCAGCTTCCTCAAATGGTGTAATAGCACTGCAGACATCATCTTCTCCGTGCATTATGATCTCCTGTTGCTCCCACTCAAATTTTACCATCTGATGCAAAGAGGATGGTACATCTTTCGCCGCATCCCAATAAAAGATTGTAAGATACAGCAACATCTAGCTCCTGGAACTCCATAGTGAAGTCCATTGGTCCAATAGTAATCTCCAGTATAATATCCCCTACAGTATTCTTGCGACCTCCATCAAAACCCCGTACACATATATTATTCCGATGAATTCTATCAGGATTAACCTTCAACTTTCCCAAGGTTAAGAGTGGGAAAATAGTGGCACTTGACCCGTTGTCCACCAGAACATGGGTTACTACAGATTCTTCACACTTGATTGTGAGGTATAATGCTTTGTTATGCTCTGTTCCTTCAAGCGGCAACTCATTATCTGAAAATATAATCTTATTTGTCTCAAAGATCTTGTTCGTGATTTTCTCTATATGGCGTACTAAAATCTTCTCAGGCACATGGGCTTCATATAAAATTTTCATCAACGCCTTTCTATGTTCATCAGAATGGATTAGTAATGATAGCATGCCCTATGAATACATTAAATCTCCTAGTGCCCGCGAGACATTGTTCGGTCTTGCCGCGGGCCTATATGCTAATCCACTTTGGAGTTTGTCCAGGTCAGTTTACTTGCTTTACAAAGAACTTTACTGCTGATTTGAATGTTGACTGGGACATATCTTCACACAATTGGCATTTTTTTGTGATGTACAAGCAATATTGACGATTCTTTCCCTGATGACCCTTTTTTCCTAAAGCAACCTACCAATCTGTTCGGCACGAGTGTCTAAGGTTTGCTGGTTCTCCTTTTGTAGTTGTTGTAGCTCCAATTCTAACCGAGTCATAGCCATGTAGCAATGTTCTCTCTCTACTTCAAACTCTTTGGTTTGTTTGCTACTTTTGACTTCGGCTGTAATTATTTTCTTTCTCAATCAAGCTACCTCAACCTTGTGTTCATCTTGTAATTGCTAAACCATTCGAACTCTTTCCTCAGCATTTCTGGCCAGTTGTTTCTGAACCCCCACTAAATCCTTTTCAGCTTTATCTAGATCAAAACTATAGTCATTCACTTTGCGCCGAATATTTTCAATCAATTTCTCATCTCGGGCTAGGCGAATTGGGGTTTCGGCTGCTGTTTTCATCTTTGCAATTTGAGCCTACAAGATTTCATTCTCTTTTATCAGTTGTTTCTTTTCTCCCTCATCAGATGCCGCTTGTAAGCTGCTTTCGAATTTGAGGTCTTGGAATTGACTCTCCAACAAGCTGATTCTGGCTCGGTACTCATTTTCTTTGGCCTCCCAATCTTTGTGTTCCTTAGACTGCTCGGTCAACTCTTAAATGTGAGGCCTCTTCATTGGTCTATCATGCTCGACATCCCCGCAATACCATGCGACATACCCTGTTGATAGTTCCCTTCGAGCTCGGTTTCCCACACAAGTGTCTACTCTCAAGCATTGGCATTCATTCCAAATTTGTCGAATCTTTGCTTCCGGGAATTTTCCGTCCGAACTGATTTCTACGGCTTGTAGGTTGAGGTCCCCATCTTTTGGTATGACCTGATATATCCCGAGCTACCGCAGTACCCTATACGGCACATAAGGCTGAATGCTTTTAAGACCCATTATCAAAAAATGCGATCCTTCTGTTGGCATGTATATCACCTCGTTGAGGGGCAACCATCCGTATGCCCAATCAATTTGGCTAGTAGTCAACGATCGCAAGTATGTAATCCAACCTTTTGATCCTTCTAGCAGCTTAACTTCTTTTGTTCTCATATAAAACTCTTCAATGTACGTCTTTTCAAACGACCCAATAGAAGAAATTGTGTAGCACATTATGCGCAGGATCCCAACAAGCAACGAGAGCCCGAATAATATCACCCCGGGGTATTGTGTCCATCAACCCAGTAAGATCTTTCAGATATCGGTTGACCTAAACCTGTCCCTCTTGGCCCAGATCGTTCCACCATAACCTCAACTCCAAGGGAATTTTGTTCATTAAAGCAAAGGGTTCATTTTGTATTGTGCTCATCCTGCACATTTATTAAAGACGATTTTATTGAGAAAAGGAAAAATATTTTTCAAAGACAATTTTTCATTATTTTTTGAAAGAATTAACCTTTCCAGGCCATTATTTTAAAAAGAAAAGACATGACTTCAAAGTGGCCATTTTTGCGAAAACAGCCTTCCGGCGTCCTTTCGGAACATTTGGCTATTTCCAAAACAGCAATCACTTCGATTTATTAAAGACTAAAATTTAACATTTTTTGGTCATTTTCTAAAAAGGGTGGTTGGACCCGTCAAGGGTTGTCTATGTATCTCACCTAGCAGCGAAAATCAAACCTGCGTAGTTCAGTCAGATTATTTTGTGACCAATTATTTTAACAGCACTGTTCTACCTATTTTCACACTTTCTTTTCGACAGAGTTTCAATTTTTCTATTCTAAAATTTTCTTTCTTTTTGTTTTTCAGGAATTTAGCCGGTCCGCATAATAATCTAGGACAAATAAATGCAACATATAATATGCTCGGTCTTTAATATTCCGGGTCACCTGTCCTAGACAGACCCAACCCATGTGTTGAGTCCCCTAAGTCAGATATGATGCAAATAATCGTCCTAAATCTAGGCTCAATATCCTGATGTTTTCAAGGTGCTAGACCGTGTACCCTAGTGCACAACTCGGATCGAGGAGGGGGCTACGTACCGAGGACCCGCGGGGTCGTTCGGATTTGTAAATTTTCCAGCCTCTATTTCTTATTTAAGGTATGACACTAACAGAAAGGGGAGTCTCAACCAGTAAGCACATCCCCGGAGGTAAGAAGAGAAGGGTTTTCGGCACAATTTTATATATACAATCCACGTAATATCAAAGCAGTAAACACGTAACACATTGATCAAAGCATATAATGAAGTCAAATAACATCAAGAACGACAATTCAATCGAGCTCGAATTCTTAAACCCTGAACCAAAGTTCTGGGTTGCTTATCACCAGCAGAGTCGCGAGAGCTGTCACACCTCCCTTTTTACTACCTCTTTTTTTCCGAAAGGAATAAGGTATACCCCGTTAATTACTAATACACCCCGGGAAAGGATATAATAATAATCAACGAGGAAGGAGTTTTCCATTTTAAGGACAATCGGAATGGGATTTTATTTAGAGTTTCAGAGTCGCCACTTGGGAAGATAATGGTGTCCCAAGTCACCTGTTAATCCCGAATCCGAGGAAATTGACTCTGTTTAAACAGTCCGCAAAACTAGAAATCCGGATAAGGAATTTTGTTAACCCGGGAGAAGGTGTTAGGCACTCCCGAATTCCGTGGTTTTAGCACGGTCGCTCAACTGTTGTTTTTGACTTTATTTGATTTTTTATATGCTTTTATAAAATGTGAATGTTTCGTTTTGATATTTTAACGACTTGCGATGTCGTGAAAATGCATTTCAAGTCACACCGCAACCAGTACGCCTGTGACTTTAATATGTTGCAGCTTCACCGGGATTTAAGATTTGAATCACAAAAATGTGCACTCGTATCAAGGAATGTATATTTTAAATTGTGCCTATAACGATTACGGCTTATTATCTTTAGGAAAGACCGTAAAATTCGCTAAACGGTCTCCCCGAGTCTATCATTTATTAACGTTCATATGGGGGCCTCGCGTATTTTGTTCTTATACGAGGCTCATCCCGTTATTTTAAAGTCCAATCCTATCAAGTACTATATTCTCTATTTTTGGTTTTTCTCCTAGTTATATTACTGTTTTTGTATTTTTAGAATTACATCCAGGCCCAATATTCCATTTCTAGGTCTGAACATTGTGGACTGTATTTAACAGTCCAGTTCACATAACTGGGCTTCAGAAACCTAGTATACAGATATTTCATTATTCAGAGGCCCGGTAATAAATCCAGTTGGATCTGGGCCTATGCTATCGATTAGGCCCAAATAAGATGAGAAGAATACAATGTAGAACTGCAACTTCATAATAATCGTACCAATATTCATTGAACAATAAAATAAATCAACAAATATCATTTTTATTTCATATACATATTCATTGGTATCTATCCTAAGTTCTAATTTCTAATTAAGCATTTAACATTAGCAGGATTTAAATGATAATTCTACTATTTTTAACTACTCATACAACGTTATAGTACTAACAGTGCAGATTTGACTTATTATTGACTACTTGATTCTAACTCTTGAAGTTGTAATTGTTATTGAGCTAGTTGAAGTGATGAAACAAGCTGTAACTAAGTTAATCATTTCTAATTATCATGCTCTAATTAATGAAGTTAGTATGATTACTATTCAGATTACGAAGCTAGTTTTAACTAGATGAGTTAAATTTACGTATTAACCTATTTTTCAACTAAATTGAAGGATGGTTATATCTACGTGTACTCTACTCTACTCTATCTATTACATTATTTTGATTACATACAATTTAGCTATTACAAATTATCCTACTAATTACAGAAGATCTAATACATGATAACCATAAAATCTATAAAATACAACAGCAGACTTCATTTGAGCAACTCATATGGCAATTACATTTCTGGATAGAAAGTGTACCTGGTTCAGCAAAGGAAACTTATGAGTCTAGGTAATGGGATGAAGAATAGTCAGTGATCGCAGCAATAAAACTGTAGAAGAACAGTCACAGCAGAGCAGCAATATAACATCCAAATATAATCTTCAAACCTAGCAATTAAGCAAGCTAGCAAATAGGATTGAAGAAATCCAATAGAATCCAGCAATATAGAACAGCAGAAAACTATGCTAGAACTCCAGAATTTATAACTCCGACTTCTAGCCTTTAATTTGACTCAGAATTTTTAAACCCAGAATTTTCCAACTCCAATATCTAATGTCTAACCCCTAATTCAGGCTCAAGTGAAGCCTATTTATAGATAATTTGGGTGAAATTTTGAGGGGGAAATTCAAAATTCTTATTCTTAGTTCCCTCCCCTTCATTCTCCTATTAATTACAGTTTAGTACCTTCATTTTAAGTTCAGAATGCCTTCGAGCCCTTGCTGGAAGGTTCTAGGTAATTCTATTTGATTCCATTGAGGGTATATAACTAGGCTGTCCTCACTAGCTAAGGGTTATTTCAGTTATACCTTTTTACTATGCCTATCTTACCCTTTATTTTATGACTAATTACAGGAATACTAAGCATTAAAGTCTATTTTGTCCCTATAAGCTCTATTAAATTCACAATTATACCATTTATGGTTCCCATTATGCCCTTATTGTTATCTATTATTTACCCGACCTACTAAGGTCAGGGTATCTTAGGTTTAATACATATTTAACTATTAGCCAATATCTTCTAACCTATTTAAGACTTAACCAGATTTTGACCCCAGTCTCTTTCAATTTTAGCCTCTTTTTAATTGACTTAAACCTTTAAAATGTGACCAGTAATAGATTGGAGAACTAGCCTACTTAATGTTTCAGAAATGGCCAGACTAATCACACAGTCCAAGTTATTTCAATAGTAGCCAGACTAAGTTATTTTTCAAGAATAGCAGATTACTAAACTACAGAAACTATACTTATCTTTACAGCTATAACCAAACCACAAAGCATGTTTTATTCCACACATAACCTTAATCATAAATCATTTTTCAATTAACCAGAACTCAGAGAGAAGTTTTGATAATGGTTGAATCCCAATCAATCAAATTGTAATTTTATACTAGGCACATTGAACGAATCACATAAAGAAACATATTTAAACAAGATTCATGTGTTAAACTTATAAAAATCCTAAAGAGCTAAAAGAGATTAGTTATGTGTAAAGAACACGATAGATCTTAGGCATGAGATTACCATAGGCTAATAATAGAATATTCAGAAGACTAACAGTCAAGAACATGCAAAGGATCATATACAGAAAATTTGGAAGACAAATAAGCTAAAAACATGCAAGGAATCATATACAAGAGTTTAGAAGACAAAAGCAAAGAAAACAAATAGTACGAAAACTTAGCTTTCAGGATTTGTCTCATGTTCTTTTCTTTTCTTCTTTCTTTTCTTTTTTTCTTTTTCTTTCTTTTTCCCAGGCTTCAAGATTTTTCAAAAACTTGAAGTCTGATTTTCCAGATTTCCTCGATTGGGTTTATTTTTGGGTTTTTAGTGGTAGAGAGGTGTTATGGGTGTATTTGGGATGTATTTGGGGGTGGGTTACGTTTGGGTGTTCGCCGGAGGTAGGGTTCCGGTGAACTTCTTTTCAATATTCGAACGATTCTAGGGTTATTTGAAACAAACCACCCATAGGAGGTGAAAGACCTCTTCAAGGTGGTCTTAGGGTGTAAAAGTAGGGGTCTGATTCATAGGTTAAAGGTCACCGATGTGATTTCCGGTGACCGGCCTCTTAAAAAAATGGGGTTTTTTCTGGTTTTCTAGGGATTTCAAGGTGGTCGTAGTGTGTGAGAGTGAAGGAAAAGATGTTTGAGGTCGATTTTGGCCGAAAAAGGCCATAGTTTCAGACCAGTCTCCATTGGAGACGGAGGTTGAAGAAGATGAAGAAAAAGAGACAAGGCGGCTAGGGTTTGGAGGTGTAACGACCCGGCCCGTCGTTATGGGAATTACCACCCTGTTACCTTGCATTTACATATATTATGCTTTTAAAACAGTATTAGAGTATATCGGGTGAGTTAGGAGTGATTTGGATTGAAAATGAAACAAATAGCATGTTTGAAGAAAGCTTGAATATGGAAAGTCAACCAAGAGTTGACTATTGAGTTAGAGTGCTCGGAACCGGATTCGGATGACTCGACTAGTTCCGGGGGATCATTTATGACTTAGGAGAACAATTGGAATTGAATTCGGAGGTCCGGTGTAGTTTTAGGCTTGAATTGGCGAAGGTTGAATTTTGGCGAAATCCGGATGGTAGGTGATATTTTGATCCGGGGGTCGGAATGGAATTCCGACAATTTCTGTAGCTTCGTTAAGTGATTTTGGATATGTTTGCAAATTTTCAGGTCATTCGGACATCGTTAGATCGGGTTTTGGATTGAATGTTAGTTTTGAAAGTTTTGAAGAAACTTAGGCTTGAATTCGTGTAGAAATGGTGATTTTGATGTTTAGTATGGTGTTTTTATGATTGGAACAAGTTCGTATCATGTTTTGGAGTATGTTGGTGGTTTTCGTTGGGGTCCCGGGGGTCTCGGGATGAATCCGGGGGTCCAAACGGACCATCCTTGGCCAAAGAAGAGAGCTGGTTTGCTGTCATAAGTGCAGCAGAAATTTACTCTCTGCGATCGCACTAGTGAGCATGTGATCGCGTAGAGTAATGGTGAAGGGGGAGAATTTTACCCTTCGCGATCGCAGAGATAGGGACGCGATCGCGTAAGGTCAAGAGCAGAAGCAACGCGATCGCAGGGGCACGGACGCGATCGCAGGGGCACGGACGCGATCGCGTACGGTTAACAGGGTGGCCATCGCGATCGCATGAGCATCTACGCGATCGCGTAGAAGAAAAATGCGATCCAGGGAAAAATGTGATACGCGATCGCAGGAAAAGGGACGCGATCGCGTGAAGCTGGATGGTTGAACATCGCGATCACGTGAGGAGAGTCGCGATCGCGTGAGTCCGGAATTTTGAACATCGCGATCGCGTGAGGCGAGTCGCGATTGCGTAAGGTTAAATGTTCTGGCAGTGAATTAAATTGCAGAACAGAGAGCTTACGGGTTTACACCCCCAAAACATAATTTTGAGCCCTAGAGAGAATAAAACTCGAGAAAATCACTGAGAAGTCATCGGGTATTCGTCGGAGGTAAGATTCTCGACTCAAAAACATCATTTTATGGTAGAATTAACATCAATCTTCATGAAATTGGGTTGAAATCTTGAAGAAATGTGGCCTAAATATTGAAAACGGGATTTTTGGATTTGGAAGGCCATTTGAACTCCGATTTTGATAAATTTTATATGCACGGACTCGTGGCGAGATAAGGATCGCGTTGGTACTACTTTCGAAATTTTTCGAGCAGTGGGCCCGGGGTCGGGTTTTACCAACTTGGTGTATTTATGTGAATTTCATGTAAATTGAAGTGGGTTATGGTTCTTTGACCCGTATTTGATGTAATTATTGTTATTTGACTAGATTCTACACACGAGGTAGCAAAATTAAAAGGAAAAGGCATCGCGGACGAGTCTACGACCGGCTAGAGGTGAGTAGTTTGTGTATATGGTAGCCTGAGGGTTCGAAACCCTGGCTTAGCACATTGTGACGCTAGTAGCGCGTGGCTCGCACACCGTGGCAGGTGCGGGATTGATTGTGACTGGGGATTGAGACTTGGTCCATCCCGGAAATGAATAATATGTTGCTAGTGTTGGAAATACACTGTATTTGCTATATTTGTGGGCTGTAAGCCTTGTTTGGGGCCTTGTGCCGATCTGTAGCGTCCTTAGAGGACAATATTTATGTGATAGCTATAATTGCTTAAATCATTGATCTCAGTCCTGGAAATTGAAATCACACTTTTGAAATGCTAAGTCACCGGCTTTTACAAATTTAATAAAGTTAAAGTATTTTTCATAATTTATGAATTGAGAACTGGAATTAAGGAAAATGAAATGTTTTGTGACTCAATTGCTTATTGTGGACTGAGCATGGGATCGGGCTGCACGCCGCAGTGGTTGATATGAGGATCGGGCTGCACGCCGCAGCAGTATTGCGCTTGGGCTGTAGGAGCCCCTCCGGAGTCTGTACACACCCCCAGTGAGCGCCGTCGACGTTAAATTGGATCGGGCTACACGCCGTAGCGGTTATGTGCATTGCATTGCATCCGTATTTGTTGAATTACTCTGTGGTAGCTGTATTGTATTATTGTTGCTAGTTCGTAGGAGATTCGGACTGTAGTGTAGCTTCATATTGTGGTATTTTGTGGATTTCTTACTGTCAGCTACATATATATATTTGTTACTCACTGAGTACTTAGTACTCACCCCTACTCCCTGCACCTTTTGTGTGCAGATTCAGGTACTCAGGAGCAGTAGACAGGCATCTCCAGCGTTTGCAGTGTCATATCGGGTTGCTGAGGTAGCTGCCTACGTTCGCAGAACCTAGCTTCTCCTCTCATTTCCAGTTGTTATTTTGATATTTTGTATTTAGACTTGAGTACTTCTATATCGTACTCTCTATTTCCTGTTGGGTTTTGTTAGAGGCTCTAGACTTGTGACTCCGGATCTTTGGGAGTGTCAGTACTTTTGTTCATTATTATTATTATTGGAGTTCTTAAACTCATATATTCTTCTTGGGTTGTCCATTTGGGGACTGGTATTGTGTGATAATTAAATTGTTGGTCTGGCTGGCCTAGCTTGATTTTTGGGCGCCATCACGACCGGATTTGGGTCGTGACAAGTTGGTATCAGAGCTCTAGGTTATTAGGACTCGCGAGTCATGAGCCGGTTTGGTAGGCTTTCGCAGATTGGTACGTAGACGTCCGTATCTATCTTCGAAGGGCTACGAAACTTTAGGAAAAAACCTCGTTTTCTTGAATTCATATCGTGCGATTTGTGTTATCATGAAATTAAATCTTTCCATATTCTATTCTCTCGCGGATGGCGAGAACACAAGCTAACGGACGTGGCGGACGACCACCATTGGCACCCGAGAGGTCGTGGTCGTGGTAGAGGTAGAGCGACGGCGCCGACGACTGTCGACCCGCCGGCCGACCGGACTCGGGGTCGGATTCTCGTGCCGGTGGTCCGGACTCGGGACCGGATTCCGGCGGCGGACGCTCGGCAACTCGAGGTTCGAGCACCGGCGGTGCCTGTTGTGATACGGGTCTTCGGGAGACCTTGGCTCGGATCTTATCAGTGTGCACGAGCTTGGCACAGGTAGTTGCTGCTACTTGCTGCAGTATCTTCTTCACAGGCAAGGGGAGGGAATCGGACCCCGTAGCTCACACACCCGAGCCGGTTCGGCCAGTTGCGCCCGTGCACCGGCTCCTGCTTATATGGTTCCGGCTATGCCCGATGATGAGCGGCGTCGTTTGGAGAGATTTGAGAGGCTACGGCCTCCGACATTCAGTGGTGCGGAGGGCGAGGACGCCCGGGGTTTTCTTGATAGATGTCGGCGCATGCTTCGCACCGCGGGTATTCTAGAGTCCGGCGGTGTTTCATTCACCACTTTTCAGGTTCACGGGTGCAGCATTTCGGTGGTGGGAGGATTTCGAGAGGCGTAGGCCCGCTGGGGCAGTGCCCCTCGCTTGGCAGCAGTTCTCCACGGTATTTTTGGAGAAGTACGTGCCTCGATCTCAGAGAGAGGAGTTGCGACGTCAGTTCGAGTGGTTGAAGCAGGGAGAGATGACGGTTAATCAGTACGAGATGAGATTCACACAGTTGGCCCGTCATGCCATGTGGATGGTTCCTACAGACAGAGAGAGAGGATTCGGAGATTTATTGATGGCCTTATTTATCCCATCCGCATATTGATGACAAGGGAGAGAGTTTCGACAGTTACCTTTGAGGAGGTGGTTGATGCCGCCCGTCACATTGAGACAGATCGCCGGAGAGAGCGGGAGGAGAGAGAGGCTAAGAGGCCTCGTGGTGCTGGCAGTTTCAGGTGGTGCTCCGTCTAGGGGCCAATTTCAGCGTAGCAGAGGTCGCTCTTTCGGGTCTCATCAGTCTGGACGTACGGAGTCCGGTGGGGTTTCATCGGATCGTGGTCGTCGAGGCCGGCGGGGTTATCGGGGTCGGCGGAGCCATCGGCGAGTCGGCCCGCACCGAGTGCTCTTCCGGCTCAGAGCTCTGCTCCTGCGCTTCTTCGGCCCGGGGTTCATCGGTAGCGAGGGGTCCTCGGCGGCCCCTTCTTCCATCTTCGGGCCGTTGTTTTGAGTGCGGTGATTTGGGCCATATCGGGAGAGAGTGTCCTCAGTGGCTTCGTAAGTGGTCTCAGCAGAGGGATCAGCCTTCGTCTTCTACTCCTGTTTCTTCAGCGCCAGCACAGTCGGCTAGGACTGGTGGCCAGGTATCGAGAGGTCGCCCCAGAGGCGAGGATCGTACTGGTGGAGGCCAGGCTCGTTTTTAAGCTCTTCCGGATAGGAAGGATGCTAGTGCTTCGAGATGCGGTCATTTCAGGTATTATCTCAGTCTGCCACAGGGATGCTTCTGTGTTATTTGATCCCGGATCCACCTATTCTTATGTCTCTACTTATTTTGCACATCATTTGGGTATGACCCGTGGTATTCTTGCTTTGCCATACATGTGTCTACCCCAGTGGGGGATACTGTTGTTGTGGATCTGGTATATCGATCCTGTATTATTACTATTGGGGGTCTGGAGACCCGAGTTGATTTATTACTACCGGGCATGGTGGATTTCGATGTAATTCTAGGCATGGATTGGCTATCTCCTTACCATGCGATTCTGGACTGTCATGCCAAGACAGTCACACTAGCTATTCCAGGTAATCCGAGGATCGAGTGGCGTGGCTTGACCGATTATGTGTCCGACAGGGTGATTTCTTATATAAAGGCCCAACGAATGATTGGCAAGGGTTGTTTATCTTATTTGGCCTTCATTAGAAATGTTGAGGCCGAGACACCCAGTCTTGATTCGGTCCCCATTGTGAGGGAGTTTCCGGATGTATTTCCAGCAGACCTACCAGGCATGCCGCCTGACAGAGATATTGACTTTGGTATTGACTTGGTGCAGGGCACTCAGCCCATTTCTATTCCTCCTTATCGCATGGCACCAGCGGAGTTAAAAGAATTGAAAGAACAGCTTCGGGAACTCTTAGATAAGGGTTTCATTCGTCCGAGTGTGTCACCTTGGGGTGCACCGGTGTTGTTCGTGAAGAAGAAAGATGGCACAATGAGAATGTGCATTGATTACAAGCAGTTGAACAAGGTAACAGTGAAGAATAAGTACCCATTACCTCGTATTGAGGACCTATTTGATCAGCTCCGGGGAGCTAGTGTATTTTCTAAGATTGATCTTCGATCGGGCTATCATCAGTTGAAGATCAGGGACTCAGATATTATGAAGACAGCATTCGGGACACGATATGGGCACTACGAGTTCCTGGTGATGTCTTTCGGATTGACTAATGCCCCAGCTGCATTCATGCACTTGATGAATAGTGTATTTCAGCCGTACCTTGATTCTTTTGTAATTGTGTTTATTGATGATATTTTGGTGTATTCACGCAGCCAGGAGGAGCATGCACAGCACTTGAGGGTGGCATTGCAGAGGTTGAGAGAAGAGAAACTTTATGCAAAATTCACTAAGTGTGAGTTCTGGCTTGATACTGTCGGTTTTCTGGGACATATAGTGTCCAGTGATGGTATTCGGGTTGATCCTCAGAAGGTTGAGGCAGTGCAGAATTGGCCCAGACCTTCCTCAGCTACAGAGATTCGGAGTTTTCTTGGCTTGGCAGGCTATTATCGCCGGTTTGTTCAGGATTTCTCATCTATTGCTTCACCGTTGACTAAACTGACACAGAAGAATGCTCCATTTGTGTGGTCTGATGAATGTGAGGAGAGCTTTCAGAAGCTCAAGGAGGCTTTGACCACGGCTCCAGTACTTGTGTTACCATCGGCTTCGGGGTCATATACGGTGTATTGTGATGCTTCCAGAGTTGGACTCGGTTGTGTGTTGATGCAGGAGGGTAGAGTTATTGCATATGCTTCTCGTCATCTAAAGCCCCACGAGAAGAACTACCCTGTTCATGATTTGGAGTTAGCTGCTATTGTTCATGCCTTGAAGATTTGGAGGCATTACCTATATGGTGTATCTTGTGATGTATATACGGACCACCGCAGCCTTCAGCATTTGTTTAAGCAGAAAGATCTAAATTTGAGGCAGCGGAGATGGCTTGAGTTGCTTAAAGACTATGATATTACTATCTTGTACCATCCCGGGAAAGCCAATGTAGTGGCTGATGCATTGAGCCGGAAGGCTATTAGTATGGGTAGTTTGGCGTATATTCCAGTTGGGGAGAGACCCCTAGCAGTTGATATTCAGGCGTTAGCTAATCAGATGGTGAGACTGGATATTTCTGAGCCCAATCGGGTGATGGCTTGTGTAGTAGCTCGTTCTTCTTTATATGATCGTATTCGAGAGCGCCAATATGATGATCCACACTTACTTGTCCTTAAGGACAAAGTTCAGCATGATGATGCTAGAGATGTCACTATTGATAGTGATGGTATATTGCGGATGCAGAGCCGGATATGTGTGCCCAATGTTGATGGCCTTCGTGAGTTAATATTGGAGGAGGCCCATAGCTCGCGGTATTCTATTCATCCAGGAGCCGCGAAGATGTACCAGGATTTGAAGCAGCATTACTGGTGGAGAAAGATGAAGAAAGATATTGTGAGCCATGTGGCTCGGTGTCTAAACTGTCAGCAGGTCAAGTATGAGCATCAGAGACCTAGTGGTGTATTCCAGCGTATTTATATTCCGGAGTGGAAGTGGGAAAGAATAACTATGGACTTTGTTAGTGGACTCCCTCGGACAGCGAGGAAGTTTGATTCAGTTTGGGTGGTGGTGGATAGGTTGACCAAGTCAGCTCACTTCATCCCAGTGTGTACTACCTATACCTCAGAGCGGTTGGCGGAGATATTCATCCGTGAGATAGTGAGATTGCATGGAGTTCCTATTTCCATTATATCAGACAGAGGTACCCAGTTCACTTCTCAGTTCTGGAGGACATTTCAGCGAGAATTGGGTTCACGGGTAGAATTGAGCACAGCATTTCATCCACAGACGGATGGGCAGTCTGAGCGTACTATTCAGATATTAGAGGATATGTTGCGTGCTTGTGTCATTGATTTTGGTGGTTCATGGGCTGATTATTTGCCTTTGGCGGAGTTTGCTTACAATAATAGCTATCAGTCCAGCATTCAGATGGCACCGTATGAAGCTTTATATGGGAGGCGGTGTAGGTCTCCAGTTGGTTGGTTCGAGCCCGGCGAGGCTAGGTTATTGGGGACAGAGTTAGTCCAAGATGCCTTAGATAAGGTGAAGGTGATTCAGGAGAGACTTCGCACAGCTTAGTCGCGCCAGAAGAGCTATGCAGACCGGAAGGTCCGAGATGTGTCTTATTCCGTAGGTGAGAAGGTGTTGCTGAAAGTTTTGCCTATGAAGGGTGTTATGAGGTTTGGAAAGAAAGGAAAGTTGAGCCCAAGGTTTATTGGACCTTTTGAGATGCTTAGGAAAGTTGGGGAGGTGGCTTATATGCTTGCTTTGCCACCCGGTTTGTCGGGAGTTCACCCGGTGTTCCATGTATCTATGCTCCGGAAGTATGTCGGAGACCCGTCTCATGTGTTAGGCTTCAGCACGATACAGCTAGATGAGGATTTGACTTATGATGTGGAACTAGTAGCCATTTTGGGTCGACAGGTTCGTAAGTTGAGATCTATGGATATAGCTTCAGTGAATGTGCAGTGGAGAGGTCGTCCCGTGGAGGAAGCAACTTGGGAGACCGAGCAGGAAATGCGGAGCAGATATCCACACTTGTTTGATGCTCCAGGTATGTTTCTTAACCCGCTCGCGGACGAGCGTTTGTTTAAGTTGGGGAGAATGTAACGACCCGGCCCGTCGTTATGGGAATTACCACCCCGTTACCTTGCATTTACATATATTATGCTTTTAAAACAGTATTAGAGTATATCGGGTGAGTTAGGAGTGATTTGGATTGAAAATGAAACAAATAGCATGTTTGAAGAAAGCTTGAATATGGAAAGTCAACCAAGAGTTGACTATTGAGTTAGAGTGCTCGGAACCGGATTCGGATGACTCGACTAGTTCCGGGGGATCATTTATGACTTAGGAGAACAATCGGAATTGAATTCGGAGGTCCGGTGTAGTTTTAGGCTTGAATTGGCGAAGGTTGAATTTTGGCGAAATCCGGATGGTAAGTGATATTTTGATCCGGGGGTCGGAATGGAATTCCGACAATTTCTGTAGCTTCGTTAAGTGATTTTGGATATGTTTGCAAATTTTCAGGTCATTCGGACATCGTTTGATCGGGTTTTGGATTGAATGTTAGTTTTGAAAGTTTTGAAGAAACTTAGGCTTGAATTCGTGTAGAAATTGTGATTTTGATGTTTAGTATGGTGATTTTATGATTGGAACAAGTTCGTATCATGTTTTGGAGTATGTTGGTGGTTTTCGTTGGGGTCCGGGGGTCTCGGGATGAATCCGGGGGTCCAAACGGACCATTCTTGGCCAAAGAAGAGAGCTGGTTTGCTGTCATAAGTGCAGCAGAATTTTACCCTTCGCGATCGCAGAGATAGGGACGCGATCGCGTAAGGTCAAGAACAGAAGTAACCCTTCGCGATCGCAGAGATAGGGACACGATCGCATAAGGTCAAGAGCAGAAGCAACGCGATCGCAGGGGCACGGACGCGATCGCGTACAGTTAACAAGGTGGCCATCGCGATCGCATGAGCATCTACGCGATCGCGTAGAAGAGAAATGGGATCCAGGGAAAAATGTGATACGCGATCGCAGGAAAAGGGACGCGATCGCGTGAAGCTGGATGGTTGAACATCGCGATCGCGTGAGGAGAGTCGCGATCGCGTGAGTCCGGAATTTTGAACATCGCGATCGCGTGAGGCGAGTCGCGATCGCGTAAGGTTAAATGTTCTGGCAGTGAATTAAATTGCAAAATAGAGAGCTTACGGGTTTACACCCCCAAAACATAATTTTGAGCCCTAGAGAGAAGAAAACTCGAGGAAATCACTGAGAAGTCATCGGTTATTCGTCGGAGGTAAGATTCTCGACTCAAAAACATCATTTTATGGTAGAATTAACATCAATCTTCATGAAATTGGGTTGAAATCTTGAAGAAATGTGGCCTAAATATTGAAAACGGGATTTTTGGATTTGGAAGGCCATTTGAACTCCGATTTTGATAAATTTTATATGCACGGACTCGTGGCAAGATAAGGATGACGTTGGTACTATTTTCGAAATTTTCCGAGCAGTGGGCCCGGGGTCGGGTTTTACCAACTTGGTGTATTTATGCGAATTTCATGTAAATTGAAGTGGGTTATGGTTCTTTAACCCGTATTTGATATAATTATTGTTATTTGACTAGATTCTACACACGAGGCAGCGAAATTCAAAGGAAAAGGCATCGCGGACGAGTCTACGACCGGCTAGAGGTGAGTAGTTTGTGTATATGGTAGCTTGAGGGTTCGAAACCCCGGCTTAGCACATTGTGACGCTAGTAGGGCGTGGCTCGCACAACGTGGCAGGTGCGGGATTGATTGTGACTGGGGATTGAGACTTGGTCCATCCCGGAAATGAATAATATGTTGCTAGTGTTGGAAATACACTGTATTTGCTATATTTGTGGGCTGTAAGCCTTGTTTGGGGCCTTGTGCCGATCTGTAGCGTCCTTAGAGGACAATATTTATGTGATAGCTATAATTGCTTAAATCACTAATCTCAGTCCTGGAAATTGAAATCACACTTTTGAAATGCTAAGTCACCGGCTTTTACAAATTTAATAAAGTTAAAGTATTTTTCATAAATTATGAATTGAGAACTGGAATTAAGGAAAATGAAATGTTTTGTGACTCAATTGCTTATTGTGGACTGAGCATGGGATCGGGCTGCACGCCGCAGTGGTTGATATGAGGATCGGGCTGCACGCCGCAGCAGTATTGCGCTTGGGCTGTAGGAGCCCCTCCGGAGTCTGTACACACCCCCGGTGAGCGCCGTCGACGTTAAATTGGATCGGGCTACACGCCGTAGCGGTTATGTGCATTGCATTGCATCTGTATTTGTTGAATTACTCTGTGGTAGCTGAATTGTACTGTTGATGCTAGTTCGTAGGAGATTCGGACTGTAGTGTAGCTTCATATTGTGGTATTTTGTGGATTTCTTACTTTCAGCTACTTATATATATTTGTTACTCACTGAGTACTTAGTACTCACCCCTACTCCCTGCACTTTTTGTGTGCGGACTCATGTACTCAGGAGCAGTAGACAGGTATTTCCAGCGTTTGCAGTGTCATACCGAGTAGCTGAGGTAGCTGCCGACGTTCGCAGAACCTAGCTTCTCTCTCCTTTCCAGTTGTTATTTTGATATTTTGTATTCAGACTTGAGTACTTCTATATCGTACTCTCTATTTCCTGTTGGGTTTTGTTAGAGGCTCTAGACTTGTGACTCCGGATCTTTGGGAGTGTCAGTACTTTTGTTCATTATTATTATTATTGGAGTTCTTAAACTTATATATTCTTCTTGGGTTGTCCATTTGGGGACTGGTATTGTGTGATAATTAAATTGTTGGTCTGGCTGGCCTAGCTTGATTGTTGGGCGCCATCACGACCGGATTTGGGTCGTGACAAGTTGGTATCAGAGCTCTAGGTTATTAGGACTCGCGAGTCATGAGCCGGTTTGGTAGGCTTTCGCGGATCGGTACGTAGACGTCCGTATCTATCCTCGGAGGGCTACAGAAACTTTAGGAAAAAACCTCATTTTCTTGAATTCATATCGTGCGATTTGTGTTATCATGATATTAAATCTTTCCATATTCTATTCTCTCGCAGATGGCGAGAACACAAGCTAACGGACGTGGCGGATGACCACCATTGGCACCCAGAGGCCGTGGTCGTGGTAGAGGTAGGGCAGCAGCGCCAGCACTTGCTGACCCACCAGCTGACCAGACTCAGGGTCAGATTCCTGTGCCAGTGGTCCAGACTCAGGACCAGATTCCAGCGGCAGACGCTCCGGCAACTCAGGTTCAGGCACCGGCAGTGCCTATTGTGATACCGGGTCTTCAGGAGACCTTGGCTCAGATCTTATCAGTGTGCACAGGCTTGGCACAGGTAGTTGCAGCTACTGCTGCAGTATCTTCTTCACAAGCAGTGGGAGGGAATCAGACCCCCGTGGCTCACACACCCGAGCCAGTCCAGCCAGTTGCGCCCGTTGCACCAGCTCCTGCTTATATGGTTCTAGCTATGCCCGACGATGAGCAGCGTCGTTTGGAGAGATTTGAGAGGCTACAGCCTCCGACATTCAGTAGTGCTGAGGGCGAGGACGCCCAGGGTTTTCTTGATAGATGTCAGCGCATGCTTCGCACCGCGGGTATTCTAGAGTCCAGCGGTGTTTCATTCACCACTTTTCAGTTCACAGGTGCAGCATTTCAGTGGTGGGAGGATTTTGAGAGGCGTAGGCCCGCTGGGGCAGTGCCCCTCACTTGGCAGCAGTTCTCCATGGTATTTTTGGAGAAGTACGTGCCTCAGTCTCAGAGAGAGGAGCTGCGACGTCAGTTCGAGTGGTTGAAGCAGGGAGAGATGACGGTTAATCAGTACGAGATGAGATTCACACAGTTGGCCCGTCATGCCATGTGGATGGTTCCTACAGACAGAGAGAGGATTCGGAGATTTATTGATGGCCTTATTTATCCCATCCGCATATTGATGACCAGGGAGAGAGTTTCGACAGTTACCTTTGAGGAGGTGGTTGATGCTGCCCGTCACATTGAGACAGATCGCCGCAGAGAGCGAGAGGAGAGAGAGGCTAAGAGGCCTCGTGGTACTGGCAGTTACGGTGGTGCTCCGTCTAGGGGCCAATTTCAGCATAGCAGAGGTCGCTCTTTCAGGTCTCATCAGTCTGGACGTACAGAGTCCAGTGGGGTTTCATCTGATCGTGGTCGTCAAGGCCAGCAGGGTTATCAGGGTCAGCAGAGCCGTCAGCAGAGTCAGCCTGCACTGAGTGCTCTTCCAGCTCAGAGCTCTGCTCCTGCTTCCTCAGCACAGGGTTCATCGGTAGCGAGGGGTCCTCAGCAGCCCCTTCTTCCATCTTCAGGCCGTTGTTTTGAGTGCAGTAATTTGGGCCATATCAGGAGAGAGTGTCCTCAGTGGCTTCGTAAGCGGTCTCAGTAGAGGGATCAGCCCTCGTCTTCTACTCCTATTTCTTCAGCGCCAGCATAGTCGGCTAGGACTGGTGGCCAGGTATCCAGAGGTCGCCATAGGGGTGAGGATCGTACTGGTGGAGGCCGGGCTCGTTTCTATGCTCTTCCGGATAGGAAGGATGCTAGTGCTTCAGATGCGGTCATTTCAGGTATTATCTCAGTCTGCCACAGGGATGCTTCTGTCTTATTTGATCCCGGATCCACCTATTTTTATGTCTCTACTTATTTTGCACATCATTTGGGTATGACCCGTGGTATTCTTGCTTTGCCCGTACATGTGTCTACCCTAGTAGGGGATACTGTTGTTGTGGATCAGGTATATCGATCCTGTATTATTACTATTGGGGGTCTGGAGACCCGAGTTGATTTATTACTACTGGGCATGGTAGATTTTGATGTAATTCTAGGCATGGATTGGCTATCTCCTTACCATGCGATTATGGACTGTCATGCCAAGACAGTCACTCTAGCTATTCCAGGTAATCCGAGGATCGAGTGGCGTGGCTTGACTGATTATGTGTCCGACAGGGTGATTTCTTATATAAAGACCCAACGAATGATTGGCAAAGGTTGTTTATCTTATTTGGCCTTCATTAGAAATGTTGAGACTGAGACACCCAGTCTTGATTCAGTCCCCGTTGTGAGGGAGCTTTCGGATGTATTTCTAGCGGACCTACTGGGTATGCCGCCTGACATGGATATTGACTTGGTGCCGGGCACTCAACCCATTTCTATTCCTCCCTATCGCATGGCACCAGCTGAGTTGAAAGAATTAAAAGAGCAGCTTCAGAAACTCTTAGATAAGGGTTTCATTTGCCCGAGTGTGTCACCTTGGGGTGCACCGGTGTTGTTTGTGAAGAAGAAAGATGGCACAATGAGAATGTGCATTGATTACAAGCAGTTGAACAAGGTAACAGTGAAGAATAAGTACCCATTGCCTCGTATTGAGGACCTATTTGATCAGCTCCAGGGAGCTAGTGTATTTTCTAAGATTGATCTTCGATCGGGCTATCATCAGTTGAAGATCAGGGACTCAGATATTATGAAGACAGCATTCGGGACACGATATGGGCACTACGAGTTCCTGGTGATGTCTTTCGGGCTGACTAAAGCCCCAGCTGCATTCATGCACTTGATGAATAGCGTATTTTGGCCGTACCTTGACTCTTTTGTGATTGTGTTTATTGATGATATTCTGGTGTATTCACGCAGACAGTAGGAGCATGCACAACACTTGAGGGTGGTACTGCAGAGGTTGAGAGAAGAGAAGCTTTATGCAAAATTCACTAAGTGTGAGTTCTGGCTTGATACTGTCGGTTTTCTGGGACATATAGTGTCCAGTGATGGTATTCGGGTTGATCCTCAGAAGGTTGAGGCAGTGCAGAATTGGCCCAGACCTTCCTCAGCTACAGAGATTCGGAGTTTTCTTGGCTTGGCAGGCTATTATCGCCGGTTTGTTCAGGATTTCTCATCTATTGCTTCACCGTTGACTAAGATGACACAGAAGAATGCCCCATTTGTGTGGTCTGATGAATGTGAGGAGAGCTTTCAGAAGCTCAAGGAGGCTTTGACCACCGCTCCAGTACTTGTGTTGCCATCAGCTTCAGGGTCATATACGGTGTATTGTAATGCTTCCAGAGTTGGACTCGGTTGTGTGTTGATGCGGGAGGGTAGAGTTATTGCATATGCTTCTCGTCAGCTAAAGCCCCACGAGAAGAACTACCCTGTTCATGATTTGGAGTTAGCTGCTATTGTTCATGCCTTGAAGATTTGGAGGCATTACCTATATGGTGTATCTTGTGATGTATATACGGACCACCGCAGCCTTCAGCATTTGTTTAAGCAGAAAGATCTAAATTTGAGGCAGCGGAGATGGCTTGAGTTGCTTAAAGACTATGATATTACTATCTTGTACCATCCCGGAAAAGCCAATGTAGTGGCTGATGCATTGAGCCGGAAGGCTATTAGTATGGGCAGTTTGGCGTATATTCCAGTTGGGGAGAGACCCCTAGCAGTTGATGTTCAGGCGTTAGCTAATCAGATGGTGAGGCTGGATATTTCTGAGCCCAGTCGGGTGATGGCTTGTGTAGTAGCTCGTTCTTCTTTATATGATCGTATTCGAGAGCGCCGGTATGATGATCCACACTTACTTGTCCTTAAGGACAGAGTTCAGCATGATGATGCTAGAGATGTCACTATTGATAGTGATGGTGTATTGCGGATGCAGGGCCGGATATGTGTGCCCAATGTTGATGGCCTTCGTGAGTTAATATTGGAGGAGGCCCATAGCTCGCGGTATTCTATTCATCCAGGAGCCGCGAAGATGTACCAGGATTTGAAGCAGCATTACTGGTGGAGAAAGATGAAGAAAGATATTGTGAGCCATGTGGCTCGGTGTCTAAACTGTCAGCAGGTCAAGTATGAGCATCAGAGACCTAGTGGTGTATTCCAGCGTATTTATATTCCGGAGTGGAAGTGGGAAAGAATAACTATGGACTTTGTTAGTGGACTCCCTCGGACAGCGAGGAAGTTTGATTCAGGTTTGGGTGGTGGTGGATAGGTTGACCAAGTCAGCTCACTTCATCCCAGTGTGTACTACCTATACCTCAGAGCGGTTGGCAGAGATATTCATCCGTGAGATAGTGAGATTGCATGGAGTTCCCATTTCTATTATATCGGACAGAGGTACCCAGTTCACTTCTCAGTTCTGGAGGACATTTCAGCGAGAATTGGGTTCACGGGTAGAATTGAGCACAGCATTTCATCCACAGACGGATGGGCAGTCTGAGCGTACTATTCAGATATTAGAGGATATGTTGCGTGCTTGTGTCATTGATTTTGGTGGTTCATGGGCTGATTATTTGCCTTTGGCGGAGTTTGCTTACAATAATAGCTATCAGTCCAGCATTCAGATGGCACCGTATGAAGCTTTATATGGGAGGCGGTGTAGGTCTCCGGTTGGTTGGTTCGAGCCCGGCGAGGCTAGGTTATTGGGGACAGAGTTAGTCCAAGATGCCTTAGATAAGGTGAAGGTGATTCAGGAGAGACTTCGCACAGCTTAGTCGCGCCAGAAGAGCTATGCAGACCGGAAGGTCCGAGATGTGTCTTATTCCGTAGGTGAGAAGGTGTTGCTGAAAGTTTTGCCTATGAAGGGTGTTATGAGGTTTGGAAAGAAAGGAAAGTTGAGCCCAAGGTTTATTGGACCTTTTGAGATGCTTAGGAAAGTTGGGGAGGTGGCTTATATGCTTGCTTTGCCACCCAGTTTGTCGGGAGTTCACCCGGTGTTCCATGTATCTATGCTCCGGAAGTATGTCGGAGACCCGTCTCATGTGTTAGACTTCAGCACGATACGGCTAGATGAGGATTTGACTTATGATGTGGAACCAGTAGCCATTTTGGGTCGACAGGTTCGTAAGCTGAGATCCAAGGACATAGCTTCAGTGAAAGTGCAGGTGGAGAGGTCGTCCCGTGGAGGAAGCAACTTGGGAGACCGAGCAGGAAATGCGGAGCAGATATCCACACTTGTTTGATGCTCCAGGTATGTTTCTTAACCCGCTCGCGGACGAGCGTTTGTTTAAGTTGGGGAGAATGTAACGACCCGGCCCGTCGTTATGGGAATTACCACCCCGTTACCTTGCATTTACATATATTATGCTTTTAAAACAGTATTAGAGTATATCGGGTGAGTTAGGAGTGATTTGGATTGAAAATGAAACAAATAGCATGTTTGAAGAAAGCTTGAATATGGAAAGTCAACCAAGAGTTGACTATTGAGTTAGAGTGCTCGGAACCGGATTCGGATGACTCGACTAGTTCCGGGGGATCATTTATGACTTAGGAGAACAATCAGAATTGAATTCGGAGGTCCGGTGTAGTTTTAGGCTTGAATCGGCGAAGGTTGAATTTTGGCGAAATCCGGATGGTAAGTGATATTTTGATCCGGGGGTCGGAATGGAATTCCGACAATTTCTGTAGCTTCGTTAAGTGATTTTGGATATGTTTGCAAATTTTCAGGTCATTCGGACATCGTTTGATCGGGTTTTGGATTGAATGTTAGTTTTGAAAGTTTTGAAGAAACTTAGGCTTGAATTCGTGTAGAAATTGTGATTTTGATGTTTAGTATGGTGATTTTATGATTGGAACAAGTTCGTATCATGTTTTGGAGTATGTTGGTGGTTTTCGTTGGGGTCCCGGGGGTCTCGGGATGAATCCGGGGGTCCAAACGGACCATTCTTGGGCAAAGAAGAGAGCTGGTTTGCTGTCATAAGTGCAGCAGAAATTTACTCTCTGCGATCGCACTAGTGAGCATGCGATCGCGTAGAGTAATGGTGAAGGGGGAGAATTTTACCCTTCGCGATCGCAGAGATAGGGACACGATCGCATAAGGTCAAGAGCAGAAGCAACGCGATCGCAGGGGCACGGACGCGATCGCGTACAGTTAACAAGGTGGCCATCGCGATCGCATGAGCATCTATGCGATCGCGTAGAAGAGAAATGGGATCCAGGGAAAAATGTGATACGCGATCGCAGGAAAAGGGACGCGATCGCGTGAAGCTGGATGGTTGAACATCGCGATCGCGTGAGGAGAGTCGCGATCGCGTGAGTCCGGAATTTTGAACATCGCGATCGCATGAGGCGAGTCGCGATCGTGTAAGGTTAAATGTTCTGGCAGTGAATTAAATTGCAGAAGAGAGAGCTTACGGGTTTACACCCCCAAAACATAATTTTGAGCCCTAGAGAGAAGAAAACTCGAGGAAATCACTGAGAAGTCATCGGTTATTCGTCGGAGGTAAGATTCTCGACTCAAAAACATCATTTTATGGTAGAATTAACATCAATCTTCATGAAATTGGGTTGAAATCTTGAAGAAATGTGGCCTAAATATTGAAAACGGGATTTTTGGATTTGGAAGGCCATTTGAACTCCGGTTTTGATAAATTTTATATGCACGGACTCGTGGCAAGATAAGGATGACATTGGTACTATTTTCGAAATTTTCCGAGCAGTGGGCCCGGGGTCGGGTTTTACCAACTTGGTGTATTTATGCGAATTTCATGTAAATTGAAGTGGGTTATGGTTCTTTAACCCGTATTTGATATAATTATTGTTATTTGACTAGATTCTACACACGAGGCAGCGAAATTCAAAGGAAAAGGCATCGCGGAGGAGTCTACGACCGGCTAGAGGTGAGTAGTTTGTGTATATGGTAGCCTGAGGGTTCGAAACCCCGGCTTAGCACATTGTGACGCTAGTAGGGCGTGGCTCGCACAACGTGGCAGGTGCGGGATTGATTGTGACTGGGGATTGAGACTTGGTCCATCCCGGAAATGAATAATATGTTGCTAGTGTTGGAAATACACTGTATTCGCTATATTTGTGGGCTGTAAGCCTTGTTTGGGGCCTTGTGCCGATCTGTAGCGTCCTTAGAGGACAATATTTATGTGATAGCTATAATTGCTTAAATCACTAATCTCAGTCCTGGAAATTGAAATCACACTTTTGAAATGCTAAGTCACCGCTTTTACAAATTTAATAAAGTTAAAGTATTTTTCATAAATTATGAATTGAGAACTGGAATTAAGGAAAATGAAATGTTTTGTGACTCAATTGCTTATTGTGGACTGAGCATGGGATCGGGCTGCACGCCGCAGTGGTTGATATGAGGTCGGGCTGCACGCCGCAGCAGTATTGCGCTTGGGCTGTAGGAGCCCCTCCGGAGTCTGTACACACCCCAGTGAGCGCCGTCGACGTTAAATTGGATTGGGCTACACGCCGTAGCGGTTATGTGCATTGCATTGCATCTGTATTTGTTGAATTACTCCGTGGTAGCTGTATTGTATTGTTGTTGCTAGTTCGTAGGAGATTCGGACTGTAGTGTAGCTTCATATTGTGGTATTTTGTGGATTTCTTACTCTCACCTACTTATATATATTTGTTACTCATCGAGTACTTAGTACTCACCCCTACTCCTCGCACTTTTTGTGTGCGGACTCAGGTACTCAGGAGTAGTAGACAGGCATCTCCAGCGTTTGCAGTGTCATATCGGGTTGCTGAGGTAGCTGCCTACGTTCGCAGAACCTAGCTTCTCCTCTCATTTCCAGTTGTTATTTTGATATTTTGTATTCAGACTTGAGTACTTCTATATCGTACTCTCTATTTCCTGTTGGGTTTTGTTAGAGGCTCTAGACTTGTGACTCCGGATCTTTGGGAGTGTCAGTACTTTTGTTCATTATTATTATTATTGGAGTTCTTAAACTCATATATTCTTCTTGGGTTGTGCATTTGGGGACTGGTATTGTGTGATAATTAAATTGTTGGTCTGGCTGGCCTAGCTTGATTGTTGGGCGCCATCACGACCGGATTTGGGTCGTGATAGGAGGTTAATTGTATAGGCGTGTATATTTGGTCTCTGAACGGTGAGACAGGGCTTTTATACTCCTTTGGACATGGGTGATCTTGGCCTTTGGATCAATTGTGATCAATGGCCAGGATTGCTTCTCATTAAACGTTGTCGTTTCAATTAATGAGAGGCGAGCTGGCATCCGTTAGATCTCCAAACATGGACGGCCAGGATTTATTCAATATACTACGTCGTTTTAAATTCTTGGGAGACTTAACACCATCTGTTTAATCAAATCTTTGGACGGCCAGGATCAAATTCTTCAACGACGTCGTTTGGCTTTATATTAAGCCGCCTTATATGGTCCATTAGATCAATATCTTCAACGGCTCAGATTTAGTGTCTTCACACGACGTCGTATGATTCAAGCTTTGGACTGGACGGCCAATTCCTTTGGGCTGTTACACTTGGGCCTGTATTTTTGAATTCCAGCCCAATTTATTGTATTTTGTGTATTTTCTTGTATTTTGCTTATTTTTGTGACATTTTCTAATTAACTCTTTTTTGTAGTTTTAATTTCAAATTATTTCAACAACAATCACACAATTATTTCAATTAAACACATAATTGCACATCAAAATCTTATTTTTATTTTTTGGAATTTGTTTGCTTAGGGCAAAAATCATGTGCTCACAATGGCAACAATTTTAAATCATAATAGTTTAGTATATACAAAACGTAATCTGATTAATTTGTTTAATTTGGGCTGATTTTGGGCCCAAAAATGTGAGGCTTTAACTGAACATAGCAATCTCTAAGTTGAAACTAGTATAATTTTAGTTGGGCTATAATCTACATTATCAGACTAAATGTGGACTAAAATTTAATTTGGATTCCTTGGACTAAAGGATTTCAGGCCTAGCAACTTGTTTGAAACGGGAATGAGGAATTAAAAGTCCAAATGTAATAAACTGTATAAGTAAGAATATGGGGAAATTAAATTAATAAATATGAAATCAAGTTTTGAATTATGTAGGGGGTTCAAGCTAAAAGGTTTTATCCTTTGTTTGAATTCGGACTTGAATTTGGGACTCGAATTTATATTCATGAATTAGTTAACCTTTAGAGACAAAACAAAAATAGAGAATTTAGTTACTTAAGTTTGACCTTTGGTTAATAAAATGAGACGAGCCTCGCCAAATCAAAATACATATTTGTGGGGCCATCATTAATTATTTAATTCAAAAATATTTAGTATTCGGGATGGGTCGTTTAGCAAATTTCATGGTCTTCTCAAAATATAATAACACATCCAAATTCAAACCCGAAAATATTGAATGAGATCATGTCGAGGATCCGGGTGCATTTCATGTGACGTGATCCGAAAATACGGTCTTAAATGATGTTCTCTTTTTTCAATAAAAATAATAATTGTCAAAAAGCGGTAAATAACTTTAAAATTGTATTGTAGGATTAACATGTATCAAAATCAAATATTTTAGCCAAATATAACAGTTGAGCGATCGTGCTAGAACCACGAAACTCAGAAGTGCCTAACACCTTCTCCCGGGTTAACAAAATTCCTTACCCGGATTTCTGGTTCGCGACTATTAAATAGAGTCAAACCTTTCCTCGATTCGGGATTCAAACCGGTGACTTGGGACAGCATAAATCTCCCAAGTGGCGACTCTGAATCTTAAATAAAAACGAATCTCGTTTCAATTGTCCTTTAAGTTGAAAATCTCCTTTCTTATTATTCCCTTCCCCGGGGTGTAGTAAAGTAAGCCGGAAAAGGGAGGTGTGACAGCTCTGGCATCTCTGCTGGGGATAAGAACCCAGATCTTTGGTCCAAGGTTCAAGAATTGGAGCTCAGTTAAATTGTTATATTTGACTTTATTTGGTTTTGATACAAGTTTCATGCCTTACGTGCTAAATATTTTTATAGCTTTAATATTTGATTGTATTGTATATAAATTGTCGCGAATTCCTCCCTCTTTCTAAGTCGTCTACATCACAGAGAAGGATGCACTTCGTGTAGCTTATCTTCTATTAGAGTCTTTTTTCCAATTTTAAACGAGGTTTGGATAAGTTGCAAAGCCGGGCGAGCTTCTGTTTTCCCGGTACGATGCCTCCTCCTCGGTTGAAGTAGTTGTCCGCTCGGGTAAGCCAGGTCTAGACCAATAAACCTAGGGTTTAAACCTAGATGAATAATAAACTCATAACGGATCCCTAATAGGATGCTTATTTACATCACATGCATTTTGACTTAGGTGACTCAACACAAGGGGGTTGGGTCCGTCTAGGGCAGGTGACCCGAATTGAAATGACCATCCTGATATATATTACGTGCTACTTGCATTTATTTGCTCGGCTCTGCATGTTGAACGGTTTGTATACAATGAGTGAAAAAATGTGAAAATAGCAGTGTTAGGACTAAGGGAGGATAACCATTATTGTGAAAGTCCCAATGCCCAAATAATACCGAAATGCTGCCGGATTTTTGAAAAAATTGAAAAAAAAAAAAATATTTGAAAAATAAATATGTAAAGGAATTGTTGGTAAAAAAATAATCTTGATTTTGGCCAATCGGCCCGAACTACGGAGGTTTGATTCTACCACGTGTGAGATACGTAGGCAACCCTTGACGGATCCAACCATACCTTTTGCAAAAATAGCCGAATCTTTTGCAAAAATAGCCGAAAAATGACAAGTTTGATTTTGTTGTCAATAAGTCGGGTGATACTATTATTGCTTAAAATAAGCCTAATGTCCCTCAAAAGGACGTTGGAAGGCCGTTTTTGCAAGAACAACCACTTTGAGTCAACTTTAAATAGTTTGCGGGCACAGCCTTAAAATCTCATTTCGGAAGTCTTAAAAGGCCATATCCGCAAAAATCAAGTTTGGTCATTTAACAACTTTACAAAAATATCCACTTTGTCAAATAAGTCATTATATGGTCGGTTTTTGCTAAAATATCCACAATTGGCATTAAACTTTCTTAGTCTTCCGTTGGCCTATGGTGATGCTGAGTGATGCCCCATAGGCCTCGGGATGAGAATTTTTGATGAATTTTTAATCATTGAGTATGTAGCTTCTTAAATGCAATATTTTGCAAAAAATAGCCACTTTTCCTTTAATCATTAAATTCTTTCAATTAAAATGTGCATGATGAATTCGAATGACATCGAAACCTTCTCAATCCAGATTGAGATACCCCTTAAGATCCATATGTGGTGGGATGACCTCAGAAATGGAAGCAGAAAATCAGTGATAAATATTCTGGGTGGTCTTGTGGGACTTATGAACATAAAACCAAGAAAGGATATTGTTGAAGCATTGATACCGTTTTGGGATCCGACTCAAAATGTCTTCAGATTCTCTGATTGTGAGCTCACACCAACATTGGAAGAAATAGCAGGGTATGCCGGTCTTAACGGAAACATGCAATAGATATCCCTTGTCACCGAGACTGGTCACACTCCACAGGTTTTTAGATTTGCTGAGTATCAGCCGGGATGTCCAAGACCCATGTCTAGAGGATGGGCGTTGTACTTTGCATTTTCTCTATCACCGTTATGGTAACCCGAGGAGTTTCGAAAAACCTAACACCGGCCTGACACATGCTGGAAATAAAGATAAATGGGAGGCTCGGCAAGGGTTAGCATTTACGGTGCCCTTCCTAGGAATCGTAATTTGCCCAAGGAAAGATGAAATATAGACCTCGGGCTAGTAGAAATGGTGGATGTAGCTATGAAGAAACCTACTAGCATAGTGGTTTCTTTGATCGTAGCGGAGATATATCGAGCTTTAACTGTGACGACCCAAAGGGTCATCACTTATTTTATTAATCATTTCGAGCTTCTGAGGCCTTGAAAACCTCATTCCATGTTGCCTCAATTTACGTGCACGATCCGAGCATGTAGCCGGAAAGATTTTGTGATAGAAAATATGAATTCTATGAGAAATTTGGATAAAAATGATATTAATATTGATATGGTTGACTTCGGTCAACATTTTTGGTAAACGGATCCGGACTCGAGATTGGATGGTCCCGAGAGGTCCGTAGGAAAATATGGGACTTGGACATGCGTCCGGAGTCGAATTCCGAGGCCTAGAGCCCAAGTTATGAATTTTTCTATGAAATTGTTTTTGATGTAATTGTTAAAGGAAATGAATTAATTGACCTTGATATCGGGCTCGTATTTTGGTTCCGACGCCCGGTACAAGCCTTAAATATTATATATGTGATTTCTGTAAAGTTTGGTGACATTCGGATGTCGTTTGAGATGTTTTGGACCTTGAGTCCCAAGTTTGAAAGCTTTGAAAACCAAAAGTATGAAAATCATGAATTTGAGGCTTGATTTGATGAAAACGATGTGATATTGGCGATGTGATCGCACGAACAAGTTCATAACGTGTTTTTGATGTTGTGTACATGTTTAATTTGGAGCCCGGGGAGCTCGGGTAAAGATTTGATAAGCCGTTGGATGAAATTCTGAATTTTTGCACTGCTGGTTTTTCACCCAGCAGTTGTCTTCGCAATTGCGAAGTATTTCTCGCAATTGCGAAGGTGGCAGGTCAAGGCAGGGTTCGCAAATGCGAACCCTTGGTCGCAAATGCGAAGGGTGCCCAGGACCGTTTGGGTTCGCAAATGCGAACCAAACCTCGCAATTGCGAGTCCTCAAGTGAAAAGGCCTGCTTCGCAAATGCGAAGCATTCTTCGCAAATGCGAAGGTCCCTCAGCCCAGCCTTGTTCGCAAATGCGAAAGTCCCTGGAGGTCAGCCTGGTTCGCAAATGCGAACATATGTTCGCAAATGCGAAGCCCCCAGATTTGCCTTGGCTTCGCAAATGCGAACAAAAGTTCGCAAATGCGAACTTCCCAGCCTTAGCTTATTTTTCAAACTCCAGAAATTGGTCGGGGTTCGCAATTGCGAACCCATGTTCGCAATTGCGAACCCATGTTCGCAAATGCGAACACAGAGACCTGTAAAACACGATTTTCAGTTCATTTCTTCACTTTTTACAAAACAAAAACACCCATTTGCGATTCTTCACGGATTCCTTCTTCATCAAAACAATTGTAAGTCACTTTTTACTTAATTCTTTCAATTCCTAACATCATTAAACATGTTTTTCAATAGAAATCAAAGGTTTTCATGTTAGAATTTCTTGTTTTTGTTAGAATATTGGGTTTTTCATAAATTGGGAAATTGGACCTCGAATTGAGGTCCGATTTTGAAACAAATCATATACATGAACTCGTGGGGGGATGGGTAACCGGATTTTGGTCTTAACCCCGAGTTCCGACCATGTGGGCCCGGGGTCAAAATTCACTATTCCGGGCAGAATATTGTAAAAGTTGTAATTGGCCTTATGAATTAGTTCGGTAGTATTGATGATATTAAATCAATTGTATATAGATACGGTTGGATTGGAGCCAAATTTGAAAGAAAAAGACATTTCCACTGATTGAATTGTTCATAAACATTCGAGGTAAGTGTTTGTTCTATCCTAGCTTGAGGGAATAGGATTATGTGCTATGTGTTATATGATCGAGTGCGGTGTATGGGCTGTGGTGACGAGCATCCATACACTGGCGTCTAGTATGACCGTGAGTCGTTGAAAATGCTTATTTTGAGATATATTTACAGATGAATTGTGGAACCTTTGCCAAGTTGTAGAATTGTTATTGTTCTCCCTTGTCGGGACTTGTTGTGAAGATAATTATTGATTGCCCTTGTTGGGACGGTTTATGAATTACTGCTTCTTTCTTTGCCCTTAACTGTGATTGTTGTTTGGGTGAGGAAGAGTGATAATGCACGAAGGGTGATGTCGTGCCTTGATTTATTATTTATGCACGAAGGATAATGCCGTGCCATGTTTTATTATTTATGCACGAAGGTTAATGCCGTGCCGTGTTTTATTTATTATGCACGAAGGATCATGACGTGCCCTGTTATTGAACCATGTACGAAGGATCATGCCGTACTATGGATGTGAGGATGAGAGTAAAAGCACGAAGGGTGATGTCGTGTACTTTATTTGCTTATTTGGTGAGGATGAGAGTAAAAGCACGAAGGTTGATGCCGTGCAATTGTTTGCTATTCCTTGACTTGATATTACGTGTTTTTCCATTATACTTTGTTTTCCTTGTGAACTTATTAACTGTTGTTAATTGTTGAATTCTTTGAGATATTCCTTATTGTGTTATTACTTGGTTATTTCTTGTTATTCCGTGGTATACATATATATTGAATTGCACAGGTTTATGTGGGTGTCTGGTCCTAGGCTTGTCACTACTTCGCCGGGATAGGCCGGGCACTTACCAGCACATGGGGTCGGTTGTGCTGATACTACACTTCTGTGCGTTTTTGCACAGGTCCAGGTTACGATCAGGAGCAGCAGCAATAATTCGATTGTGTGGGAGTTGATCACATTTGAGACCGAGGTAGCTTGCAGACGTCCGCAGGCCCGGCGTCTCTCTCTTTATTTATGTTACTAGCTGTAGTCTCTTTGTTCCAAGACAAACAGAATTATGTTATATTTCTTTCAAACTTTTATGTGTAGTATTCAATAGTAGTTCGTGAGTTGGTGACTCCACGTCTTGGGTAGAGGATTTCGGTATGATTTTTACCTTGTAACTAGTTATTTCTAATTCGATAAAGTATTCCGCACTCAATTGAATACGAAATATTGCTAAAAACAGGATAGTGTGAATAAAGTGGCTTGCCTAGCAACCACGAGTAGGCGCCATCACGATCCCGATGTTGGGGGAAAATCTGGGTCATGACAATTAAAGACATATTTTCCTGATGAGGAGACAATGAATATTGAAGAATTGGAACAAGACGACAAACCAGGCTGGAGAATGTATTGAGTTAGGAAAGAGTCTCTCATTTGTTCTCTCTTGTCGTGCGACTTGTTCCTCAAATACTGATTGAATTTCTATTCTGTCCTTTGGCAGATGGTGAGGACACGCGCTTCTTCGTCCGCTGACCAGCAGCCCGAGCCCCAGGCAGCTCCCGTGAGGGGCGGGGGCCAAGGCCGTATCAGAGGCCGTGGTAGGGGTAGAGCTCAGCCCCAGGCAGCTACCCCAGAGGTGGAGCCTCATATTGAGATTGACGAGAAGGTTCCAGTCCCAGCAGCTCCAGTGGGCCCAGCTCAGGTCCTAAGAGAGGCTTTATTTACCCCGGATCTTCGAGATGCTTTGGTCAGAATAGCGGGATTTATGGACAACATTGCCAGAGCGGGCTTATTATCAGTTGCACCAGCCGCTTCTCAGGCTGGAGGAGGGGCCCAAACTCCTATTGCTTGTACTCCGGAGCCAGTAGCTCCTCAGCCTCAGGCACCAGTAATTCAGCCAGCTGTGGCCACTCAGTCAGGTACCACAGCTTATGCCGGCGATGGAGCGGCCATGACTTTCGATTCGTTATGGAGGCTTGATCGGTTCTCCAAGCTATTTACCACTACATTCAGTGGAGCCACATCAAAGGATCCTCAGGACTTCTTATTCAGTTGCCATGAGATTCTCAAGACTATGGGGATCGTGGAGTCAAATGGAGTTGACTTCTGTACATTCAAGCTTGCAGGATCCGCCAAGACTTGGTGGAGAGATTATTGCTTGACTCGACCAGCAGGGTCCCCAGCTTTATCATGGGATCAGTTTGCGGAACTATTTATGGAGAAGTTTCTCCCTGCTACTCGGCGGGATGTACTTCGGAGGCAGTTTGAGCGCCTCCATCAGGGCACTATGACGGTCACACAGTACGAGACGAGATTTGTCGATTTGGCTTGTCATGCGGTGGTGATACTTCCCACGGAGCGGGAGAGGGTCCGCGGGTTTATAGATCGGCTTAATCGGCCAATTAGACTCTAGATGGCTATGGGCGTGGGGAGTGACATATCATTTCGGGAGGCGGCCAAATGCGGCACGCAGAGTTGAGATGGCTCTTGCTAGGGGAGGAGGTTATCCTTCGGATAAGAGGCCTCGTCATTCGAGCGAGGTTTAGTGGTTCTTCCTCCGGTGGCGAGAGAATCCTTTGATAGAGGCCGGTCTTCCGGGCCTTTTCATTCCGCCCTTCGAGCTTCACGGGGTGGACCGGGTGATCGTGGTTTTCGTGGGCATTATTCGGACCGGCCTCCTATTAATGCTCGGCCTCTTCGAGTGTTCGTGGAGGCCATTCGGGTCGTTAGGGCCGGCAGCCCTATCGGTCCAAGAGTTGCTACGGTTGTGGTGACCCGGGTCATTTTATCGGGTATTGCCCTCTAGCGGCGGGCAACTCTCAGGGAGCGAGGTCCTCGTCCTATGATTCGAGGCCCGAGCTGACCCTCGGCCTGCCCGGCCGACCAGAGGCGGGGGTAGAGATTATAGAGGTGGAGATCGAGACCATAGAGGTGGAGACCGTCCGGCCAGAGGTAGAGGTCAGCCAGTTGATGGTCGTCCCAGAGACGCAGCTCAGAAGGGAGGTGCAGATCCCCGATTCTATGCTTTACCAGCCAGGCCAGAGGCAGAGGCATCAGATGCCGTGATTACAGGTACTATTCTTGTGTGTGGCAGAGGTGCTTCGGTATTATTTGACCCTGGATCTACATATTCCTATGTGTCTTCCTACTTCGCACCGTATTTGGCCGTGCCCAGGCTATGCTCTGGATATTCCAGTTTATGTGGCTACACCAGTGGGTGACTCCATTGTAGTCGATCGGGTGCATCGTTCGTGCGTAGTTATATTTGGGGGTCTTGAGACCCGTGTTGATCTGTTGCTTTTGGATATGGTGGATTTTGATGTCATATTGGGGATGGACTGGTTGTCCCCATACCATGCTATTCTAGATTGTCATGCTAAAACTGTGACCTTAGCCTTGCCAGAATCACCCCGATTAGAGTGGAAAGGTACCTCAAGCCACTCCGTTCGCACTGTTATTTCCTATGTTAAGGCTCGACGTATGGTCGAGAAGGGGTGTCTAGCTTATCTGGCTTATGTTCGTGATTCCAGTGCAGAAGTTCCTTCCATTGAGTCGGTCCCTATTGCACGGGAGTTTCCCGAGGTTTTTCCTTCAGACCTGCCGGGCATGCCACCCGACAGGGATATTGATTTCTGTATTGATCTGGCACCGGGCACTCAGCCCATCTCTATTCCACCCTATCGTATGGCCCCGCCGGAGCTAAAAGAGTTGAAAGATCAGTTGCAGGACCTTCTTGAGAAGGGCTTTATCAGGCCCAGTGTTTCCCCCTAGGGAGCACCTGCATTATTTGTAAAGAAGAAAGATGGCTCAATGCGGATGTGTATTGATTACCGGCAGTTAAACAAGGTGACTATCAAAAATAAGTATCCACTGCCGAGGATTGATGATTTGTTTGACCAGCTCCAGGGAGCGAGAGTATTCTCTAAGATAGACTTGAGGTCAGGCTACCATCAGCTGAAGATCAGGGCGGCTGACATTCCTAAGACGACCTTTCGCTCTAGATATGGGCATTATGAGTTCTTGGTCATGTCCTTCGGGTTGTCCAATGCCCCAGCAGCATTCATGGAGTTGATGAATCGGGTATTCAGGCCTTACTTAGATCTGTTCGTGATAGTCTTCATAGATGACATCCTGGTGTACTCCCGCAGCCAGGAAGAGCACGAGCAGCACCTCAGAGTGGTTCTTCAGACTCTGAAAGATAACCGACTATATGCCAAATTTTCTAAATGTGAGTTCTGGCTGAGTTCGGTAGCATTTCTGGGTCACATTGTATCAGTGGAAGGTATTCAGGTAGACCCAAAGAAGATTGAGGCAGTCCAGAATTGGCCTCGACCAGCTTCAGTGACTGAGATCCGGAGTTTCTTGGGGTTAGCAGGTTACTACCGTCAATTTGTAGAGGGGTTTTCTTCTATTGCAGCCCCGATGAACAGGTTGACCCAGAAGGGTGCCCAGTTCCAGTGGTCAGATGAGTGTGAGGCGAGCTTTCATAAGCTCAAGACAGCCTTGACTACAGCACCAGTGCTGATACTACCGACGGGTGCAGGGCCTTATACAGTTTACTGTGATGCGTCCCGTACAGGACTTGGAGAGGTATTGATGCAGCATGGTAATGTTATTTCTTATGCTTCGAGACAGCTAAAAATACATGAGAATAATTATCCAGTTCATGATCTTCAGTTGGCAGCAATGGTTCATGCCTTAAAGATCCGGAGGCATTATCTATATGGTGTGACATGTGAGGTGTACATTGATCACAAAAGCCTACAGTACTTGTTCAAGCAGAAGGAGTTGAATCTACGACAGCGGAGATGGTTAGAGTTGCTAAAATACTATGATGTTACTATCTTATATCACCCAGGTAAGGCCAATGTGGTGGCCGATGCTTTGAGTAGAAAGTATGCCAGCATGGGTAGTCTTGCATACATTCCGGTCAGTCAAAGACCATTAGCTCTAGATGTCCAGGCCTTAGCCAACCGGTTCGTGAGATTAGACATTTCTGAGCCTAGCAGGGTGTTAGCCTACACGATCGCTCGTTCTTCTTTATTAGAGCGTATCCGGGAGAGGCAATTTGATGATCCTCATTTGCGTGAGTTGAAGGATACAGTACAGCGGGGAGGTGCCACATAGGTAAACCTAGATGATGATGGGTTATTGAAATTGCAGGGTCGAGTTTGTGTACCCAATGTCGAAGGGATTCGAGAGTTGATCTTAGCAGAGGCCCACAATTCGCGGTATTCTATTCACCCAGGCGCCGCGAAGATGTACCAGGACTTACGGCAACACTATTGGTGGCGCAGAATGAAGAAAGATATCGTTGCGTATGTCGCTCGGTGTCTAAATTGTCAGCAGGTGAAATATGAGCACCAGAGACCTGGTGGTGTATTCCAGAGGATTGAAATTCCCGAGAGGAAATGGGAGCGGATCACTATGGACTTCGTTACTGGACTTCCTTTGACTCGGAGGAAATTTGATGCTATTTGGGTCATTGTTGATAGGCCGACCAAATCAGCACACTTTATTCCAGTATCTGTCTCCTACTCGTCGGAGAGGTTAGCGGAGGTTTACATTAGGGAGATTGTTCGTCTCCATGGAGTGCCGGTATCTATTATCTCTGATCGGGGTACGCAGTTTACCTCGCGGTTCTGGAGAGCGGTCCAGCAGGAGTTAGGCACCCAGGTTCAGTTGAGTACAGCATTTCATCCTCAGATGGATGGCCAGTCCGAGAGGACTATTCAGATTCTAGAGGACATGCTTCGAGCCTGTGTTATTGATTTCGAAGGCTCGTGGGACCAGTTTCTGCCATTAGCAGAGTTCGCCTACAATAACAGTTACCAATCTAGCATCCGGATGGCTCCGTATGAGGCGTTATATGGTAGGCGATGTCGATCACCAGTTGGATGGTTTGAACCGGGAGAGGCTCGGTTGTTGGGTACAGACTTAGTTCATGAGGCCTTGGATAAGGTCAAGACTATTCAGGAGAGATTGCGTTCAGCTCAGTCCAAGCAGAAGACTTATGCGGATCGTAAGGTTCGAGATGTAGATTTCATGGTTGGTGAACGAGTATTGCTCCGAGTGTCGCCTATGAAGGGCGTGATGAGGTTCGGGAACAAGGGCAAGCTCATCCCTAGGTATATTGGTCCATTTGAGATTCTAGACAGAGTGGGAGGGGTGGCTTACGGATTAGCTTTGCCGCCTAGCTTATCAGTCGTGCATCCACTTTTTCACGTATCTATGCTTCGGAGATACCACGGCGATCCCACACATGTGTTAGACTTCAGTACTGTCCAATTGGACAATGATCTATCTTACGAGGAGGAGCCGGTGGCTATTCTAGACCGGCAGGTTCGACAGTTGAGGTCGAAGAGTTATCCTTCCGTGCGTGTTCAGTGGAGAGGTCAGCCTCCTGAGGCATCGACCTGGGAGTCCGAGTCTGATATGCGGAGCCGCTACCCACACTTGTTTCCTGACTCAGGTACTTCTTTCTTTTGTCCGTTCGAGGATGAACGGTTGTTTTAGAGGTGGAGATTGTGACGACCCAAAGGGTCATCACTTATTTTATTAATCATTTCGAGCTTCTGAGGCCTTGAAAACCTCATTCCATGTTGCCTCAATTCACGTGTACAATCCGAGCATGTAGCCGGAAAGATTTTGTGATAGAAAATATGAATTCTATGAGAAATTTGGATAAAAATGATATTAATATTGATATGGTTGACTTCGATCAACATTTTTGGTAAACGGATCCGGACCCAAGATTGGATGGTCCCGAGAGGTTCGTAGGAAAATATGGGACTTGGACATGCGTCCGGAGTCGAATTCTGAGGCCTAGAGCCCAAGTTATGAATTTTTCTATGAAATTGTTTTTGATTTAATTGTTAAAGGAAATGAATTAATTGACCTTGGTATCGGGCTCGTATTTTGGTTCCGACGCCCGGTACAAGCCTTAAATATTATATATGTGATTTCTGTAAAGTTTGGTGACATTCGGATGTCGTTTGAGATGTTTTGGACCTTGAGTCCCAAGTTTGAAAGCTTTGAAAACCAAAAGTATGAAAATCATGAATTTGAGGCTTGATTTGATGAAAACGATGTGATATTGGCGATGTGATCGCACGAACAAGTTCATAACGTGTTTTTGATGTTGTGTACATGTTTGGTTTGGAGCCCGGGGAGCTCGGGTAAAGATTTGATAGGCCGTTGGATGAAATTCTGAATTTTTGCACTGCTGGTTTTTCACCCAGCTGTTGTCTTCGCAATTGCGAAGTATTTCTCGCAATTGTGAAGGTGGCAGGTCAAGGCAGGGTTCGCAAATGCGAACCCTTGGTCGCAAATGCGAAGGGTGCCCAAGACCGTTTGGGTTCGCAAATGCGAACCAAACCTCGCAATTGCGAGGCCTCCAGTGAAAAGGCATGCTTCGCAAATGCGAAGACCCCTCAGCCCAGCCTTGTTCGCAAATGCAAACAAATGTTCGCAAATGCGAAAGTCCCTGGAGGTCAGCCTGATTCGCAAATGCGAACATATGTTCACAAATGCGAAGCCCCCAGATTTGCCTTGGCTTCGCAAATGCGAACAAAAGCTCGCAAATGCGAACTTCCCAGCCTTAGCTTATTTTTCAAACTCCAGAAATTGGTCGGGGTTCGCAATTGCGAACCCATGTTCGCAAATGCGAACACAGAGACCTGTAAAACACGATTTTCGGTTCATTTCTTCACTTTTTACAAAACAAAAACACCCATTTGCGATTCTTCACGGATTCCTTCTTCATCAAAACAATTGTAAGTCACTTTTTACTTAATTCTTTCAATTCCTAACATCATTAAACATGTTTTTCAATAGAAATCAAAGGTTTTCATGGTAGAATTTCTTGTTTTTGTTAGAATATAGGGTTTTTCATAAATTGGGAAATTGGACCTCGAATTGAGGTCCGATTTTGAAACAAATCATATACATGAACTCGTGGGGGATGGGTAACCGGATTTTGGTCTTAACCCCGAGTTCCGACCATGTGGGCCCGGGGTCAAAATTCACTATTCCGGGCAGAATGTTGTAAAAGTTGTAATTGGCCTTATGAATTAGTTCGTTGAGTAGTATTGATGATATTAAATCAATTGTGTATAGATACGGTTGGATTGGAGCCAAATTTGAAAGAAAAAGACATTTCCACGGATTGAATTGTTCATAAACATTCGAGGTAAGTGTTTGTTCTATCCTAGCTTGAGGGAATAGGATTATGTGCTATGTGTTATGTGATCGAGTGCGGTGTATGGGCTGTGGTGACGAGCATCCATACACCGGCGTCTAGTATGACCGTGAGTCGTTGAAAATGCTTATTTTGAGATATATTTACAGATGAATTGTTGAACCTTTGTCAGGTTGTGGAATTGTTATTGTTTTCCCTTGTCGGGACTTGTTGTGAAGATAATTATTGATTGCCCTTGTTGGGACGGTTTATGAATTACTGCTTCTTTGTTTGCCCTTAACTGTGATTGTTGTTTGGGTGAGGAAGAGTGATAATGCACGAAGGGTGATGCCGTGCCTTGATTTATTATTTATGCACGAAGGATAATGCCGTGCCATGTTTTATTATTTATGCACGAAGGTTAATGCCGTGCCGTATTTTATTTATTATGCACGAAGGATCATGACGTGCCCTGTTATTGAACCATGTACGAAGGATCATGCCGTACTATGGATGTGAGGATGAGAGTAAAAGCACGAAGGGTGATGTCGTGTACTTTATTTGCTTATTTGGTGAGGATGAGAGTAAAAGCACGAAGGGTGATGCCGTGCAATTGTTTGCTATTCCTTGACTTGATATTACGTGTTTTTCCATTATACTTTATTTTCCTTGTGAATTTATTAACTGTTGTTAATTGTTGAATTCTTTGAGATATCCCTTATTGTGTTATTACTTGGTTATTTCTTGTTATTCTGTAGTATACATATATATTGAATTGCACAGGTTTATGTGGGTGTCTGGTCCTAGGCTTGTCACTACTTCGCCGGGATAGGCCAGGCACTTACCAGCACATGGGGTCGGTTGTGCTGATACTACACTTCTGTGCGTTTTTGCACAGGTCCAGGTTACGATCAGGAGCAGCAACAGTAATTCGATTGTGTGGGAGTTGATCACATTTGAGACCGAGGTAGCTTGCAGACGTCCGCAGGCCCGACGTCTCTCTCTTTATTTATGTTACTAGTTGTAGTCTCTCTGTTCCGAGACAAATAGAATTATGTTATATTTCTTTCAAACTCTTATGTGTAGTATTCAGTAGTAGTTCGTGAGTTGGTGACTCTTGGGTAGAGGATTTCAGTATGAATTTTACCTTGTAACTAGTTATTTCTAATTTGATAAATTATTCCGCACTTATTTAATTAAAATTGTGTTAAAAACAGGATAGTATGAATACAGTGGCTTGCCTAGCAACCACGAGTAGGCGCCATCACGATCCCGATGTTGGGGGAAAATCCGGGTCGTGACATTAACTAAGTGTCGGAAAGGAGAGAAATTCTTTCAAGGGTGTTATATCTTATTGCAAATATGGATCCAAGAGCATTTATTCCGACGCACATGATACATGAATTTTGGGTTGACTGGACTTAGTTGTATTAATGAGTTTGAAACTCGGGTTACAGGCATCAAATTTCCTGAAGGTGTTGCGGCTTGGTCATCATGTCTGAGATCGTTGAATGGGGACAAGGTTGAATGGGATTATTGGTGACTTCCTGCTACTGAAATTATCTACACTTCAGCAGAAGTCCCCTATATTCTTTTAATGGGCATGTGGAGCATACAACTTTATGCGCCTTATAGGGTTTACGACAGTTCGGGAGGTTCCAAATAGTGAATAATGATGAGGATTTGAGTGAACAGATTATTGTTTTGGGTCCCAAAGCTACTTTATCAGAAGCAAGAATTAGAAATATATGGAATGAAAGTCGATTTCTGCAACCTGATACCATGATAGAGGATCAGGCAAGGGGTGAAGTGGATCCTGAATATTCGACATAGTTCAACAAAAGGTTTCAAATTCCTGGGAGGCCTACTAAGAGGCCTCATGTACAGTAGTTTACTGATGGAGCCCGAGCCCAATGGGATTGGTTAGCAAAGGAGAAAGAATATCGGGCTAAATTTGGGGCATTGGAGCAACAGATGCGGGAACTTCAATTTGAGAAAGTGTGCAAATTACGGCGGATGAATGAGAGAAAAAGAAATTGGCCCAAGAAAATGAGGCTCTAAAGGCATAGATTCACCAAATGAAAATCGATGCTAGCAATCGAGATAGAAGTGTGTATGATGAAAGGTTGATAAAAGGATTGAAAAAGCAAATATCTGATTGTCAAGAGGAGTTAGAAAAATCCGAAAGGAACATGGCAAGACTCCGAACACATTGGACCAAGAAAACTAAAGAAAAAGCCCAGTATGTACAATAGTTGAAAAGAGATTATGAAGGGACAATTGCCAACATGAGAATAAAAGCAAATGCTTGGGAAGAAAAGGCAGCCCGGTTAGACAAAGATGTTCAGGCATAAAGGACACGTTGTTATGAAATGATTGCTGAAATGCAAAAAGAATTAAAATTGATACAAGATCTTCACCTCAAAGATTCTCAAGTACTTGAGGCTTGGAATCGACAAATAAGCCGACTTCTCCAAGAAAAATGCCAAATTAGGGAAATGATTCGGGGTATTGCACGCTATGTTGTTAAAAGATGCCAGGATGGGGAAAAGATGGGTTGTGCCACTTCTTCTGCGGCAGTGATGGTATTCGTCCGACAAGTTATGAATGATTTGGAGCAATTACAAATGGGTCTTGCGAGTCATCCCGCGGCCATGCCGAAAGATGCCCCGCGGACCCTAGGGTTTGAAGCTTTGATGTACTCATAAAAAGAAAAATAGTAGTTAAGTTTTGAGTTTGAATTTTTGAAAAGGAACAACTTAGTATTGATGTAATTAGTTGTCATTAATTAAAATTTGAAAATTCCCAAAAAATTGTATTTTTATTTTCCTGTTTTTATCTGATTTAGGTACAGTTGTGATATATAAGCAATTTTTATAGGACCGATCGTAACTATATGAAAATATGAAAAAAATACAAGTCAAAAGAACAGTGAAAAATAAAAGAAAGTGTGGAAAAGAAAAAGGAAAAAAAGAGAAAGAGATAGGGAAAAGCCGCAACAAAAGAAAAGGCGAAGCAAAGAAAAGGCGAGAATAAAAGAAAAAGCCATAATTGAGAAAGTCGGGATGACGCATGTGGCCGAGCAAAATTATTGAAGTGCATCCATGATCCAAATGTGCGCTTATTTGATTGATAATGCCCTAACCACTAATAACACTATTGTTGGTGGTGAGTACACACAGGTGGTTTTAGCTAGCTGGCATTCTGGCAACTCATCCGTACAATACCCGTTCCAAAGATATATTGAAAATGGTTAGCCAAGAGATCGAAACGACTATTGTTGACCCGGCTAGAGAGGAAGAAATAGTGGATGTTAATGCTATGAAAGAGGAAATGTACAAGCTAAAACAACAAATGGCCGAAATGTACCAGGACTGGGTGAAAGGACAACCCTCGCCTACTTATCCTGCCAATCCCGCCTATATCCCACCACCAGTTCAATCACAAGATCTTCCTACCGTAAATTCTTTCCCGGCCTACCCAACTTATCCACCATATTATGCAACCACTTCTCAAACACCACCACCTCCACCACCAAAGCAAATCCCACCACCTCCACCACCAGTTGCTCCAGTGTAGTGGATCCTCCACCCGCCATGTTACACAAATCTTCAAGTGAACCTTTGTTCCACACTCAAGAAACCCATTACTATCCACCCGAGCCCACTTTTAGACCTCATGAGCCTTACCCTTATACGCCTCTCGTTGATATATCTGAATAAGAGAAACCTCCTAAAACCCCCGAGCAGGAGGAAATTATTCGCAAAGTAAAAAGCCTCCAACAATCGTTCCAAAACATGCAAGGTCTTGGAGGACAAGTAAGTGTTGCTTATAAAGACATGTGCTTGTTTCCAGAAATCCAACTGCCTATGGGTTTAAATTTCCAAAGTTTGATCTTTACGATGTTCATGGAGACCCCGTAGCCCATTTGAGGGGTTTTGTAGTAAAATGAGGGGTTCTAGTGGAAAAGATGAATTACTAATGGCATACTTTAGCCAAAGTCTCAGTGGGTCAGCTTTAGAGTGGTATACTAGGCAGGATCACACCCGTTGGTATACATGGGATGACTTAGCCCAAGCCTTTGCAAATCATTTTCAGTATAATCTGGAGATTGTTCCCGGTCGTCTTTCCTTGACCAATATTGAAAAGAAACCTGGGGAGAGTTTTAGGGAATATGGATTTCGATGGAGAGAGAAGCTGTAACGACCCGTCCCGTCGTTACGGGAATTACCACCCCGTTATGTTGCATTAACATATCTTATGCTTTTATATCAGTGTTAGAATCTATCGGGTGGGTTAGGAGTGAATTGAATTGAAAATGAAGCAAATAGCATGTTTGAAGGAAGTTTGAATATGGAAAGTCAGCCTAGAGTTGACTATCGAGTTAGAGTGCTCGGAATAAGATTCTGATGATTTGACTAGTTTCGGGGGATCATTTATGACTTAGGAAAGCAATCGAAATTGAATTTGGAGGTCCGGTGTAGTTTTAGGCTTGAATTAGCGAAGGTTGAATTTTGGCAAAAACCGGATGGGAGGTGAGATTTTGATCCGGGGGTCGGAATGGAATTCCGACAATTCCTATAGCTTCGTTATGTGATTTTGGATATGTCCTCAAAATTTCAGGACATTCGGACATCGTTTGATCGGGTTTTGGATTGAATGTTAGTTTTGAAAGTTTTGAAGAAACTTAGGCTTGAATCCGTGTGTAATTGGTGATTTTGATGTTTAGGATGGTGTTTTTATGATTGGAACAAGTTCGTATCGTGTTTTGAAGTATGTTGGTGGTTTTTGTTGGGGTCCCGGGGGCCTCGGGGTGAATCCGGACCATCATCCGGCATTTTTTGAACTTGGAAAGGTCTGCTGTAAATTGCAGGTTACTGCCCAGGCATTAAGCCTTCGTGTTCGCATGGCATGGGCCGCGTTTGCGAAGGCCAGGCGGATCAAAGCATCGCGTTCGCGAGTGAGGGTGTTGCGTTCGCATAGACAAGGTAAGGTGAAGCTTTGCGTTCGCATGACTGGGAGTCGCGATCGCGTAGAAGGAAAGGGGAGAGCTTCGCATTCGTGTGGGAGTGTACGCGTTCGCGTAGAAGAAGAACCCGGCGGCTGGGAGATTGTACATCGCGAACGCGTGGTGGAGCGTCGCGTTCGCGAAGGGTAAGCTGGAGCTGAGTATCGCGAACGCGTGAAGACCATCGCGAACGCGTAGAACAAATTGGTCTGGCAGTGAAATTAAAATCACAGAACAGAGGGCTCACGGGTTCATATACCCAAAACATAATTTTGAGCCCTAGAGACAAGAAATCACGGGAAAACACTGGGAAACCATCGGGTATTCATCGGAGGTAAGTTTCATGACTCAAAAACATCATTTTATGGTAGAATTAACATCAATCTTCATGAATTTGGGTAGAAATTGTGAAGGATTGTGGCCTAGATATTGAAAACGAAAATTTGGGTTTTGAAAGGCCAATCGAACTCTAATTTTGGTAAATTTTATATGTATGAACTCGTGGCGAGGCGAGGGTTCTGGAAATATGAGTTTTGAAATTTTTCGAGATGTGGGCCCGGGGCTCGGGTTTTGCAAATTTCGTGATTTTTGATATTTTTCGAGTTCTTTCGATTGGGTTATGTTCCATTAGCCTATTTTGATATATTTGTGCTGATTTATACTAGTTTTGATGTGCGTGGATGCCGGTTCGAGGAGCTAAGGCGTCGCGGGCATGAGCTTTCATTGGTTCGAGGTGGGTAATACTTGTAAATGATGTCCTGAGGGTTAGTAAACCCCGGACTTGCACATCTTAGTGTTGTGTTGAGGTGACTTGCACGCCGGATAACGGGCGTGGGGTAGAGCACCATTGGGGATTGTGACTTGGTCCGTCCCGAGTAATAAATAATAACACCTAATTGTTGAAATGAATTGGACTAATTATCATGTTTGGGCTTCGTGCCAATTATCTGAATCCTTCAGGGATTGGTATCATTGTTCTGATAACACTGTGCATATTTTATTCTAAATTCAAGGTTTAAAATGGTATTTTGCTATTCACTATTTTTATAAGGTTACGTATAACTTGAACAAGGTCTTAATAACATTTTTAGCTGTGACTAATATGATATTGTTGCCCGTAGGGCTTTCTTGATTAGTTGTTAGACTGATTGGGCCGAAGGCCATATGTTAGGGCATGACATTTCACATGAGCATATGCATACACATGCATGGATCGGACTGCACGCCGCAGTGGTATACGGATCGGGCTGCGCGCCGCAACATGTGTGATATTAATATTGTGCTTGGGCTGTAGGAGCCCCTCCGGAGTCTGAACCCCCACAGTGAGCACGGGTACCCAAATTGGATCGGGCTACGCGCCGTAGCGGTCATATGCATTGCATGGCATACATACATTGGTTTACGTGTACTACGTGGCATAACATTTAGCACTCATACATTACTGGCACATATGCATTAGTTGCCTTATTGACCAGATCTCCTGGTGTAAATTGATCAGGAGTGCTGAGCCCGAAGGGCTGATTTGAGTGCGGACTTGCATCGCTTGAGATTGTATCCAGGTATTGGTATATTATTATGAAAGAAAGTAGCTAAAATTGAGATTTCTAAATAATCTACTCACATATGCTTGAAAGGAATAAAAAGATAGTTATGTATTGTGTAGCATGAGATAGTGCCTATCGTGGTTTTCTTCCCTTCAGCATTATTTACTTTTATTACTGCTGAGTTGGAAGTACTCACACCCGACTCCCTGCACCTTGTGTGCAGATCCAGGTACATCACAGTGGAGCTGATTCTATTGCGGCTCGGGAGTGCTTTTGGACAGTCGAGGTAGCTGCCAGCGTTCGCAGGACCTGATTCTCCAGTTTGTCTGTATTTTTGTTCTGATCATCCCACACTTGTGCACGGTTATATTCACTATTTACACTTTGTATACTCTGTAGAGGCTCATGACTCTTGACCCTTCGGTCTATGGGAGTTGGCACATGTTGGGACTTGGTTCCCTGTTTTTAATATATCTATCACCGTTGTGCTTAAATTGGATAAAGTGAGCTTGTGGCTCCGTGGTTATTGTTGATTGGTCGGGCTGGCCTAGCAGGTGTGCTGGGCGCCATCACGACCGGATTTGGGGTCGTGACAGCAGGCCACGAGGGTCGATCTGCCTATGAAAGAAAGTGAGATGGTGGATTACTTTTGCAAGCTCTATAGCCTACCTATTACAGCCATCTGGTGTCAGTCGTGGGCAAAACTTTCATTGAAGTCATAAATATGGGAAGCATGGTAGAAGAAGGGTTGAAGTCCAACAAGATCATGAGTTACTCAGCAATAAAAGTGACCACCCAATCCATCCAAACTGGCACTTGAGGGGTTTTGGGAAAGAAGAAGAAAGAAGAAGTTGTTGTGGTGGAATCTAGGACATGGTCCAGGGGTCCTTCCCCTTATTATCATCAACCCCGTCCACATCACCAACCCTACCCATATACACCATATGGCCCACCACAACATTACTATCCACCTCCCGTTCCCCACTTCTCAGTTCACCACGCCCAAACTTACCCTCAACGCCAAGCACCCTGGTATGCACCCACTCCTCATAACACCTAGCATACCCAAAATGCATACCCACCTCCCAGAACATACAAAAATCACAATGGAACTCGTTTCCGTCCAAACCCTACTACCAAGAGAGAGATTACAAAAGAAAAAGACTTTTACTCTGCTAGGAGAATCTTATACAAGCCTATTCCACAGGTTGAGGTAGCTTAGAGTGTTAAACCTGATTGAACCAAACATACAAAACCCTCCACCGAGGAACCTGGACCATTCAGTCAGTTGCGAATATTGCTCAGGAGCTCCGGGGCATGATACGGAGAAATGTTGGCATATGAAAACTGCTATTCAGGAACTTATTGATACCGGGAGAATTGAAGTAGAGGCTCCAGAAACTCCAAATATTACACAGAATCCATTACCAACTCATCATGAGGCTCACATGATCGAGTTAGTGCATAAGGGAGAATACAAGAAGCCATCGCAAATAGTGATAATGATTAAGGCGAGTGAAAGTAAAGCAAATGAGAAATCAATCGGTGGGAAAGCATTGGTTGTAGTGGAACATGTGGTCAATGAGCCAGTGTTGATAGTGAAGCCAGAACCTGTTAAAGTGACAATACCAGGAGCAATTGTTAAGCCTGTGTTGGTTGTAAAGGGCATTACTATAGAACCAATTATTATTAAACTAGCAGTTCAGTTGCTTGTGGTTAGTAAAAAGGCTGTACCATGGAATTATGACCGGGTGAGTGTTGTGTACCGAGGAAAAGAAGTTAAAGAGGAAGTATGTTAAATTCATGGGTTGACTAGATCAGGGAGGTGTTTTGCCCCTGAGGAATTGAGAAAAGTTAAAACAATTAGAGACAATCGGGCACCGGTGAAGCAAGTTGTGATGGAAGAGGAAGCTGAAGAATTATTGAGAAAGATGAAAGGCACAAGACTATTCAATCGTGGAATAATTAAGGAAAACACCGGCGTAGATCTCATTATTATCTCTATTGATCCATTCGGATGAACATCGCCGGGTGCTGATGAAGATTTTAAATGACGCACATGTGCCAGAGAAGATTACTGTGAATCATCTTGAGAAGATTGCAAACAAAACTTTTGAGGTTAACAGGGTAACATTCTCCGATGATGAGTTGCCGATGGAAGGAACTGAACACAATAGATCCATGTACCTCACAGTGAAATGTGAGGATTCTGTGGTGACTCGGATGTTAATTGATAATGGGTCTAGTGCTAATATTTGCCCTATATCGACTCTAGAGAAGTTGAAGGTTGATAATGAAAAAATTCATAAAAATAGTATATGTGTACGGGAATTCGACGGTGGAGGGAAGAATACAGTGGGAGATATTGTGTTGGAGCTCATAATAGGACCTGTGGAATTCACGATGGAGTTCCAAGTACTTAATACTGCTATGTCTTATAATCTTTTATTGGGTCGACCATGGATCCATGCTGCAAAAGCTGTGCCATCTACGCTGCATCAGATGGTCAAATTTGAATGGAATCGACATGAGATCGTGGTCCATGAGGAGGACAATTCTTGCAATGCCATTACACCCTTCGAGGAAGTTGAAGATGATAAAGGCACGTGGGTATATCAAGTTGTGGATACAGTGCCAGTTGCTAAAATACCGGAAGGGGAGTATGTTCATGTGCCTAAGGTGGATGCCGCATCTGTTATGGTGGCAACAACGATGTTAAGGAATGGATTTCTGCCCATAAAGGGTTTGGGAGCTTCATTATAGGGCATTATACAGCCAGTTTCTCTTCCTGGTAATATTGATACTTTTGGGTTAGGCTTTAAAACCACTGCTGCTGACATAAGGAGAGCCATAAAGATGAAGAAGAGAGTATGGACCCTCCCTAAACCTATTCCTCACCTCTCCCGTTCTTTTGTCCAGTATGGTACTAAAAGGCGCCCAGCAATAGTGATGCCTAGCTCTGTGGTGATAGAACCTGACAAGGAATTGATCGAAAGGTTTGAAAGGTTGTTCGATGAAATAAATATGGTGGAAGCAAACGAAGGTCCGAGCAAAATTGATGTGCAGTCCATGGGATCTCAGGCCAATCTTAATAATTGGGAAGCTACTCCTCTTCCAACTCGGAAGGAGTCGTGTCCATTTTATGCTGGTTTTAATGATGTGTCATGCATGAGGAGTTACCGGTCTAGTCTTGATAACCAATGTGAAATAGTAATACAAGAAATTGAATGTGATGATGAGGTGGAGTATGGTTATGAGGAAGATCTGGAAGAAATCGGTAAAGAATTGAGTCAATTTGAGGAAAAACCCAAACCTAACTTGAGTGACATTGAGGCAATCAATCAAGGGGATCAGGAAAATGTTCGGGAAACTAAAATAAGTGTTCATTTGGAAGCACCTCTCAGGGAAGAGATGATCAAGTTGTTGTTTGAATACAAATATATCTTTGCATGGTCATACGATGATATGCCGGGTTTGAGTACTGATATGGCGGTCCACAAATTTCCCACTTATTCGGAAGGCCCTCCTGTCAAGCAAAAGCTAAGGAAATTTAAGACAGATATCAGTGTGAAGATCAAAGAAGAAGTCAACAAGCAGTTTAAAGCGAAGGTCATATGGGTTACCCGATATCCCACCTAGTTAGCCAATGTCATGTCTGTGCCAAAGAAAGATGGAAAGACCAGGGTGTGTGTTGACTATCGTGATATCAATAAGGCGAGCCCAAAAGACAACTTTCCACTGCCAAACATCCATATATTGATTGACAATTGTGCCAAACATGGGATTGGTTCTTTTATATATTGTTATGCGGGCTATCACCAGATTTTGATAGATGAAGAAGATGCTAAAAAGAGGGCCTTCATCACACCTTGGGGGACATATTATTATAGGGTCATACCGTTTGGGTTGAAGAATGTAGGGGCAACACACATGAGGGCGATGACCACTATGTTCCATGATATGATACATCGGGAAATTGAGTCTATGTGGATGATGTAATTATAAATTCAAGGAAGCGGTGTGATCATGTTGAAGACTTGAGGAAGTTTTTCCAGAGGATTCGTAGGTATAATCTCAAACTCAATCCGGCAAAGTCTACATTTGGAGTCCCATCAGGGAAGTTGTTGGGATTTGTGGTAAGTCGATGTGGTATTGAATTAGACACGTCCAAAATCAAATCCATCCAAGAATTGCCTCCGCCAAAGAGCAAGAAAGAAGTAATGAGTTTTCTCGGCAGGTTGAATTTTATCAGCAGGTTCATTGCTCAACTTACATCGACTTGCGAGCCTATCTTTAAACTGCTGAAGAAAGATGTTGCGGTCAAATGGGCGGATGAATGTCAGAAAGCATTTGACAAAATTAAGGAGTATTTGGCTAGTCTATCCGTGTTGGTTCTGCCATAGACGGAATGACCCTTGATCCTTTATCTGACAGTGTTGGATAATTCTTTTGGCTGTGTACTGGGGCAACATGATATTACGAGAAAGAAAGAGCAGGAAATTAACTACCTCAGCAAGAAGTTCACATCTTATGAGATAAAATACACTCAACTGGAGAGAATGTGTTGTGCTTTGACTTGGGTAGCATAGAAATTAAAACATTATTTGGCAGCATATACCACTTATTCATCTCGCGTTTGGATCCGTTGAAGTACATTTTTCAAAAGCCCATGCCCACAGGGAGCTTGCTAAGTGGAAAATATTGCTCACATAATTTGACATTGTCTATGTGACCCGTATTGTGATGAAAGCATAAGCATTGGCTAATCACCTAGTGGAGAATCCAGTTGATGATGAATATGAACCTTTGAAAACATACTTTCCTGATGAGGAGACAATGCATATCGAAGAATCAGAACAAGATGAAAACCCTGGATGGAAGTAGTTCTTTGATGGGGTTGCCAATAACAAAGGCGTTGGGATAAGAGTTGTACTTATTTCTGAGACAGGGTAGCACTATCATGTTACAGCTCAACTTCGTTTTTACTGCACCAATGATATGGCTGAATACGAGGCATGTATCTTGGTTTTGAGGATAGCTATAGACATAGGTGTCCAAGAGATCTTGGTTATGGGTAACTCGGATCTTTTGGTACACTAAATTTAGGGAGAATGGGAAACACGAGATTTAAAGCTCATACCTTACCGGCAATGTTTGCATGAACTTTGTCAGTAGTTTCAGTCAATAGATTTCAAGCACATTCCAAGGATTCACAATGAAGTTGCTAACGCTTTGGCCACTTTGGCATCAATATTGCATCATCCAGATAAGTTTTATGGGACCCATTACAGATTTAGGTCTGATATCAGCATGCTTATTGTAATATGGTGGAAGAAGAGCTTGATGGTGAGCCATGGTTTCATGATATCAAAGAATACCTCAGAATGGGAGTATATCCGGCACAGGCCACAGGGTATCAAAAGAGAGCTATTAGATATTTGGCAAGCGAATTTTTCTTTAGTGGAGGGGTTTTGTATAAAAGAAATCTAGATCTTGGTTTGTTGAAGTGCGTGGATGCTAAACAAGCTACAACTATCATGACTGAGGTACATGCAAAAGTTTGTAGACCTTATGTGAGTGGGTATGTATTGGAAAAGAAGATTTTTCGAGCAAGATATTACTGGCTTACTATGGAACGAGATTGTATCAGCTTTGTGCGCAAGTGTCATCAATGCCAAGTACATGGAGATTTGATTCATTCTCCACCATCTGAATTGCATAAAATATCGGTACCGTGGCCCTTCGTTGCTTGGGGAATAGATCTTATTGGGCTAATTGAACCAACAGCATCTAATGGGCACAGGTTTATTCTGGTAGACATTGATTATTTTACTAAATGGGTTAAGGTGAAAACTTTCAAATCAGTGACCACGAAGGTAGTGGTTAATTTTGTGCATTCAAATATCATTTGTCGATTCGAAATTCCAAAGGTGATTATCACAGATAATGGTGCCAATCTCAACAGTCATCTGAAGGCAGAAACATGTCAGAAGTTTAAAATCACACACCGCAATTCCACTTCGTATCGTCCTAAGGCGAATAGAGCAGTCGAGGCAGCTAATAAGAATATCAAGAAAATACTTTGAAAAATGGTAGAAGGATCCATGTAGTGGCATGTGAATTACCTTTTTCTTTGCTAGGATATCGCACTATTATTCGCACTTCGGTAGGGGCGACTCCTTATTCATTACTGTACGGTAAGAAGGCAGTGATACATGCAGAAGTTGAAATACCATCCTTTCGGATTATTGCGGAGGTGAAAATTAATGATGATGGGTGTGTCAAAGCCCGTCTGGAACAATTGAGCTTGATTGATGAAAAGAGATTGGCAGCAGTATGTCATGGGCAGTTATACCAATATAGAATGGAAAGAGCTTATAATAAGAAAGTGCGTCCGCGGAAATTTGAAATAGGACAATTGGTATTGAGGCGTATCTTACCTCATTGGGCTGAAGCAAAAGGAAAGTTCGCTCCTAACTGGCAGGGGGCATTTGTTGTAACACTAGTGTTGTCCAATGGTGTATTGTATCTAACAGATGTGGAAGGGAAATGTGTAGAAATGGCTATCAATTCTGATGCAGTCAAGAGATATTATGTATGATTTCTTTATCTTTATGTACTTGATTGTATTTGACATGTTTTGAGATTGAAATGATGAAGGCATTTTGTTATGCTATCCAAACACTTTATCCTTTGTTATCCCTTTAAGCTTTATTATTATATTTTCTTTCGTATCCCTCTTTTGGAATCAACAACAAAATTCGAGGATCGAACAGGGAAATCAAGTGGAGAAACAAGAAAAGAAAAGAAGAAAAGAGAAGAGAAAAGAAAAAAAAAGAAAAAAAAAAGAAAAGAAAGAAAAGAAAAGAGAAGAAAAAAAAAGAAAAGAAAGAAAAGAAAAGAGAAGAAAAAAAAAGAAGAAAGAAAAGAAAATAAAAGAAAAGAAAAAGAAAAGAGAAGAAGAATGGAAGAAAAGAAACATTGCAACAATGAAGCGATTCTATGACCTTAACTACGTTTGACTTGATCCCAAAAGGGTATGTAGGCAGCCTCACTGAGGTTCAGTCACAACAAAGGAAAAATCCAAGAATCCCCAATAATGAAACTATGGCAGAAGTTAAGGTTGTTGTGAAAGATATGATTATGAAAGTTGTAATTTTGAACCCACATTAAAATATTTTGAGCCTTTATACCCTTCTCTCTAAACCTATCCAAAAGCCACATTACGGTCCAAAGAAAGACCTTCTAATCAATTTTAAGAAATGTCAATATAAGCAGGTAAGGTGATTCATGTTGTGGACAACACTCTGGTACCAGAAGAAAGAAAAATTGAAAATGAGAGAGTCTTATTGGTGAAAACCCTCACGGGCACCATAAGGCGATGTGAGCTGAGAGTAATGAAAATGAGAGAGTCTTATTGGTGAAAAACCTCATGGGCACCGTAAGGCGATGTGAGTTGAGAGATATTAAAAATGAAAGAGTCTTATTGGTGAAAACCCGCACGGGCACCGTAGGGCAAAAATTGAGTTTTCAGATAGGACAAATGAAGAAAGTATGTGGTTGAAAAGGTGTTTGAAATATGGCAAAACAAGCAAGGTTAGGGTTTTGGCGAAAGTCAGATTGTGAAAGTACGGAGAAGCAAATGTGGCAATTGACAGTTAATTATTTGGACAGACTAGGTTGTTTAACCAAAATGCATGGCACGATCAATGGAATCAGCCTTTCCACTCAGATAAGTCCTATCCTCTTTCTCTTTATTACAATTCATTCGTTTTCAGAGTCTTTCTATCCTCAAAATCTTCGAGGTCATTGTATTTTATTTTCTTGAAGTTTGTCTATAAGACATTTCAGTCAAGCCTAACTATTAGCTTCCCAGTTGTATGGCACAACGAGATCGGGACATATAAAAAGAAAGTAAAAAGGACCAATGCAAATCCCATCAGTAGGGGAATCAGATAATTGAAGGGAGAAGCAAAGTTTCACAATAAGGGAACAGAAATACCAAAATAGTAGTACGAGGTAAAACATTTGGGTCATCAAGATCAGAGGGTTTGAAAGTCAGCTGGGAAGTCATGGCATTTCAAATGCAAGTCCAAGGAAGCAAGTCGGATCAGAGTAGGAAGCGGGAGCATGACCAACAAGAATGCCAGCAGCTAACCACCATTTTTATATTAACAAATCTTTCTTTGATTAAAATAGGGGCAGAAAGAATTTTTATTTGTAAGCAGGAGCCCACCTGGATAACAAAGAAATAATTTTCCAAAGTCAAAAGCAGGAGCCCACCTGGATAACAAGGGAATACTTTCCAAAGTTAGCAAGCAGAAGCCCACATGACGAATAAGGGAATACATTTCAAGCATGTCAATCAGGCACCCACCTGAAGAATAAGGGAAGTATAATGCAAGCTTTAGCTTTCAAGTTTAATATTTGGGTAACACAATGTGCCCAGTTATCAAACTGGGGCAGAAATTTTCTTCGTTTTGTATGATTATTGCAGGCAGGAGCCCACCTGAAGAACAAGGGAATAATCTTCTGAAATTCAGTAAACATGAGACCACCTGAAGAACAAGGGAATATCTTTCCAATTCAGAACAAGGGAATATCTTTAAAATTCAGCAAGGGAATATCTCTTCAAAAGCAGCAAACAGGCACCCACCTGGAAAACAAGGTAAGTACAATCCAAATTTTAGCCTTTAAGTTCAATATATTTGATAACATGATATGCCCAGTCATAATACTGGGGCAGAAAATTTTCTTTGTTTGTTTGTATACTTTGTTGCAATCAGAAGCCTACCTGGAGAACAAGAGAATACATTTTCAAGCATTACAATCAGGAGCCCACCTGGAGAACAAGGGAATACATTTTCAAGCATTGCAATCAAGAGCCCACCCGGGAAACAAGAAAATACCTTTTTAAGCATCATAAGCAATAGCCCACCTGGAAAACAAGGGAATACTTTTCAAGCATTGCAAGGAGGAGCCCACCTGGAGAACAAGGGAATACCTTTTCAAACAATCGCAAGCAGGAGTCCACCTGAAGAATGGATACATATTTCAAATCGTAGTAGCAACATCAGGAGGAATGGCAAAATATCGCCAAGGCAACAACAAGAATTCCATTAGAATAACACAAGATACAAGTTCAAGGCAATACAAGAGCAAGTTTAAAGGCATAGATAGGATTTCTTGTAACTCATAGAGCATATCTTAGGCTAGCTTCTTTTTATCTTGACATAGTGTAAAAAGGAGGTCAGCGAGCAGTAACACCAGCAACAACATCGAAATCACAGCTCCTGGTAGTCCCAACTACCAGACACTGCTAAACTACACTGACCTGATTCCTGTTTAGCCCAGGATATGTAGGCAACCTTTGAAGCAGGGTGCGGTCAAACTTTTCAAAATGCTTCACACGGAATATGCGAACGGGTAAAAATCTCTCAGTTTCGCTCACTTGTCTTTGCACGAAAACTCTTCGTCTTTCCAGGCAAAGAGGGGCAGATGTGAGCACGTGATTTTTTCCCTAAGCAAATTATTCCTAAAAATCCAAACAAAATGATTTTTCTTTATTTTTACAATTTTTGCTGATATTTATTGCATTATTGTGTTAATTGGTTGCATAATAATTCATATTAAAAAAATACAAAAATAGGCATTTGCATTAGGAAATTTTATTTTTGGTATTAAGTAGGTATTAATTCATTTAAAAAAATAATTACAAATTAGCTTAAGCAATTTTAATTGATAATTAATTTTTAGGATTTAAATAGTTTAATTAGGGTTGTGTTTTAATTTGTACAAATTCAGATAAAATACAATACAAAGTAAAAGAAAAATAATAATAATAATAATAATAATAATAATAATAATAATAATACAAAATACAAAATACAAAAATGAAATTGAATAAAAGAAAACAAGAAAAAAGGGGGTTGATCGTTTTGGGCTCATTATAATTGTAATTTGTTAGCCCAATCAGAACACACCCGCCTAGGACCCAATGTTACCCATACCAAGTCATCCCAACCCATGCCAAACCCGGGCAGTCCCCAAATAATCAAAACGATGTCGTTTGGCGTCGTTAAATCCTAACCTTTGATCTCCCTAGATCAAACGGTCACCAGCCCTGTCACTAAATCAAATGACACAGTTTAAGTGTCAAATGAATCTGAGTCATCTACATTTTCTCACCTGACTGTTCTCATTTACTACACAAGTTTAAATAAAATAACCCTAAGATACACTAACCCTAAAATCATTTCTTCAGTATATCACCTTTCATCTTCCCCTTTCTCCTAGCACGTACCGACCCCGCCGAAACCTTCACCGGCGGGAAAGACATCCTACGCCAAACCTTACCAAAATTACACCACATGTCTACTATGAACCCCTCTTCCCACCCCTGTATTTGTTTTCCTTCAAATATCAACCGATTTCCTCGAATATTAAAATTTGTCTTGCCGGAACCCTACCGTCGGCGAATGACACTTACCCCTAATAACCCTGAATTTACACCGTAGACTCGCCTTAACCTTCTCATCCCAAATACCTAAGCCATATTCCTCAAATCTCACTAGAACTCCTCAAATTCTAATTTCAAAATTTTTCGGTCAAGAACCCCAGTCTAATCGTTGGGGATTCATTGACTGTAACACCCTTAATAGGTATTTTCTTTTAGAAAATACGCCATTAGCGATGTTACGGATCATGAATCCTAAGGGATTCAAGCAAATTTGTGGCTCATGCGTGGTTGGAACAAGCTGATTAAAAGTGTGCTAAAAGAAAACCTAGATAAGTTTCTTCAATTCCCCTTTCTTTTATTTCTGTTTAATTTTCATTTATTTTTGCATGTGTTTGTTTTCTTGTATTTTATTGTGTTAATTGATTTCTGTTGACGTTTTTGTTATTATTTTAATTAGGGTTTTACTTAATTTCTGTTAATAGTACTTTTAGGTTTAAGTTCTAAATTTGACACTGCTAGGTTTTTAGAATTATGTCATGAAAAATTAAGTGTTTTGATTACTTTTAGTTAGTCGAATTGTTAGATATTAGTTTAGGGGTAATTAGCAGTTAATTAGATTTTTTGTTCATTGGCAGTGTGATTAATTGTTCATCTATGTTAATTTCTAATATTAGTGTTAATTCTGATAATTAGGATTATAGAATTGGATATATCCGAGTAATGGAATAGTTGATGATTAAAATTCGGCAGTTAGGATGTAGGGGGAAATAGTAATTATAAAAGTAAAATGGGGGTATTTTGGGTATGTGAAATGGGTCAATAGTATTTATAACACAATTTCAGGGGTAATATGGGCATAGAAAATGGTAGTATAGTAAATTCTGAATTGAAGTGAGGGCAATATAAGAATTAGAATATAATAGAATCTTCTAGATTGGGGCATTAATATAGTTTTCAATAAACAGATATAGTAACTTGTAGTACAAGTCAGAAAATAAGGGGGGAAAAGAGAATATAGTAGGGACTGGTTTGTAAGAATTAAGAGTTGAATTTCCCTCTAAAATTACATCAATAAATAGGCACGAATGTGTCTTATTTTACAAATTTAGAGGTTCCAAAAATTTCCCAAAAGTTCCTATTCTAATTTCAGACTTCAATTTGAGTTTTAAAACCTTTTAAAATCCAAAAATATCAGAAAATCAACTACAAAAACCAAATAGTACTGTTACATTGGAGGATTCAAGTTAAAATTCGATTTTGGTTATTAAATTCATTCTTCTAGTCCCTGAAGTTTCAGAAGCTATTGTTTGTTAATTTTCGAGTGAATTTGGCTCATTTCAAGTTATTTGTTGGTTGTTTGATGATTGTGATGGTGTAGCGTAATCAATTTGTCTATTAGACATTGCTAAGGGCTTATCCACCGAGTTTTAGTTTGGTTTTTAAAAGCATCTCTGAGTTTTGAACTTTGTTTAATCCTACTGTGATTTGCTATCATTTGATGTTGATACTCTGCTGATTTGCTCTTCTTCTTCGTCAAATTTCATTACCAGGTACACTGCTATAATCTCGAGTTCAAATGTGGAATGAATGCACTTGAATTTTGTTTCAGCCTATTATGTCTCTCTTATACTTTTTGAAGTTTTCAAATTCTGTTTGTTAAAATAGTGTAGCTGAACTGATAATTCATTGTTTCGTTTTGGTTTATCCCTGTATTATTTCCTACATTAGACTCTAGATTATATTCTTAACTAGTAGATCATTAGATTAATTAGATGTCTTATGTATGCTAATAATCCAGTAAGATTTTATTTGTAAGATGAAAATGTAGAAAACAAAATTTCAGCATATTTCATGTGCGTTTCAATTGAAAATTTGGACTGTTGAAACTTGCGTTTACGAAGTAATAGCTCATACATAGCATATTTTGCAGGTTGAACTAGATAACTTGTTTTCCTTAGAACTGATGTTTATGTCTTCAAATGGTTTTCATTTTTCTCATAAGGATAGACATTCAAGTGTTAGTTTAGATCAAGTATAGGACAAATAGATTCATTGTTAATAGAACATTACTCATATTCATATTTTATCGCAATCTTCTAACGTTAGTAGAGTTAGAGATACATCAACAGAAATGAGAGTATTAGATAGTCTGGTTTTATCAAAATTAGAAGTAGTATAATGGCAACAATTTGAAATCATAATAGTTTAGTATATGCAAAACGTAACTGATTAATTTGTTTAATTTGGACTGATTTTGGGCCCAAAAACGTGAAGCTCTAACTGAACATAGCAATCTCTAAGTTGAAAGTAGTACAATTTTAGCTGGGCTATAATTTACATTATCAGACTAAATACGGACTAAAACTTAATTTGGATTCCATGGGCTAAAGGATTTCAGGCCCAACAACTTATTTGAAACGGGAATGAGGAATTAGAAGTCCAGATGTAATAAAATGTATAAGTAAGAATATGGGGAAATTAAATTTATAAATATGAAATCAAGTTTTGAATTAGGTAGTGGGTTCAAGCCAAAAGGTTTTACCCTTTTGTTTGAATCCGGACTTGAATTTGGGACTCGAATTTATATTCATGGATTAATTAACCTTTAGATACAAAACAAAAATAAAGAATTTAGTTACTTAAGTTTGGACTTTAATTAATAAAATGAGACGAGCCTCGCCAAATCAAAATCCATAATTGCGGGGCCCTCGTTTATTACTTAATTTAAGAATGCTTAGAATTCGGGATGGACCGTTTAACAAATTTCACGGCCTTCTCAAAATATAATAACACGTTAGCCGTTTTAGGCAAGCTTTAAATAAAATTACCTTCATAAATACGGGTGTGCATTTCATGCAACCCAAATCCAAATCCGAAAACATTGAATACGAACGTGTTGAGGATCCGGGTGCATTTCATGTGACGTGATCTGAAAATACGTTCTTAAACGACGTTCACTTTCTTCAATAAAAAATAATAATTGACAAAAAGCGATAAACAACTTTGAAATTGCATTGTAGGATTAACATGTATCAAAATCAAATATTTTATCCAAATATAACAGTTGAGCGACCATGCTAGAATCACGGAACTCGGGAGTGCCTAACACCTTCTCACGGGTTAACAGAATTCCTTACCCGAATTTTTGATTTGCGACTGTTAAACAGATTCAAACCCTTTCCTCGACTCAAGATTCAAATCGGTGACTTGAGACACCATAAATTTCCCAAGTGGCGACTCTGGATCTTAAATAAAAACGAATCCCGTTACGATTGTCCTTTAAGTGGAAAAACTCCTTCTTTATTATACCCTTCCTCGGGGTGTAGTAAAGTAAGCAGAAAAATAAGGTGTGATAGGCACCCCTCAAGGTTACACTACGCGAACGCGGTGGAGTTGCTGCCAAAACGATGAAAGGGGGAATGGGGTACTACGCGAACGCGTTTGTCACACACGAACGCATAGAAAGAACCTGACCTGCAATTTTTCTGCAATAATTTCAGACTTCAAATTGCTCCGTTGAGCATCTGAAACACCCCGAGGCCCCCCGGACCTCAACCAAACCTATATACATACCTCATAAAATCATTCAAACTCGCACAAATCCTTAAATCACCCAAAACAACGCCGAAAACACGATTTAAGCCAAGATTCAAGCATATGAACTTCAAATTCTAACCAAACACACTTTCGATCAAAAATATATCCAAACCTTGTCTGAATGACCTGAAATTTTGCACGCACATCCAAAATGACATGACGAGGCTACAACAACTTCCGGAATTCCAAACCAACCCTCGGATAAAAAATTCACTACCAGACCGGAACTTTAAAAATTCAAATATTTCAAGCCTAAATGAGCTGTGGATCTCCAAATTACATTCTGAACACACTCCCAACCCCGAAATCACCTAACGGGGCTAACAGAACCATCAGATTCCCATTTCGAGACCATCTTCACAATGCTCCAAATACGGACCATTTTTAACTCTTAAGCTCTTCCAAAATACGTCAAATCCTAATACCGAACATCCCGGCAAACCAAAATAGCAGAAATGAACTTAGGGAGAGCAGTTAATGGGGGATCAGGGCGTAAATTCCAAAAATGACCGGTTAGTTCGTTACATATTTTAACATATTTTTAATCTCCTTTGGTGTACTTTCCTAGGTTCTTTATTGCTGTTATCCTCACTAGAAAAAGTAAAACTAGCATAGTAAGGGGTTGAGGGAAGATAAGAAATATAAGCACAACCATGAAAGTGACTATCTTGACCACCACACATATCACATATTCCACGCATAAAATTGAGTTGGTGCACAAAATACCCTTTCAGGAATATTTTAATAATTTTACCCTGGGTGATTTCCTCCACCATATGCATAAGGGGGATCAAAAGTAGAATTACCAACATCAAAACTCTCATAATTCCAAGATGTCACGTCTCTCAAGTAAAATAAAAAAAATCAAATACAAGAAAACAAAAATAAAGTTCAAACTTGCTACATAGAAAGGACTAAGCGGTCGTTGCAAATATAATTACTTACAAGTCCAAAGTCGAATCCCATAGAAAACTAAGACTTAGCTACAGTTGTTCAATATCATTAAGAAACACAAGTCCAAATAATTTTCTAATTATAAAAATTATAATATTTATTTTTATCTAATTAACTATTAAATACTACATATCAGTAAAATTATTAATTAACAAGGATAAGAATTGAGACAAGATTAAGGAGGTCTAGAGTTATGAACTTTTCAATTATTGGAATCCTTCCCGCTATATTTTTTTTTTATAAATTCACCTAAATATTCTCTACCGATCATGAGCGCTCTGACTATCGTAACTCTCTTATGAGTAATTATCATAATTTTACATATTCTCCCAAGTTACGCTAGCTGGTATTAAGTACGGCTCATTCGGATCGCACCCATGGTTTTGTTATCCCTAATGCCATCTTTAAACCTACCGTGTTGATCCCTCATATACGTTAGGAGTGATATTATTCAACAACAACCTAAATATGCACTCTCTCGAGTAATATTCACTAAATAGGCACAATCGATGAGAGCTCTTCAACCAACCACAATAATAACGTAGTTGAACAAATAGAAAAAATACTACATCAAATCTGTATTAACGTAACAAGAAAAATCATCCTCCAAAAGGTTCCATCAAAACCCTAGATAACAAATTAACTATTTATAATAGTATGCATAACAACAATACTAGAATTCATAACTAATAATAAAAAAATAGGAAGAAGGAAGTGAAAAACTCGTAGAAGAGTTTTTCGCCTTGCTCCTAGTGTGTTATTGCCTCCTTAGGTCGAATCTCCAATCTCTACGACGACTTTGTGCTCTCCTAGGTCTAAATTGTATCTAAACTCGATCCTCTCTCTCCGCATGTCTAAAAATGGCCAAAAGTGATGTTTTTAGGTCTATTTATATACTTAGGACAAGATTAACGTGTAGGTCAAATCCTAGTCAAGTCGGAAAACAAATAAAATCTTCAAAACTGGTGCTGGACCTGGCCTTAACTTGACCTCGCCAAGCTAACACCTGGTTGGGCCTGACTTTAAGCTGGCCTCTCTAGGATAAATCTTGGTTGGGCCTGGATTTAAGTTGGCCTCGCCAGGCTAAAGCCTGGCCGAGTTGTCTTTTGCCCGGCTTCTTCTTTCACTGTTCTTGAGCGCACTTTCGACGTTTAAGCATCCCTTTAGCTATACTTTCATTTCTGACGCACCTACATATAAAATATACTCCATTATGCTCAAACAAAATGTAACTTAACATTAAGCATGTAAAATGTGAGGCATATAATATGCTAAATTATGAATTCTAGCTACCCATTACAGACCTATATTATTGAATCGGTATTTTGCTTTCCTTGACAAGTCTCATTAAGTCAGGAAATCAATTATTGTAATGATATTAATAGTCAAAACAATACTCTTGTTATCAAGAGAAAGAACCAAATTATCGGTATTTTAGCAATTAGCAAAAAGATATCCCTCGTAAAAGATGAAAACTTTCGGAGAATGAAATCAAATCATCTAACTTTTAATCTCTCTACGAACATAAACTTCTCAATAATGTAAATTTTTAGATGTATGAACGACATAACTGTATAACCAAAATAGTTTAAAACTACATGTAAAAATCTTAATCTCTAAGGTACTATATAAATGAAGTAGATACAGTAAGAGTTTGTATAATAAAAATATGTAAATACTTATTTGCATCACCGATAGTTATACATAACTAAATATCGATATCATAAATAAATTGTATATGTAAATATTTTATATTTATTGACTTAATGCAAATATCTTTTACTGTTTTTTCTAAGCTAGCGTTTGACCATATATCTCAAATTTATTTTGAAAAATTTGATTTAGGTGAAGTTTGGTTTGAAGATGAACATGTGTTTGGACATACTATTTCAAAACATATTTTCCAACTTTATTTTAGAAAAACATGTACATAATTCCCAAGTTTTGGAAATTTGGCCCAAATTCAGCTTTATTAGCTGAATTTGAGATTTCAAATATGTGATTTGAGTTTTGGCGAAAATATAGGTCAAATTTATGACAAAAATGAAATTTGAAAATAAATTTCAAATTTAAATTTGAAAAAATGTATAGCTAAACAGGGGCTAAAACATAAATAAAGAAAGATATGGTTCCCGAAAGTCGAAAGAGAGAAGGAAAAGTGGAAAACAGAAAACCCAACGGCTGAATGACCATTGACCACCGACCTACGATAGGAGAGCAGCAAGTCCACAGTCCAACCCGAATCACAATCCGAATCCCAAACGGGAATGTAAGACGACTTCCCCTACATATAATATGCTGACGACACGCACCGTATGAGAAAAAACGTGAAAGAATTTATCCACAAAATAATCAACTGGGGTTGGGTGGGTAGAGGAATTAATCTACCATCTAAAATTCTAGGGTTTTCAATTGCCCCTAATCTATCTGTGCAAAAGATTCAGATCACACCCCAAAACCTCAACTTTATTTATTAATCCCTGATTCTTCAAAATTTTAGTTTATTGTTTATAAAGTTTCGTTCTTTTATGTTTTTCGTGTGAACTGTTGCGAGATTTAGCAGTTGAAAAATGGCGAGTGCGGGAGAAGCAGAAGCGGAGTACGAGAGCGACCCGGAAGAAGCGAAGTTGTTGTTGAAGATGCGGAGGAGAGAGGCGAGCGATGACGAGGAGGAAGAGGAAGAGGAAGAAAGGGAACCGGAGGAGAGAGAAAATCCCCATCGGAGGCTTGAATCTGATGGCGAATCGGAGGGACAAGGTGCTGCTGCCGATTATGACGAAGAAGAAGAAGAATATGATGATGAAGAGTACGGGGAGGACGAGGACGAGGACGATGAGTACGAGGAAGCTGGTGGAATTGTTGGCGATGGTCGCGAGGACAGTGTTACGGAGGAGGTTGAGGCAGTAGCGGAGGGTGCTGATGGAGTGAAGGTGGTTGTGGGCGAAGGAACAGGGTCAGGTCAAGGGATTGACGATGGCAATGAGAATAATGTGCTGCCGGGGGAGGAAGAGGAGAAGAAAGAGAATGAACCCTTTGCGGTGCCCACTGCTGGAGCGTTTTACATGCACGATGACAGGTTTCGAGACAATGCCGGTGGACGACACAGGTATTGTCCATTGTCTATGCTCAGTGATAGTGCATTAGTATCTGATTTGATACAGTAATTTTTTTATAATCAGCTTGTTGCTCTCAGAAATTAAAGCTATATGGAACAAGGAAGGTTTTTGTACTTTATATGTCATCTTAACTCGTCAAATACTATGAAGACATGTAGAGATATTTAGTCCAGTTGGGCTATTGAACATGCCACTGTTGAGACATGACTTAGTCAATAAGAAAGGCCGAATCTTCCCAAACCAGAATGTGACTTGATAGAGTAATTAGTTTGGCACCCTATATGTGTATAGCATCGTGTCCTGGTCAATATTTTTGATAATCAGCTGGTTGCTTTCAGAATTTTAAAGCTATATGGACCATGAAGGTTTCTTTTGGATATTCTACCTAGGTTAAACTCATAAATTTTTCGTCTGCTAAGCAATTAATAACGATAGTTGTGTTAGCTCCTGAAACATATTGTAGACATTTACTTTACCGGGAAGAAGCCTCACTTCGTGAGTGGAAGATTGTTGCTAACTTTGTACTCTTAACTACTTGCCTTATAGAAAGTACTCTTAACTTATTGTGTGATTGCTTTCCAAGAGAATTACCTGTGCAATTGAGAAGGATTGAATTGAAGGAATCTTTAGTTAGCTGCTATATGATAGAAAAATTGCAGAACAACTTGCTAATTAGGAATTTGTTGATCACTTGCTTTGCATTTTTTTTTTTAAATCAAGCATGTCAAGCTTTGCATTTTAAGAAAAGTAGCAGCAGGAAGCTTATATGCAGTTACTAGTAATGGGAATAAAGGTCTCTCTTCCTCTCTCTCAGTTACTGGTCGGTGGATTTGAAGTTTGAGATCTTTGTTGATTCTTTTAGGGTTTCTGGTTAATTGGCCTTGAAATGATTCCTGGTGATGGTGTACTATACCAGCTTATATGATGCCACCTTCCCTCTTTCAAGGTGACTTAAAGCTCTAACAGGGTACATTTGTGGATCAGATTGGGGGTTCCAACCTATGTTGCGCGGACTCTCCAAAATGTAGCCACACCTGTGTCGGATCCTTCAAAAATGCACTACTTTTGGAGGATCCGACACGTATCCTGTCATATTTTCGGAGAGTCCGAGCAACATAGGTTCCAACGGTTTTCAAATAAACTTCAACTGAATTGGATAAAATGATCAAACCCATAGGAAAATATGATCCACACAGTTGATGGTCCACTCAGTATAACTCGAAGTGTCAAATTGCACATGCAAGTATCACATGGTTTGTTATGATGCCTTTGTGCTCTAGCATACTAAGTTATCCATGAACTGCTATAAGGTTTATACCTGTTCCCTTGAAAAAACTCTTGCAGAAGTAAAAATCAAGGAACCTAGTAGTAAATAACATTGCAAATTCACGTGGTACTGTTTTTTTGATAAGGTAAATTGTATTAATCAAAAGGGAGAGAACTCCCATATACAGGAAGTATACCAAAAAAAATTTCACATGTTACTGTTTCTTAAGTCACATTGTAATCCTTTACACTTTGCTTGATATGCATCCAAGAAATACAAATTGATTGATGAGGCATATAGCTTAAACAATCTGTTCATTTGGGAGCTGGATAGCTTATAGATCTAGAAGAGAAGGTTGATCATACTTTATCTTTTTGAATCAAGAACCTTTTTTTAATGTAAAATACATACATATACATATACATATATATATATATATATATATATATATATATATATATATATATATATATATATATATATATATATATATATTTAAAATTCAGTAAATCCCAGTTGCTAACTGCCCTAACTAAGAGCTCGATGGTGGCCTTTTAAACATTTTATCCTTGGTTACTTGGACCTCCGCTCTTATGGTTGGAGATTGAGGATCTTTACCATTAGTTATCACTCATGAGTTAATTTAGTGGGAGAATGCAAGGAAAAGTACCAAGAGACCCTTGTCTTATCAAACGTCTGCACAATGGTCAAAGGTTTTTGTTCATACTGCTTTTTTTTTAGTGGGAGAATGCATTTTCTCACTTTTTCTACAATGTCAGGTTCCATTAACACCTGATTAGTGAAGTTGCATCTCCATGAACTTTTCTGATTTGATAAAGGTAGGATGAAAGTGTTTAGATCAGGCTGGGTAAAAAAAGAGAATGTTTCGAGCCTGGTATTCTCTAGCTATATCATAGCTTCTGGAAGCTTTGTTTATTTTTCTGAGTTGAATTACTGCTTAATGCGTAGAGTGTGCCTTTTAAATACTCCCTCCATTTTATCTTATATGGAGGTGTTTGATTGGCCACATAGTTCAAGAAAGGCTTTTGCTAGAAATGTATCGCTACAACTTCTGGTCTTAAACATGCTATGACATTTCTGTGGCTGTAAGAGCGTCTTGTTAAGGGTAAAATGGGCTTTGTTAATGTTAAAGAGTTTTCTGCCACATAAAATGGATTACAGGGAGTAGTAATGTGGAACTGTATTGCTTTTTGAAGATTAGATGTCAGATGATTCGACGTATTTTGAGTCTGTAAAATTGGTGCTTGAGGACTTAAATGTTATTAAAATAAAATTAGTGTTTAAACCTTGATTGTTGTGAATTCGCTGAATTTGGTCATTTACAGCTAAAAGATTCTATTGCTTTATGCTAATTATGAATTAGCTACTTTATCCTGTATATCTAAGATATTGTCTGAATAATTGTACTGGTAACACTAATAGCTGCTGCTTTTCTTTTCTGGCTTAAGACTACGGAATGTAGATAATGAACCATTACTTGTTCTTTTCCCTCTATTTGTCTGCTAGAGTTTCTTCATCGGTTGTTCACTATCTTCTGTGCATCTCTCGTCCTTCTGGGCCATTAATTTGCATATCCCACAACTTAGTCCCGTTTGATACTCACCCATAACTTCCCTAGTGTCCATTGTTCCGATGTTTGAAATATTTCATCGGCCACGCATATTGCATCCCATTCTACCAATTATTCTAAATCAAGAGCATCACTCTTTATTTTATAAAATTCATCAGAATCATCTTCAGTCCCTGGCACTTCTTGGTTTTATTCATACATGCAGAGCATTCTTCCCACCGTATGAACATCCCTCCGCAGAATAATGTTTTCCGCTTGTCAAGCTACACGTGTCCTCTGCTCCTTCAGTTGACACTTATGAGTTCTTTAAATATGTTGACAGAAATGGTTCTAGCCGCAACATCCCCCCTACCTGATTTTGAAGGGATCCTTGGAGCAACAGTAAAGTTATCTCCTTATGACCTATAAGTCACTCATTCGAGCCGTGGAAGTAGCCATTAATGCTTGCATTAGGGGTACGCTGTCTACGTCACATCCCTTGGTGCGGCCCTTCCTCGGATTCTGCGTGAATGCGGGATGCTTTGTGCACCAGAATGCCTTTTGTTTGTATCTGATTCTGTCCGTGTCTCTTTGACTTCAACATTATCGTGTTCCTTTTCCTTTAGCACATGCTGGATGCAAACAATTTCTGAGGGCCATCCGATTGGGTAAAACCTGAAATCTTTAATTAACCGTGGTGAACTTGCGGGAAACTCCTTGCCGAGGGCCTGTGCACCCCCGGGATTAGTCGGGTGCAAATAAAGAAAAAAAACATGTTATTCATTGGTCGACTCTTACATTTTATTCCATCAGAAAAAAGGGGTTGGGGTATTTGTGGAAGATCGGACGTTGTAGTTAAAATTAATACACAATGAAGGCCTGTTACACCTTGAACACTAGCAGCTTTCCTCACGAGAAAATAAAAACTATACCTTCCATTTTTTATATACAGAACTGTTGGATACTAAATGATTTTTTTTTATAAATTGATAAATGAAGAGCATGAATGCTTAACATAAAGCTGTATAAAGTGAAGAGAAAAGAAATTGAAATATAGATGCTTTATTTCTTTTGTGCAATGAAGTGTGGAAGATTTCAAAATCTTAACAAATTTTATTTTCTTTAAAAAATGAAGATCAGGGTAAAGTTGAGTGCAAGTCCTCTTCCAGTATCTTCCGGATATTCAGACAAAATTCAACTAAGAAGGGCGAAATACCCAAAGTCATGCTATCCCTCGTTGTAATTTTACTTATCCGATGCTATATTTTTTCCTGTGACTTTGTTTAATGGGAACCTCTCAATTTGGATCCTTAGTTTACCCATATCAAACAAGTGTGACATGGGTATGGGTGCTTTGGGTGGATTCTTCAAATTACACTGAAAATTAGCAGAAAACTACAAGTACTGGCGGATATCTACATTTTACACAAATCGTGTAGTATTTGTTCCTGAATCCAGGTATATAGCTGTTCCCCAAGTGAGAATGATATTCTAGTATATGTCATTGTTGGCCTGTGCATTTTATCTAGAACAAAATGATCAGGTAGTGATTGAAGACTAGGGATAAAATTGCATGTACCCTTGACCATAGAATAAGCACCTAAAATCATGCTTTCTCTGCTTTAATTTTTTGTCTTGCATTTGTCTAATGTTTTTTTATTAGCTGCATTGCAACCTCTTTATATGGATGCTTGGTTTGTTCGAAAACATCACCACACAACCTGTACTGTTCTTCAAGTGCAAATGAGATATCAAATTTCATGTTTGCAATCTTCAATGTTCCCGCAGAAGCACTAAATTTGTTGTTTAGCGATTGTGATTTTCATTATTAATTCTAAATATAACTTTCTAAAGAATGGGAAATTACTAGTGCAATGAAAGTTGGGATCATAACTAAGTTTGTAAAGTGGGAATGTTTCTTCTAAGTGATGCTGCTGCAGAGCATGAGTTTTGATGGATACTAGTATGCATGGTCACTCGTATATGGATGAGATCATAACTAAGTGATTGGATACTGGTATGCGTGGTCACTCGTGTATGAGTTCAATCTGCATTTCTTCTTTCCTCTCAAAGTCGAAGATTTTGATCAAACTGTAAGTTGTAACAGGATGTCAGAATAGGCATGCTTTTTTTGACCCCTTCTAAGTATTGGCGTTGCGGACAGTGTATGTAGTGTGCTAAACTACATAAGCTGCTTCTATGGACCACTTTATGGGTCTTACTGTTATCTCACTCTCTTAAATGCACACCCCTGACATGTTACAAATGCTCTTCTATTAATAATGAGCGCAGTTTGATATTGTTGTATAATTGTTTTGCTAGGCGAACTTTTGGTGGAAGGAAGTTATGGGAATCAAAAGATGATCGGAAATGGGGACATGACAAGTTCGAAGAATTGAGCGTGGAGGAGAGGAATTATGAAGAGGTGAATGCTTATAGCCACATGCTTCTTCGTTTTTGCTTATCTTTTTTCCTAGTCTTTTGCCTAACTTGTGTTCCTATATCAATATTATTCTATCAAAATCCTCAGGGTAGGAGGGCTTCAAGGGGTCGTTATCGTGGTCGAGGTAGAGGGCGAGGGCCTGAACGTGGAACTGTGCGAGCACGAAGACCCAAAGCTGAAATCAATGACAACATTCAGGGCCAAAATAATAAACAGAAGATTCAAAATAATGCTTCAAAGGGTACGAGAGGCAGGGGTCCTAGAAGGTATCGGCCCTCACTAAAGGACAACATTGGTGCACCACCTCCACCAAACAAACAGTGAGTTTCAATTCAGTTAATTTTCTCCTTTTCCTCATCCGCAAGGCTTCTTCTTAATGTTCTTTATCAAATTGAAATTTTCAGATCTGGTCTGTCAGCTGAGAAACTTTCACATCACAGCACAGCCAAAGCATCTACTCCTGTATCAAATGTAGAAAATGATGCTGTGGCAGCTGCTAAGCTAAGCTTTGTGTCAAGCTTGAATTCTGCTTCTCCTCCATTTTACCCCTCTAGTTCCTCCACTAAGGGAATCACTACAATGGACAACAGAGAGTTGCAAATCGGGACAAGTAGCCGCAATGCTCAGCCTTCTGTTTTAGGAGATAGTTCTGCTGCTGCACGATCAACTGTAGTGCTGCGAGGGAAGAATGTCGGTGATTCTATTAGCCTTGACAAGCTTAATATCGCTGATCCTGTTACTGCAGTAGCTGCGAAACCATCATCTGGTTTGCAGTTGCCTCCTGGCTCCTCAACAATAAATCCTACTCATTCTCAGCCATTGAGAGGCCAAGGAAGAGGATTTAATGCAATGCCACTTGTAAACTACCAATCTCCTGTAATAAATAACCAATTTAACCGAGTTTCTCAGCCGACAAACCTCTCCTCTACTCATAGAAATCCTGTTCAAAGTCGAGGACAACCTTCTTTCCAGGTTGCTGGTCAGCAGTTTGCTCAGCGATCTGGTACTGGATCTCAAGGTTCATCTCCCCCAAAAACTGGACAGTCTATCTCTGAAACTAGAGAGATTGAATCTTCTTTGGATTCAAGTAAATCAAAGAGTGCTATGGTTGCAAAAGGAAAAGGCACTCTTCAGAGCACTGGAAGGGGATCGGTTCTGCATGGCGGAGCTCAGGTTATGGGTGTACCTGGAAGTGTTGGTAGTGGTGATCAGAACTTTCCTGCAACACCAACCTTTTTGCCAGGTAAGACCTTTTATAATTAGTATTATTCGTATAACATTCTTTATAAACATCATCTGTATGTGCCCCTTGGAGAATGGTTCAGTAGGATGGTTCTTGCAGTACTCTTTCACTCAATTTATTTTTGGGAAATTATTACATACAAGTAAAGAGATCCATTATAAAGTCATCGGCAGGGAAACAATGCAGCATCTAAAGTCAATGTTATTGCATTACAATGCTTGAACCAAAATGATTGGATATTATTTGAACCTGCAGAGAGGATGATGTTTTTGGTGTATATTTACTTTCATCACTTTGGTTGCTCTTGTGCCGAGGGTCGATTGGAAACAGCCTCCCTGCTCTATCGGGCAGGGGTAAGGCCTGCGTACATATTACCCTCCCCAGACCCCACCATGTGGGACTATACTGGGTAGTTGTAGTTGTTGTTGTTGTACTTTGGTTGCTCTACCATGGCCAGAACTTTTATTGTTGATATCCCTAGCTCTTGATAGTGCAACTTATAATTGTTCGTGTGAGAAAACATTTTGTGACAAATGTAGTTTAACATTGGGAATTATTTGGCCCACTACTTTAGATGAAATGTTGATAGACTAAAATAACCTTGGAATGTTGATCGACTTTTATATTCTTCAAATAATTCAGTATATTTTCCAAAAGTGAATTTCTTTTGGGTAATATTGTAATATTCAGAATTTTATAGTAATATTCAGTATTTTGATAAGTCACGGAAAATATGATAAACGTTATGGAGTTAAAAAAGGTTAACTCTAGAAAATATAAAGACTTCACATAAACATGCCATTTTAAATTATTTAAAGTTTCAAGACACTTTTAAAATCGAAGACAAACTTTATAGTTTATTGTTTATATTTTTTTACATTAATGTTGTATGAATAATTTCGTTCTTAAGGGGCATAAACGTTCATCGACTTTTGATGGGCATTTGGTCATTCAACTTTTTATTTGGTGGTATTCCATTTTTCTATTAGCATAAATATACAACAACAATAACAACCCAGTAAAATCCTACAAGTGGGGTATGAGGAGGGGATAGGATGTATGTAGCCTTACCCCACCCTATTGTTTCCGATCTATTAGCTTAGATAGATATAGATATAGGCTATGCTATAGTTAATTTGAGCCATATGTGATATTTATCAAGAATGTTGGTCTATTATTTATAGATTATGGTCATTATATAGTTGCAAGATTATGCTGTAGTTATATTGAGCCATGTGATATTTATCAAGAATGTTGGTTTGTTATTGGTACATTATGGTAATTATTTGGTGCATATTCCTAAAGGAAAATCATTTTTTTATCTCCAGCTTCCCAGTGACAATTAGTTTTCCTCTCATGTGCATTTGCAGTCATGCAATTCGGGGGACAGCACCGCGGTGGCATTGGAGTTCCTGCTGTTGGCATGGCCTTTCCTGGATATGTTGGTGGTGGTTTGGGGAATTCTGAGATGACATGGTAAGCTTTTATGCCAATGCAACCAGGGCAAGATGAGTGTAGCTTCCATGTGCTGTATGGAGATTTTATTACTTAGGCATTTTCCATCATTTACCCAGTTGGGATGAATGGCACGTCTATGGAGTGAACCATATTTTCCATCTGAATTGTTGTATATTATTTTACCTCTGTTCATTTAATCGTAAATATTGATACAGTGGTTTCCCTATATTGGATAATTTTAAATGATGCTGGTTTTCAATTGTCAGGTTGCCAGTTTTAGCTGGGGCTGCTGGAGCATTAGGTGCAACATACTGTTCGCCATATTTTGCTGTTGATGGTGCTTATAATGCTCGCCCATCTGGGCAAATATCCTCTCTCACTGCTGCTCCAAGGTCAATATTCTCACCTCCATTTCAGGATATTCCCGTTTCATTAGTATTCTTCTTCGTGCTGGCTTGCGTGTATCATACTTGTTCCATATGTTTCTTTCATTCCTTTGCATATATGCTCTTGCCTTGTTTTGCTTAATGGAGATGTCACTATTTTCTGTTCTGCGATGACTTACTCATGATGTGTGAACTCTGATAGCATGACGGAGTGTTAAGACAAATGTGACCCATATTTTTCTCTGGAAGAAAAACTTGTCCTGGTTGCCTAGCTCGAAAAGCAAATGGTAAAGCCTGTACAAATGCAACAAAAAGTTTTGAGGGATCCATTTTGTTGTTTTGGCTATTTATGGATATTTATTGTAAGTTTAGTCTGAGCATACTCTCTCTGAGAAAGTTCTGCTTGTGCAATGCCTTTATTCAGTCTTTATATGTCATTTGTACAATTTGTCTGTTAGAAAGCAACTTTTTGGTTCTGTAAAATATTGCAGCTATGCATGTAGCAGGCATTTTTTGATTATAGCTGTAAAAAGTGGAAAAGAAACTTAACAATCGCTTCCTTTGCAGCAAAGAGAACAATACCGGTAAACCAAATAATGAATGCAATCCCCAACAGAGACCAGGTGAGATTGTGTTCTTGTTTTTACATAATTTGCTCTGCTCCTGCATATCTGTGGACCTATATCACTTATCCTGTATGCCCCATTTCATCTCCCAGAGCTCTCAAATGATGACTTAGGTCAGCGTCAGAAGAATCCTCGCAGGCAAGCTTATTTTCAACATTTCTGAAATGAGGCTCTATTTAGCCTTTCAGTTTTGCTTGATCACATGAATTTTTTTTTGTTTAATTAACCATTTTAAATTTTGAAGTCATTTATTGTTCTTTGCAGATATACAGAGATGAAGTTTGATCAGTGAGCTTGTTTGTCGGTTGAAGCTGTTTAATAAGCAGATTAAGGTCAAAAGTTACAGTCAATATTTTCTTTTTTAATTTAATGTTAAATTTTTCCACCTATAGTTAGTGTTTTGCAAATCTCTGATTAAAACTTGTGGTGCTGCAGGCATTCTCCCAGGCCCTATGCTCTCCGACTGTTGATGGAGTATCTAGGGCTCTCTTGTGTTGTGATGTATTTTAGGTAACAATTTTGCTCATGACTTTACTATCATAAGTTCTTGTGTTTTGTTTCCTCTAACATTTTTCCGTCACCATGGCAGTTGCCCCTCCCCACCTTCCTAAGGAGGACAACCCCCCCCCTCCCCCAAAAAAAAAAAAAAAACGCACACACACACTCTTGCTGGTCCGTAAAGGGGGAATTTATCTGATGGTATCGTGATCTATCTGAAGGGAACAGTATTGGGGCATTTTTCTACTAGCTTTCTATACATCTTATGTTTTTTGCTTCTTCTGGATCTATATTCATTGTATTCTGTTCTCATTCTGGACTTTTTATCACAGGTTTACATGACAAACGCCTGCTCATGCTGCTTCACTTGCAGGATACCTGCAGCTTGACGGGTGGCAGTTATTTGTTTAAATATGTGGTATACCATTACAGTACTCTAGTCTTCATACTTGTGTATGTTTATTTTGAAATTGAGAAATAAGTTGTACCTTACTTTTTTTTAAATCTCAGGTTCTTGTGGCTTGGTTTTTCTTTAACTGAAGGAATTGAGAATTGTTGGTTGGTTTTTCTTCAAACGGTGACAAAAATAATGGTAAGAAGTCCGGAAGCGATTGCAGCTGTTTTCTTATTATGTGAAGTTCTTCTCTTCGGAATAGATTACCCTAGTGTCTTCCCAAGTTTTCCGTTAGTGGCCTTAAGTTACTACTTGTTTGGTGGATACTTTCAGGTTGTAGTTAAATATTATGTTAACAAGAGAGCATAGCTTGCTCAGATGTTGAATAATAAATTTTGTTACGAAGACTTTTGTTTCTCCAATTTTATGCCACATATGGAATTTATGATGGACCTCACTAGTGGGATTACTTTCTAGTCGATGGATTGTTGGGAAACATTGTGTAACGTTTTGTGTCAAGACTTGTGTCTCTTTAAACTTTAAACTTTACAACTGAGGGGTCAGCAGTAGAATGAAATTGTTAGTGGATAAATGAGGATTTCTTTCATCGGAATGATTGCAAAACCTATGGATAGGAAACTATTGAGTGGGCTTTTGACTGTATAGTATTTTTTGCTTATATTATATAGAATTAAAAGGTTGTGCGATGATTTCTTTTAAATCAATAAAGTGTTTGCTGATGGTTATTGAACTTTTTTGTGGGGCTCAACTTGATCTAATAGCCTGTTTGATCAAGCTTTCTTTTTGGCAAAAAGTGTTTTTTTTTTTTTGGGCCAAAAGCACTTTTAGTCAAAAATTAAGATGTTTGAAAGGAAAGAAAGTTTTTTTAGAAGAAACAGAAGCAGTTTTGGAGAAATAGGGAAAAGTAGCTTCTCTTCAAAGGAATTTTTTTAAGAAGCACTTTTGAGAAAAATATATTTAGAAGTAGTTTTTTAAAATTTGGTCAAACACTAATTGCTGTTCAGTAATATACAATTTGTTTCTCGTCAAAAATACTTTTGAAAAAGATAACTTTTTAAAGTAAGTTAGATTTTTGTGCTTGACCAAGCGGTCTATAAGTAAGTGGTTTACTTAGACTTAGCAGAAAGTTTCTGTAGACCAAGACTTGCAGCTGTTGGTTTTACATATGTTTGTCCCTAGGGATGGCAAACGGTTGCGGGGCACATTCGCGAAGACTCCAACCCGCCCCGTCCCGCAAAAAATCGCCCCGCTCCGCCCCGCATATATATTTTTAATTTTTTTTTTTAATCTGATCTAGTAAAACAAGTAATACTCAAGAACTCAATTAGAATACTAGAGTAAAAAAATATCTATCCAATTATCAAATACACCCAACTCATTTGGAACACAGAAACCAATGAAATTCAAGAAAATTCTTGTCAATTACTAAATCTTGTCATCTATTTATTGCTTGTTGAAATGATATTTTTGCTATACTAATTAAATATTATTGTATAATCTTAATAAAATTCTTGCTTCCAGATTTGGTTACTGGAATGACTTTATTTTTTTTTCTATTGTTCTTTTAGTTACATCAACAGTATTATTTCAAAACTAAAAAGGAAAAAAAACATGAATTAAGAAAAGAAAATAAAAAAGAGGAAAAGAAAATTCAGGGTTTTCCGGTTAATACAATAACTACATCTTTAAAATATTAAACATCCCAAATCTCATTTTAAATAAAGGTATAAGAAGAAATGTTTCAACAGTCTATATATTCGGTGACAAATTTGCTGGAAATTGAAGAACCCACCTCACATAATTTTTAACTCGCAACCGCCCCGCAACCGCTTTTAATTTTTAAAAGAATGTTAAACCCGCCCCGCCCACCACCCGCCCCGCACTCAACTGCACCCACCCCGCCCCGCATGATCTCAAACCCGCACCGCCCCATTACCATCCCTATTTGTCACAACAACTGTTTCAATCATTTCGTTGAGGCCCGCAACTTGCGGCACTATGTATATAACGTATAAAAATTATACAAAATTTAGGGATTTTTAACTATCTATATCATATATCAAATCTTATTTAAACTATTTATAATTTGTTATTTACCTGATAGTCCATACTTTTACTATAAATTATATGTCAATCCAAAAATAGGTAAATTTTGCCATCAAATACGCGCTAAAATGAAGGCACCAAATCTGTATGTGATTATGTCAACATTAAATTCAAATTTTGAAATGGAAAGAGATCTTATTGATGCGTAATTTTCTCCTTCCTCAACGGAAAGGGATCTCTCTTCTCTCACTCAACTACAATTCTAAAAAAACGCGAGCTACTGAAGCTCCAGTAATCAAATTGCTTTTTCATAGAATATTTTTTGTTGTGTAATTTATATTCAACAGAAAGTTATATATAAATATTACATAGAACTTGGAGGTAAACATCTAAAAATTATGATAAAAAGATTTAAGTGGAGAAGAAAGTGATGATAATTGTGGGTGAGAAGAGATTGTACGAGAATAAGGGAAAAACTAAAGGTAAATCGTGGGATGTGTGTGTGTGTGGGGGGGGGGTTGGGAGGAGAGACAGGTGGGTAAACGAAATAGAGTGAAAATACGGTCCTAAAATCGCGCCTACAATAAATGAAGGAATAATTGTACCTTTTAATTTGAATTATGATATATAAATGGTAAGTTGGTATGCTTAAATATAATTAACACAATTCTTAAACACTGAAGGTAATAAGGTTTAGTATATGATATAAGTATGTATATTTTTTCGGCTATCGAATATGAATGGTTTCCTGCGGGGAGGTAAAGGGAAAAAAGCCCAGGCCTTAACCGTTCACCACAATGTATGCTGGTAAATACATAAATTTCTTGGTCGACACTGTAACGCCATTGTAAAAAAATAAAAAAAATATAGCTATCCATGATAAGATGAGAATCCAGAACCAAAGTAGGTTATTTTTTAATTTTGGTAACCTTTATACATTTTAAAAAAAAAAAGACCAAAGTATATATAACGCCACAATAAGTGACGTTGTATTTAACAGTCGTTAAAATACAACGCCATTTATTGTGGCGTTGTACACAATTAGTGAAAGCATAGAGCGTGCCAGCTTTGAGCTGAGGTGAGAGAGTGAAAGCATTGATCCTTGTGCTTCTTTGCTCGCAAACCACACACCCACCTCATATTATTAGACTCTTGTCACGGGGCTAAGTTTGACAAGACCCGTGCGGACAGCTAAACAGCCTTAACTCGCTTTTAGCCTCAGTCCTAACACAATAATCAGCACAAAAACGTGCTGGAAGCTATGGCAAACAGAAAACACACAAGTGCTGGAAATGAAAGCAGTAAGTGGCTAACAAGAGTTGGGAGGCCAAGGCCAATTTTCTGATTTACTTGATAAACAGAAAGGAAAGCTACAATACAAAGTGTTGTATATCTGAGATATGAGATCTGAGGTGCCCTCTATTAAGGCTTGTACATGTATATATATACACAATTACAGCAGCTACAAAGTGGGAAAATCCTGTTGTCTATCATGCTGTAAAGCTGGCAAGCATGATAGGCTGCTACAGTGAAAATACTGTTGATCATGCTGTAAGGCTGGCAGCATGATAGGAGAAGCTAGCACCTTCTCACAAAGTGGGAAGGTAATCATTGCCTTCCTTGAATCTGTCTCCTATGGCAGATTTCGGATTTGGCCATGTCGGGTGGCCAAATTAGTGTGTCGGGCGGCCAAATTAATGTAGAATTTGGCGGGTCGGTACACACTCCCCCACTTGAAATGGCGACGCCCTCGTCGCCACAAAGTTTCACAGACTTAGAAACTTGTCTGTTGAACGTCCCTCGCTCCGCTGATGTAGCCTTTGAAGTTTGGGATAACTGAGGTGCTATGTGCCTCATAGCTGACGGTTTTGCTTCCGATTTAGAGCCCTTATCTTTAGGGACTCGTGGCTTGCCTTTAGCCAAGCAATTGGCTACCTTGCTCCCTCTGGTCTCTGTACCGTTTGCTGATATCATGGTGTCGTTCTCCTCTACGACTTGCATTGCGGAAAGCGGACCACCGACTTGTGGCACCCGAACTGTTGGCACCACACATGGACCCCTCGGATCATAGATGTATATCTGGTCAAGGAAAGGGCAGATGAACGCTTGAACTTCGTTCCAATATTCTAGCCCTAATACCAGGTCGAATACATCCATGGGCGCGACATAGAAATTCACGCCTCCCAGCCAAGCTCCTAAGCTGAGCTTTACATTACAAATAACTCCAAATACGTTGGTGGGTTTGGAGTTAACCGTCTTCAACACGGAATTGTTTGGACTGTATGCAAGGCCAAGTGACTTAGCCTTCTCCTTAGTCACAAAATTATGTGTCGCACCGGTATCTACCAAGATGCGAACTTTCTGCCCATTCAGTGTGGCATCCACGAACATGGACCCTGTCTTCCTCGTCTGATGGCTCTTGCCTGTCGCCATGTTGCCCGATGTACGACCCTGTTTGGCAAGATCCGGCTTCCTTTGGACAACCTGCTTTAACGCAGGTTCCTTCACGATTGCTGCACCCAATACTAAGTTTGCCAGATGAGCTATATCTGGCTGTTGCTCCCCGTCATCTTGGACTTCATCATCAGTTGACCCCTGGTCGGCCGCTATCATGGCGCTGAGTTTGCCTAAGTTAGGGCAATCTCTAAAGCGATGACTGGGGTCCTTGCAAAGGTAACAAGCATGGCGTGGACCAACTTCCTTCTTCCGTTGAGCATATCGGTCGCGCCAGTTGTTCGCATTCTGACCCTTTGAGTTTCGATCTGGGGTGACAGCTCGCTTGCCCTTGTCCCGATAACTGCTGCCTTTATCAGATTCGGAATGGTGATCCTTTGGTTTTGGGGCGGCTGTCCTAAAATCATTTAAGGATTCAGCCACTGCAATAGCTTCATCGACGTCCTGAACTTGACGTCGCTGCAACTCTTGTTTGGCCCAATTTTGAAGGCCATCATTGAAATAGAACAACAAATCCTCACTTGACATGTTGGGGATTTGCAAAATGAGTTTCGTGAACTCCTTCACGTACTCACGAATAGATGTCGTCTGCTTGAGCTCTCTCAACTTTCGACGAGCCTCATTGACAACGTTTTGTGGATAGAACTGGCGCTTCAGCTCGTATTTGAACTGATCCCAGCTCTTGATGGAGCAAATTCCTTTCTCCATATCCGACTTCTTCCGCCTCCACCAAAGCATGGCGGTGTCGGAAAGATACATCGTTGCTGCACGAACCTTCGCAGCCTCATCCTCGATATTGAGGTGCTCAAAGTAGTCTTCCATTCTCCACAGGAAGTTTTCTACGTCTTGAGCGTTTCGGTCGCCCTTGAACTCCTTCGGTTTTGGGCCCTCGATCTTGGTTTCACGCACAGTTATATGATCTGTGCCACCAGCATGCCTTACCGCCTTCAGTTGTTGCCTAAGGGTCTCAACTTCCCCGTGCAGTGCTGATACGGCCTCGGTCAGCTTGAGCTCAAGGTTGGTCAGTCCATCCTTGTGCTCGTCGATTAAGCGATCCTGATTATCCTTGACGTCTCCCAGTTCTTCTAGAGCTGTAGACTCGAGCGATGAGAAGTTATCTTCAGTAACTTCCAGGCGTTGGTTTAATGCATTTAAACCAGCCTCCACTAAATGGACTCTCACTTCCATGGGAAGTGTAGCCAAGCCTCCGTCTATGCCATGATCAACTTGTTGTGCAGGCAGCACCTCACTAGTTGATGCTATGGCAGGATCTCGCACTTTGCTTGTGCCTCTCCTTTTTGGCTTTTGCCTTTTCGTTGGTGACTCGTCCCTCCCACGAAGGTTGCCTAAAACAGATTCGTTTCCTTCGGTTGCCATGTCTCGTGCCTAAGCTCTGATACCAGTTGTCACGGGGCTAAGTTTGACAAGACCCGTGCGGACAGCTAAACAGCCTTAACTCGCTTTTAGCCTCAGTCCTAACACAATAATCAGCACAAAAACGTGCTGGAAGCTATGGCAAACAGAAAACACACAAGTGCTGGAAATGAAAGCAGTAAGTGGCTAACAAGAGTTGGGAGGCCAAGGCCAATTTTCTGATTTACTTGATAAACAGAAAGGAAAGCTACAATACAAAGTGTTGTATATCTGAGATATGAGATCTGAGGTGCCTTCTATTAAGGCTTGTACATGTATATATATACACAATTACAGCAGCTACAAAGTGGGAAAATCCTGTTGTCTATCATGCTGTAAAGCTGGCAAGCATGATAGGCTGCTACAGTGAAAATACTGTTGATCATGCTGTAAGGCTGGCAGCATGATAGGAGAAGCTAGCACCTTCTCACAAAGTGGGAAGGTAATCATTGCCTTCCTTGAATCTGTCTCCTATGGCAGATTTCGGATTTGGCCATGTCGGGTGGCCAAATTAGTGTGTCGGGCGGCCAAATTAATGTAGAATTTGGCGGGTCGGTACACTCTACCTATATTAGAGTTTAATCTGTATTTTGGCCTACTACTACTTAATACCAACTCCTTTCTTTTTCTTTTTTTTTTCCTGAAATTTTACTTAACGCGAGAATTAAATCATAATTACAGTTAAATATTATTGTTTTTCTCCTAAAAAGAATTAGCATGATTCAGAATCCGTGATCAAACCCTTTAATTTGGACACTGGTTTCATTAATTATTCTTGTCCAACTTAATATATAATTAAAAAAAGGTATAATCAATTTCATTGTTTATAATTAAGATATTTTTGTAAGATATACGAGAAAGTTAAACCGTTGAAAAGATTTTGATTTTTCAAATAACAATTGGTTGAGATAAAATTAAATGAACATGTCAGGGGACGTTTGGTACGATTCATTTAATTTTATCTCAACCAATTTTTATTTGAAAAATCAAAATCTTTTCAACGGTTTAACTTTCTCGTATATCTTACAAAAATATCTTAATTATAAATAATGAAATTGATTATACCTTTTTTAATTATAAATTAAGTTGGACAAGAATAATTAATGAAACCAGTGTCCAAATTAAAGGGTTTGATCACGGATTCTGAATCATGCTAATTCTTTTTAGGAGAAAAACAATAATATTTAACTGTAATTATGATTTAATTCCCGCATTAAGTAAAATTTCAGAAAAAAAAAGAAAAAGAAAGGAGTTGGTATTAAGTAGTAGTAGGCCAAAATATAGATTAAACTTTAATATAGGTAGAGTCTATATAATATGAGGTGGGTGTGTGATTTGCCAGCAAAGAAGCACAAGGATCAATGCTTTCACTCTCTCACCTCAGCTCAAAGCTGACACGCTCTATGCTTTCACTAATTGTGTACAACGCCACAATAAGTGGCGTTGTATTTTAACGACCGTTAAATACAACGCCACTTATTGTGGCGTTATATATACTTTGATTTTTTTTTAAACATATAAATGTGACGACCCGGCCCGTCGTCACGGTAATTACCACCCCGTTATGTTGTAATTACATAATTCATGCTTTTATATCAATGTTAGAGTCTATCGGGGAAGTTAGGAGTGAATTGAATTGAAAATGAGGCATATAGCCTTTTTGAAGGAAACTTGAATAAGGAAAGTCAACTCGGAGTTGACTAGTTAGTTAGAGAGCTCGGAATCGAATTCTGATGATTCGGTTAGTTCCGGGAGGTGAATTGTGACTTAGGGGAGCGATCGGAATTGAATTTGGAGGCCCGGTGTAGAAATAGGCTTGAATTGGCTAAGGTTGAATTTTGGCGAAATCCGAACGGTAGGTGAGATTTTGATCCGGGGGTCGGAATGGAATTCCGACAGTTGCGGTAGCTCCGTTAGGTGATTTTGGATGTGCCTGCAAAATTTCAGGTCATTCGGACGTCGTTTAGTCGGGTTTTTGATTGATTGTGTAATTCGAAATGTTTTAAGGAAGTTAGGCTTGAATTCGATGTGAATTATGGGTTTTGATGTTATTAGACGTGTTTTGAGGATTGGAACAAGTTCGAATAAGGTATTAAGATGTGTTGGTGTGTTTGGATGAGGTCCCGGGGGCCTCGGGTGTTTTCGGATGGTTAAACGGAAGAAAATCATGGAAATTGCAGGTTGAAGAGTCTGGTTCTGTCATTTTCGCTCCTGCGGAATTTTGGTCGCAGGAGCGAGTCCGCAGAAGCGGATATTAGAGCGCAGAAGCGCTGGGGTTCGCCGAGGCGGATCCTGGTCCGCAAGGGCGGCACCGCAGGTGCGGAAGGAAAGACCGCAGAAGCGGTCTGGGCTCGTTATGGGAGGATCCGCAGAAGCGGAAGACTTGTCGCCTAAGCGAGTCCGCAGGAGCGGACTCTGATGCGCAGAAGCGGTAAGGCTCGCAGGAGCGGAAGGGGATTCGCAGGAGCGGTCTCGCAGGAGCGAGACCTGGGCCGCAGAAACGGAGCTGGGCGGCTAGGAGTGTTTTCGCAGAAGCGACCTTTTGGTCGCAGAGGCGGCCTCGCAGAGGCGGATTTTGGTCCGCAGAAGCGGAAATCGCGCCTCTGTTAAAAATAACAGAAGGGTTAAAATTTCATAAGTTGCAAAACAGTTGGGGCTCGGTTCTTGGAGGCGAATTGGGCGATTTGGGCGAGTTATTGCTGGGAAATCATCGGGGTTTCATTGGAGGTAAGTTTTGTGGCTTAATTACATCATTTTAACATGAAATCCTTGGTTAAATCCTTGTAAATGGAAGATTAAAAGTGGGTTTGAGCCCTAGGCCTAAATTAAAAAAAAATACCGATTTGAGTGGGCAAATGGAGTCCGATTTTGGTAAATTTTATATGCCTAGACTCGTATCGAGATGAGGATTCCGAATATGTGATTTTTGTAATTTTTCGACAAGTGTACCAAAAGTCGGGTTTTGACAACTTGTGGGTTTTGATATAAATTGGGTTATTTCGAATGATTTCGTGAAATTAGCGTATATTGATGCATTCTCTATGATTTTGAGCAGATTTGGCACCCGAGGAGATTGATTTGCGAGGCAAGCGCAAGGCGGATTGAAGCTTCTACCGGTTCGAGGTGAGTGGTGATAGTAAATAATGTACTGAGGGTTTGAAACCCCGTACTAGCACTTCACAGTGCTATATTGAGATGAGACACACGTCTCGAGACGAGTGTGGTGACATTGTGATTGGGGACTTGGACTTGGTCCTTCCCGGCTAATAGAATACTGTGTTGTATAACTGCTAATGATATTATAACTGTACAATTGGGCTAATAGCCATGTTTGGGGCCTTGTGCCGATCTGTAGAGCATTAGGGAACCTATAGAGCTAGGTGACCCTTATATCATGTTGGAAACATACACTCAGCCGTAACTCTAGCCGTATAGCATAATATGAGCCCACACTAGATGTGTACATTGAGAGAGATTATCTAGGGTGGAATTCCCTGTTCTAGCTTGAGTGGGCCTGAAAGGCCAAGTCTATATTGACTGAGACAGGGTCTAGGACCCACCGTGATATATTATATTGGGCCTGAGAGGCCAAGCACATATTGACTGGGATAGGGTCGAGGACCCATTATGAGGTATTATATACATATACCTATATTGGATCGGGCTGCACGCCGCAGCAGTATATATATTGGACCGGACTGCACGCCGTAGTAATATACATGTAATATACATGTAATATACATGTGGGACGGACTGCACGCCGCAGTATTATTGCGCTTGGGCTGTAGGAGCCCCTTCGGAGTCTGAGTCTGCACACATTCTCAGTGAGCACTGGTGTATATTATGGGATCGAGCTGCGCGCCGCAGCAGTATAATTATATATACATATAAATATTGGATCGGACTGCACGCCGCAGTAATACATGTGTGGATCGGGCTGCACGCCGCCGTATAATAGTGCTTGGGCCTAGGGAGCCCCTCCGAAGTCTGTATACACCCCCAGTGAGCGCCGTCGACGTTAAATGGAGCGGGCTGCGCGCCGCAGCGGTATATGTATTGGAGCGGGCTGCACGCCGCAGCATTATACTTAATCATATCCTATTATCTACTTAAATACTTATACATTATAGACATAGGTATGTGTCTTCATATGTTGAGATGGCCGTACACCGTAGGGGTACGAGCGAGGGTTGGATCAGTGTAGAATCTTGTAGAGATAAACGTGGATTGGAGATTTGAGTATTTCTATAGTGATGACGTACCTGTGAGGGTTGGAGTACTACTATAGTGATGCTAAGTGATAGCACAAGAGTTCTTACCTTCGGTTATTATTTATTATTGTTACTCACTGAGTTGAAATATACTCACCCCACTCCCCTGCACTTTCCGTGCAGATCCACAGGTGCCCGAGAGCAGTTGAGACATTGTAGCTGCTGATCCTTGTCTACTTTTGCGGAGATTACGAGGTAGCTGCCAGCGTCCGCAGAGCTTGTTTTCTCCTTCTTTATCATCTTGTTGATTTCCTATTTGCCTAGACTTGGTTGTATTAGGATGCTATTCTGTAGAGGCTCGGTCTCGTGACACCACGATATGGTTGGGACCGTATTTTGTATGTTTTACATTTCGTTTATCACTTGATATGATCATTTACTGTTTAAGTTTAATTTGATTAATAACTGGCTGGTTTAAGGGATAATATGGTCGGGCTTGCCTAGCATTGTGTTGGGCGCCATCACGACCAGGGTATGGGTCGTGACAGTGTGTGATTTGCCAGCAAAGAAGCACAAGGATCAATGCTTTCACTCTCTCACCTCAGCTCAAAGCTGACACGCTCTATGCTTTCACTAATTGTGTACAACGCCACAATAAGTGGCGTTGTATTTTAACGACCGTTAAATACAACGCCACTTATTGTGGCGTTATATATACTTTGATTTTTTTTTTAAACATATAAAGATTACCAAAATTAAAAAATAACCTACTTTCCGGATTCATAAGATGATGGTCTCTATTTCCACTTGTTATTACTCTATTTTGCTGCAGCAAACCAAATTGATGAAAAGTCAATTTGTTTGTTTGAAAGAGTAGGAGATTCTCTCGGTGTTATGCGTACAGCGCATCTTCTTTAAATCATCACAGAGTTCGAGCATTTAAATAATGCTACTTGCAGACTTCATATAAAAATTTGATCGGACTTCGGAGACTCGGAGTCAATGAGTTGGATGCATGTTGGGTTTCTCACCTAAGATTCTTTTTTTTTTTTTTTTTAAGCAAAATATACCACTAGGCATTGTACCTAGTGGCTAAACCTAAGATTCTCGATAGTCACTCTTCAAGCTTATTTCGTATGCTCTTGACAGAATTTAGGCATTTACAAACAATTGGAACGGATTTTTTTTCCTAATCACGGAAAAACACTACGATGACAATCAATTGGAGATATAAACTTAGTGCAATTTTTTTTCAGTGTTTAGTTCAGGGTCAAGTAATGTAGAGATTTGAACTACTATATAGGATTTGTAATGTGAGTTACAGTAGTACTGAAATTGTTCGTTCTTGGACATTTAGGAGTCTGTCCGGTTTGAAGATAGGTTATGCCAAGATTAGTTATATTGAGATTAGTTATATTGAGATTACTTATACTGAGATTAGTTATTATGAGATGATCTCTTATTGTTTGGAATATTAAATTAATAACGAAATTGTTAATTTTACTTCTTTATCAAGGAATAACTTATTCTGAAAATAAAATTTCACCTTTTATCCTAGTTAATTTGGAAAAAAGGCCATTATTGCAATGTACTATTGGAAATAATACACATTTGTCCTCCATTTCACTTCACGTCCAAAACTCACCCTACTATTAACAAAGTTGATTTAATTACCCCTAACCCTAACAGATGGTCGATGTGGCAGCCGAGCCGTTCCATTTTTTTCATGTCAATTGCCAAGTCAGCTTTCCATTAAGTTGAAAGCCCCAAAACCCAACAACTTCTTCTTCTCCCAAATTAGATTGATCTAATTTCACTTCCAAAATTTTGACATGTAACCCAACGTCTTCTTCCTCTCCCCCAAAAGACATTCCATTATTGAGAACTTAAGGTTCGACGAAATCTTCCCAAAATTTCTTTTTTCTTGATTCTCGTCGTGGGTTTGGTTGATAAACATCGCAAGATAGTTGTTCCATCACAAATTAGGTGTCGCCGTGGCATTATAGCCAATTACTTCACTTCGTCTACTCCATATAACCCTGGAAAAGAACTCTACAAATGTCCGTGGCCTAAGGTTGTTTGATTTCAGCTTATTTTTTTTTTTTAAAGTTTACTGTGATTATGAAATCTACAAGTTTAGAGTTTTCTAATGATTAGCTAAATGATCTTTTCGAATTATGTTTGACAGAGCCTAGCTCATGTGGGCTTTAGGAATGAGAAAATAAAATCTTCCCGCAAAGTGATTGTACTAATATTAAAGATGTAACATCGTCGATGGATGAGGTTAAGATGCAAATGGACAAATTGAAGGCATAAGTAACTGCCATGAGGGCTATATACCAATATGAAGTGAATAAAGTCATCAAGTTGGAAGATAAACTTGCAAAGACAAGGATGCTACTTATGATTTCTTGGGGACTGTTTCTTGTTTTTTTGCAGCCTCGAAGATGAAGTGACTTTTTTTGCAAAGACAAGATTGCTGATTTTGATTGATATATGTGTAGCTGACTTTTATGTCAATTAAGCCATGTTGTATAGTAGTATTATTTATTGCGATAGTAGTATTTGTAGCTTTCGGGCCATGTTCTGCAGATTTGACGATGTTGGTGAAGTAGTATTTGTTGGTCAATTTTTTCCCTTAGTGTATCATGATGTTGGTGTAATAGTTTTGTTGCTTTCCCTTACTAGTATATGTTATGCATATTTGATTATTCTAAATAGAATATTGAATAACTAAGTCATTTAATTGCTTCCATTCCAATTCACTTGACATAAAAGTAGCAGCAAGTGTAAAAATAAAAAACTTACATTTCAGTCGCAAAAATGGATAACTAGATAACTGGAAAACTGAAGTTGAAAAGGGAACAAAATGGACAACAACGTACTGAAGATTCATCAACAAATACTCACCTTGATTCATAATGTACCAACTATCAACATTCATAAAGTGCGTTTAATAAGACAACTCGATACCATATTATAATCTCAAAAAGATGTCAACACCTAGTTATAACATGGCATCCAACTGTCACAATCAAAGAACCACGCAACCAAAATATAAATTTTACGGTCATGGCAGTAATTACAACACTTCCAAAAATTTACATCATAAAATTCTCTAGAAGTAAATTTCCATCACTTCTACTCTTTACCCTACCCTTTCTTGCTAGCAACTTTGTCAATCTTTATTTGTTCAACTGATTTTTAGTGATGGCAGAATTTTCTAACCATGTTAGGCCTTTTGTTGAGAAAGTAAGCTTTGATGGCTGACTTACACTGCTTGAATCATCAACAAATTTAATTTGCCTGGTTGCAGCTGGTACACTTTGCTGCCTCAGCTGAAGTCTTGTTCTTGCTTCTGTGATACTTTTTGGTCTTATAACTATGTCAGGATCATGGTCAAAGTTAGGGATCTCAAAATCTAGACATTCATTGCTAGTTAGAAGCTGCCTTTAAACTGCAGAGGTTGGCAAAAACACAAAGTTGGTGGATTCACTAGCTCGACTGTTTTGACTTGGCTGAGGTGCTCATAAATGGAAGTCATCTTTAGGTGGCATATCTGCAACAGCTGGGGATATATGCCGTTCATCAACCAAAGTTTTTTTCCCTGCTTTCCCCTTGTTTTGCCATTCATTGGTTGTTTTTCTTTAGAGTTCTATTATCAATATACACAATTATATGTTAGAACAAGGCACAATAAAATAGAAGCATAAATTTATTGTTCGAGAGATAAATTACCTTGTCACTTTCCCTAGCATTACGTCCACGTTCTCCACAGTCATTACATATAATTACTCCCCCTTTCCTAGGTTAAGACCATCGCCCTTGCCTATTATCATTGTCTCTCTTGTTCTTTTTACTGTTGGCCCGCTAGTCATTCTTACAAATTCAGGTGGTTCCATATTCTATGAGGGGTCTATCTCCTAGAACTTTTCTCCTCTCACATGTAGTAACTTATGAGAACAAGTTTGGAGATATGCCTCTTTGGAAAGGTACTAGTGAATTTCACTTAAAAGGTCAACCTTCTTGTATAGTAGGGCACATATTACATGAGGACATGGGATTCCACAAAAGTCCCATGTCCTACAAGTGCATATTTTTGCCTCTAGATTCACAATGTTCCTATTAGTACCTTTTGTCACTATTAGTACCTTTTGTCACTTCCCACCCCACCACTTCAACTTCATTATCAGTCAATAATATATGATTATGATCTCCTCTATTATTTTTATAATTGGCTTGTGTCTGGCTTGCAATACCCATGCATTGAAGGACTCAGTCAAGTTATTATCCGCTGACTAGTTCTTGCAGGTAGTATCAAAGAATTCCCTACTCTAGCAAATATGTATATTCTTTAACAGATCTTCAACAACAACATTACCATCATCATATACCTAGATCATACTCGTTAAATGATATTGGAAGTCCTCCTCATAGGTACTACAAGCTATCCACCAAAGATATTTCTTATATTCCCCAGACCTCCATCTCTTGCACCAATTTGTTTCTATGTGTCTTACACAGAATCTGTGGTGTGCCTCAAGAAGAACTCCTGAGATTGAATCAATCAGCCCCTACATATAAAGGGAAGAAGAATTAAAATATGTATATACAGATTGGTAAAATAATAATTAATGAAGTAAAATGTTGATACCTTCTGCATATTTGAGATAAAAGTGTCACACACCCATCTTATGGTCCAGTAATGTAACAACCCGACCGATCTTTTTGAGCTTTTATATTTTTCTCTCCAGCTCTCGGGAAAGACCATTACCATATGATATATTATGACTTATGTAAATCGTCAGTTTTGGTTTTCAAGGTAATCAGAGTGGATTTGTAAGAATAATTCTCAGTTTGAAGTTTTTTTTTTTTGAAAAGTTTGACCTGTTAGTATATGATGTCGGATTTTAATTTTTATGATTTAGTTAGCTCCGTCAGATGATTTGGGACTTAGAAGTGTGATCAGAAAGTGTTTTGGAGGTTCGTGGTAGATTTAGGCTTGAATTGGCGAAATAAAATTTTAGCATTTTTCGGTTGATAGGTGAAATTTTGATATAGGGGTTAGAACAAAATTCCTGGAGTTGTAGTAGGTTTTTCATATCATTTGTGACGTGTGTGCAAAATTTCAGGTCATTCGAACGTAGTTTGATAGACTTCTTGATCAAAAGTTGAATTTGGTAGTTTTTTGGAACCTTAGGCTTGAATTCGATGTTATTTGGTTGATTCGTTGTTGTTTGAGGTATTTTGAAGATCGGTATAAATTTGAATATTGGTATATGACATGTTCTTTTGTTCGGTTGAGGTCCCGAGGGCCTCAGGGTAATTTTGGATGGTTGTCGGGAGGTTTTGGGAGCTGAAGTTTTATGGTTGTTGTCATAACCGCATCTACGATTGGGAGGATGCAGGTGCAACTCCCGCAGATGCGGAAGCAAGCTACAGAGTCGGCCAAGAGGTAAGTCAGGCGGAGCCACATGAGTGGATATCTGGACGCATCTACGATGGCGCATGTATGAGAGAGTGACCGCAGGTGTGTTCCCAGAACTTTAAGTGAAAATCGAAGGTCCAGTGGGTTAGACCTCAGAAGTGGAAAATGACCGTAGGTGCGGAATCCCTAGGTCAGATATATTTCACCCTCCGCGATTTTTGGTCATTTTTCTCAATATTTCATTCGGGGTGAATCCTTTGGGAGCCATTTCAAGGGAGATGTTTAGAAGGATTCATTGAGGTAATACCCTTGGTTCCTAAGCTCATTATTATAGTGATTTTTTTAATCATTGTTAGCATGAAATTTAAGGGAAAAGCAATGGTAAAATTGAGGATTAGGGCTTGGTTAATTGGAGAACTTTGAGTTATGATTTGAGGGACCATTTGAGGTCCGATTTTGGTACTTTTGATATGTATGAATTCGTGGTGGAATAATGGTTCTATTGATGTAAATTTGTTGAATTTTGAGATGTGGGCCCGGGGATCGAGTTTGGCCAGTTTTGGGATTTTTGATATAAATTGGATATTTTCGAGTGGGCTTTGTTCTCTTAGCATATTTTGATGATATGAATATGCTTTTGGCTTGATTTAGAGCATTCGGAGTACGAGTCACGAGGCAAAGGCATCGTGAGCTAGAGTGTGGATCAAATTGAGGTAATTAATGATGGTAAATATTTGTCTTAAGGGTATAAACCTCAGTTTTCACATCGTTGTGCTACTTTGAGGTGATGCATACGCTAGATGACAAGCGTGGGGTCATTCACCATTGAGGATTTTGACTTAGTCTATCCTTATTAATTCGCGTATTTGATTGAATACTGTTGGATATAATTGTATTTTGGAAATTATTACCATGTTTTGGGCTGAATGCCATATCTGGTCTTCGTGCCAACTGTTTTTGATCCTTAGGGTTTTTTTACTACTATTCCTCACTGTTTTTACTTCATATTTGTACTAAGTCATGCCGTATTCTATTGTTTTTATAGCTCAACCATATTTACTCATTTTTTGACATTTTAAATGATATTTTGGGCTGAGCATTATATTATTTACTATTGCCCGAGTGGCTTGAGAGATTTCTAACTAAGTGAGGTTGAGGAACTGTGTTGTGAGGATATTATAGGATCGGGCTGCGCAACACAGCAGTATGGTACCGATTTATGATTATGAGGCCGATGAACTGATTTGTTATGCCATGACATGGCTTGATATGAGGCCGCGAGATGGCTTATTATTGCGCTTGGGCCGTAAGGGGCCTTTCCAGGAGTCTGTACACCTCTAGTGAGCGTGAGTACCTAGTGTGTGTGATATGATGTAGCCTGAGGGGCTGTTGTTGTTTCATGTTGTTGCCCGGGGGTTTGTTCTTGATCCATGTTTGTCTGCCCGAGGGGAGATTCTTGGTTCATATTATGCCTGAGAGGATGCTTACATGTGATTATGAGGTAGCCCGAGGGGCTGGTTCTATTCATATTATGCCCGAGAGGTAGTTTATAGTACATGTTTAGCCTGATGGGTTGTTTACATTTTCTATCATTGTACTCACTATTTTACTCATTTGAAACCATTGAAAGTTGTTTTGAAAGATTTTTACAAGAACTGAGTTTGATTTATGAAGTAAATGATCTGTGTACTGCTTTGGAAAAAATCTATATTTTTTGTAGTGTTATGACATGGTTTACGTGTTTTCTTACTGCTCAGCTTTCATTTACCTTTATTACTTACTCAGAGTACTCACATTACTCCTTGCAGCTTGTGTGCAGATTTGGGTGTTCCTGAAATGGTAGCAGGTGTTGATTGCTTAGTGGCAGAGTCATCAGAGTTAGCAAGGTAGCTGCCTGATGTTCGTAGCACTGTTTTTCTCACTCTTACTTTCCTTAGACTATATTTAGCACATTTTCAGACTTTTCGTTGTATTCTGGCCTTAGTAGATGCTCGTGACTTGTGACACCCCGATGTCGGGCTTGTGTGTTTATTCTACACTGTTCATTTAAACTTACATTATGAGATAGCTGAATAATAAAAGGCTTAAAAAATGATTTTTATTGAATAAATGGTTAATTCAGAAGTTGTATCGGCTGGCCTAGTTTCACGCTAGGCACCATCATGACCAGGTCAGCTTTAGAGTCATGATAAGTTGGTATTAGAGCCGAGGTTACATGGGTCTCGTGTGTCATAAGCAGGTTTAGTAGAGTCTGGCGGATCGGTACGACAATGCTTGTATTATTCTTGGGAGGCTGCAGAACCATTAGGAAAAAAAACTTCACATTTTTGAATTCTTATCGTGCGTCCTTGATTCAACTTGAAATGTAACTCTTTGAATTCCTTCCACCCATTCGTATGCGTATGAGCGCTTAGTATCAGATATGCATCGATGGCTTGTGATTCTCTGATAGAAGGGTGAGATGTGATCTCTATATGTTGATGTTTGGCCAGTCTGGAGGACTTGAAGCTGGGTTTCACCTCTATCTTGAGCATTGAGATGTTGATTCCGTGAGCATGTGCTTTTGGATTTATATATTTGATAGTGTCCATATTAGTGGGAGTGATGGCTGAATGGCTATGTGATGAGCATGATGTGACTGTGTGATATATTCATATGATTTAGATGTGATGAGAAGAGTCTACTTGGGGGTAAGGTGGATGATTTGGTGTTTGATTTCCATCGGGATTTGATGTATAGCCCCGAGTTGTGGGTGTGTTGAAGGATCTTTTCATGTTGCCTAGTTGAGAAGTGAAGTAGATTTCACATTGTGATATGGGTTCAGACTCAGGAAGATTAAGTGAGTGCGTAATGTTTATGGCTGTGGAAAGGTATAAAGAGATGTTAGTTTGAGTCGAAGCACGTGGGTTATCTCATGCGGAGTGTTCAAAAGATTGCGTGATCCTTTATGTTGTTTATTGGAAGATCTCCGTTACAAAGTGAAATATATGTGTTGCAATTTGATTTTCGGTCGCCTAAGAGAGTGGGCTTGACTGTTACGAGGGTGAATGAGATTTTAGGAGATTTGAAGTACTAGATGATCTATGTTGCGTGAGCATCTGAAGGATTAGTTCAATCTCACTATGGTATTATGACAGTAATAGAGTATATGCATTATGAGTTATTGCGTGTTTTGATCTATTGCTTTGATCTAAGTGGCGGAGTCTGCTATTGATTAGTTGATTGCACTGTTATGTGCTATATTGGTTCCATTTGGAGGCGTACTAGTGAATCAGTTATGGCTTATGGAGGTTGAGATCAAGGATGACTTGAGTAACGGAAATTTCAATAAATGTTATGTTATGCTTTATGAAATCACTTAATGACTTGAGTTGTTATTGGTAAAGGATATACGATGCATAGAACATGAAGTTGCATGGTTGCATTAAGGTGAGGTTACGCTCTGTTGTGTTGGAGTGCTATTGGAGCACAGGTCGTCCGATCCGTTTGATAGGTCTAATTGCGGTTTGAGTAGAGTTGATGACTCTCGAGAATGTTTCTAATGGGTTCACTATTTTATATGTAGTAATTAGAGATTTCAAGTTGTATATTTGGCTAGAAACTGAGTTTTTCATTGAAGGGTGTCAAGAATCATGGTAATTCTATATCATTATGGGATTTTATATATCACTATTATGAAGGTGAATGTAATGCTTTGGGTTTGCAGGGAGTCACTTCAGGGTAGTTATTTTGAATGTGGTGCATTGGGAATATTTAAGAGAGTATCTTAGTAGCTTATGAGCCTTAGAAGGTGTAGTTTTATGCTTGGTTCTCATGTGGTGGTCTGGGCTGAGGAATTGAGGTATTATGACAATAAGAAGTATAATGTGAATGCAATTCAGAAGGAACTCAGATGGATAGGACAACTTGGTAGTAGGCTGGATCGACATGGTAATAGGTATGATTAGTTCTTTGGGTGTCTACAAGGTGGTAAGTTTCTGCAAGTGTTTTGTGGAAATTCTCTTGGGTTTTAGTGGCATGCGTAGCTTGGTTGAATTAGAAGGATTCAGTCCTGACGATTTAGTTTTCTGCAAATGGAATTCGGAGAGTTCTTTATAGTTTCTACCGCGTTTAGACATGTATATATTCTACGAGCGTGAGGATAATGCGATGTGTAGTGATTTTCTTCTAGATGTGATAAATGAAAAGTTCTTGACTAGTTGGGTGCGTAGCTGCTTGTGGCTCGGAAGGGACATGAAGTTCTCATGTTTATCTTAGAATGGTATGGTATATGCGGTATGTTGTGTAGGATTGAGATTTGCACATATAAAGTCACGATTCAGTTTTGAAAGAATGGTCACAAATTCTTAGGTAGCAAGGACAGTTCAGATGACTAGGGAAATGATATTACTAATTGGTGTGGCTTAATGAGGGT
>JASVEL010001536.1:0-97391 GCA_032618575.1 Nicotiana noctiflora | reverse complement strand
ACCAGTTCAGAAATATAGCTCCCAAGCCTTGGGGATCAATTGATGATTATGTTAGACCGATTTACAACAAAGGATTATCAAGTGTGAGACCACATCCAATTGCAACTAACAATTTTAAATTGAAGCAAGGGTTTCTTCAAACCCTTCAGAACTGTTGTGTCTTCAGATGGAAAATGAACGAAGATCCAAATACTCATCTAATGTACGTCGAGGAGATTACGAAGACCTTTCAATATAATGGTGTGTCACAAGATGTAGTGTACTTAAGTGTATTCTCCTTCAAACTCAAAGATGATGCAAAGTAGTGGTTTCGAAGCTTAATTAGAACATGGGATGAGATTACTAGAAATGTTCTTGATAAATATTTTTCATCAGCTAATACGGGCAAGTGTAGAAGAAAAATCCATAACTTCTCCTAGAAAGAGACTGAAACTATGTTTGAAGCTTGGGAGTGGTTTAAGGAGATAGTTTGAAAGTGTCAACAAAGCGGAATTGAACTATAGATGCAACTCCAAAACTGTTTGGATGGATTGACACTAGCCTCACATAGAATATTGAGCAATGCAGCTAGGGTCCCATTGATGAATAAGACTCCATAAGAGATAGTTAGAAGTTTCTAAAGAGGAAAATCAGTAGCCTTCTGAGAGTGCTGAAAGAAGAAAATAAACTGGTGTTCACCAAGTTGATTCAAATACATCTGGGCAGGTACATCTTGATGCTATGGCCAAAGAAATACAAAATCTGACCTTAGCCACGATACAAAGTAAGCCTCATGCAGCTGTGATATGTGTGGAACAGGATACCCTACTCACGAGTGTCAAGCCTCAATTGACAAAGTAAATGTTGTGGGAAATTACAAGTTTAATGCAATGGGTCAGCAACACCCCTTTTTTCTTGGAGTTCACTTGGGGTACCATAAATGCGTGGCAATAAAACAACCCTAGATTTCAGGGACAAGGAGCTCTGGGCTTTATCAATCATCCGAGACCGTAGTTTCAGTCTCAGTAACACAATCAACCTTGTTTAGAGGATCTAATAAAGACTTTCATTATCAAGGCATAGGAGAGGCTGGACACCCATAGGGAAGCTATCAAATAATTTGGAACATCTTTTCGAAACCTACAAAGATAGGTTCTATATAATGACTTGGCAGGTCATTGTGAGATTTAGAGACCTTATACCCCTATTAACTGCTTTCGTCATATCTATTTTTGCTATTGTGACTTTCCAGAAGGTTTTGTTTTGGTTTTTGAAATGTTTTGGAATACTTAGTCCCTAAATAGAAGCTTAAGTCTTAGAATTTGAACCATAGTCAGAATAGTATAAAGATGGCTCCAGAATAGAATTATGTCAATTCGATTAGCTCTGATGGGTGAATTTTGTCTTAGAGACGTGTTCGGATTGTGTTTTTAAGGTTTGTAGCTCATTTAGCCTTGAAATGGTGAAAGTCGAATGTTTGAAGTTATGGACCGGTAGTGGAATTTTCGATATCAGGGTTGGAATCCGATTTTGGAAGTTGTAATAGGTCTATAGTGTTGAATATGACTTGTGCGCAAAACATGAGGTCAACAGAATGTGGTTTGATAGGTTTCGGCATTGGTTGTGGAAATTTGAAGTTTCAAGTTCATTAAGTTGGGATTGGAGGGTTATTTGTATTTTTAGTGTTGTTTGATACGATTTGAGGGATTGACTAAGTTCGTATGGTGTTTTAGGATTGATTAGTATGTTTGGTTAAGGTCCTAGGGTCCTTAGGTGAGTTTTGGGTGCTTGATGAATCAATGGCTGGAGTTGTGTTATTGCTGAAGATTTTCTGGTGCTAGTGTAATCGCACTTGGGGAGTGGTCACCACAGGTGCGAGCCCGCAAAAGCAGGAAATGGAGCACAGAAGCACATTTGGGCAGCCTGGGCTGGGTTCGCAGGTGCGACCACCTTCTCTCAAAAGCAGTCCCAAGTCCCATAAGTCATTTTTGGACCTACGATGGAATTTTTGCCAGTACGGTACCGCAAGTGCGATGAATGGATCGTAGGTGCAATTTAAACTGGCAGAAAAAGGGCATAAAATCGAGGGTTTGATTCATTTTTACAATTTTTTGGACTTGGGAGCTCAGTATTTGGCGATTCCTTGAGGGATTTTTAGAGAGAGCTTTGGGGTAATGATTCCTTACTCGCTTTTGGTTACATTTCATCAATCTGTTGTTGTTTTCTTCATTTAATCAAGGAATTTCACTGAGAAAGTTGGGATAATGGGGGGAAAAGTTCCCCAATCGAATTTCTGAGTTTTGAGTGGGATTTTGACATCTGATTTGGATAATTTTGGTATGAGTGAACTCATGAATGAATGGGTGTTCATAATTTGTGACTTTTACACGATTCCGAGATGTGGGCCTAGGGAGGCTTTTTGGGCTTTTTCTGATTTCTTGCCTTAGCTTTTATTTTGTTAGCTAGATTAGTTTATTGTAGCAATATTAATGTTATGTAATTGGTTTGGCTAGATTTGGCCCATCTGAAGCTGGATATTTGAGGAAAGAGCATTATTATGGATTGATTTGAGCTTGGTTTAAGGTAAATGGCTTGCCTAACCTTGTGTGGGGGAACTCCTCTTAGGATTTGGTACTATTTGATATATGAGCGCCATGTACGTAAGGTGACGAGTAAGTGCACATGCTATTTATTGTAAAACTCGATTGTTCACTGAGTCATAACCTATTTTCTCCTTGTTTGAACTACAATAGCATATGTACTATCATGTTTGTCACACCTCCTTTTTTCACCGCACATACGTATAAACGTAAATGTGTCACTGTTTAATACTACACCCCGAGAAGGGATATAATAAATGATCAGTGAAGGAGTTTTTCCACTTAAAGGACAGTCGGAACGGGATCAATTTATTTAATTATTCAGAGTCGCCACTTGGGAAAATAATGGTGTCCCAAGTCACCGGTTTAATCCCGAACCGAGGAAATTTAAGACTCTGTAATACAGTCTGCGAAACTAAAAACCTGGATAAAGAATTCTGTTAACCCGGGAGAAGGTGTTAGGCACTCCCGGATTCCGTGGTTCTAGCACGGTCGCTCAACTGCAATTTTTCTTTTATCTGATTTCTTTATATATTTTAATTAGGTGCTACTAATGTTCCGTTTTTCAATTTTAGAAGAATTGCGACGTCACGAAAACACATTTCGAGTCACACCGCAACCAGTACGCCTGTGACTTTAATGTATTTCAGTTTCGCCGGGAGTAAGATTTGGGTCACATAAATGTGCACCCGTATTTAGGAAAGTAATTTATTAAAGTCGTGCCTAAAAGAATCTATCGTGTTGTTAACTTCGGGAAAGACCGTGAAATTCACTAAACGGTCCTTCCGAGTCCAATTTTATATAACAATTAATTTGAGGGCCCCGCGATTGTGTATTTAGTGCGGCGAGGCTCATCTCACTTTTTATTAAAGGTCAATCCTAACATAACTATGATTTTCTATTTAATAGGTCTCTAATAATATCAAAAGATCCTAATTTATTATTAAGAAATGCCCTAGCCTATCAATTAAATATTAACGGGCCAAATACCGATTAACCTTAGGTCGAAGGAACCCAATTCACACTCGGATTTTATTATTCTCCGATGTTGAGCCTGAAGCAGGCCCAAAATGAGAAAAATGCAAAGCTGGCCGAACATATTTGAGGGATCACAATCCCTAAACCAAACAATTAGATGTTATACTTTTCAATGAAGCAAGCATGTATCAGCTATTGTGCTTCTATCTCTTCCTGTGTTAACAACATTAGTTATATTTCCAAGTATAATTACTTGATTGGATTTCAAGGTACTGGGTACCGTCCAGTTTTTTTTATTTCTGCAGAGAAGCATGAGATGATTAACAACTTATTCAATTCTTCATGAACCACTAATTTGCTGTTTATACATGTGAAATATGTAGACTTATTCTATTAATTCTCTAAATAAGAACTCAAACTATGTTAATTAACTACGAAAACCACATCTATCCCTTTGGCAGCACGTGAACACAATTGAAGTCAATTTATATTTCACTAATATCAATTCTAATTGATAACCTTATATAAACCTGTTAAACCGACTAACTATCAAAATTTGGAGATGTAATTCAACGTTTAAATACTACAATACCTAATAAGCTATCGATTCCAAAACAATAACATCAATTACAGTCCAAACTCAATTATGTTGAATAACCGACTAAATTACAGAAAGAATAAGCTAATTAAATGAAAGGAATTCAACAGTAGATCCTTGACAAGTAGGCTTCAATTTCATTTCCATTTCAAGCTGTAATCTTACATGGTGAAATTTAGAAGTAAGTACCTGAAAATTATAAATTGTGAGTAGGAGAAAAGGGAGTCAACAGCACATACAGCAACAACAGTCCATGTGTCTTCAACAGCAACAATGAAGTCCACAGTTAACCTATGAGGCAATTTTCAGAATTGCAAAATCGTTTCAAAACCCAATTTCACATTAAGATTGTTCTTTACTGATTTATGATGAATCTACCACTGTTTTTGGATTGTTTTTTTTATATGAATTTTGAAGGTAAAATAGGAGAAAATGAGTCTGAAATGTTAATTCCAGATCTAGAATTTAACAAGTATTTTTTGGATTTTTTCTAGGGTTCATATGGCTTAAAATGCTAAAGAAGACCCTAAAATCAGAAGGAACCCCCCCTTTATTAATGCTGAAAATACCTATTTATAGGCCCAAAATGAGAAATCTGAATTTTATTAAAAAACCCTCAATTCTTGGCTTGTTGCACAAGTTAGTGCAATTATCTTATTGAAATCTACACTAAAACCCCTTCTAGAATAGTCTACCATGTTCCATTTCCCTTGTATTACCTATTGTGCCCTCATTCCCTTTTATTATTCACTAAGATACCTTTTGTTATGACCAAATTACCCTAAAAGCTCTATATTTATCACAATTATATCAATTCTTATCCCAATTGCACCCCTTTCCTTTTAACCTTATTGCAACTTTATCAATTCTTATTCCCCATTTACCCCTACTTCTTAAGGCTAATTACTTTCCTAATTTCTGCAATTTATCCCTGTTTTAACTCATTTTCAGATTGTATTTATCTAATAGCCACAATTAAGTGACTATTTCTCAACTAACCAATTGGTCTCTTTGACTACTTTAAAAATCAGATTAGTTCAACTAATTAGAACCACATTACATCAATAGCCAACCCTAGGTAATCTTACAAACATAGCCACTTTTGATCTATTACTCAATTAACAAGACTCGGGAAACAATTTGATAGATGGTGAGTCCTATTAATCGAAGTAACTAATCGCTTTTGAATCTATCAAGTAAAACACCTTAGGTGGATACTAATCATGTGATTGTAATTATCGACCTAACTTGAATCTAAAATAGTCTAAGGGACAATCTAATAGTCGAACTAACAGCTATAACCAATACATCCTATTGAACGACTGACTAATTAACTAAACAATTAAGGCCTTAATTAACAGAATAAACCCAAACATTAGCCATTAACCAATAACATCAAAACAGGATCAAACAGGTTCACAGATAGTTTCCATCGTTCTATTGTTACACACATGTTGAAGAAACACCTAAAAAAGAAAAACAGAAACCAGTGATTCCATATAAATCAAAAGATGACTAATTCCGTGAAATCAAAGAATCTAGAAATTTAACTATACTAATCCGAAACTAACCGAAGTTTTAACAGAGAATCTAAAAGTTCAAAAACTAATCAGAACTAATCAAACACTAATCTTAATTAATCGACTATCAAAAACCAATGAATTTAATCAGATTTGTCTAACATAGATCATTAACAAAGCAAAACGGAAAGACGACATCTATTAACACAGATTAATCAAGATGAAATTCGGACCAACTAATTAAAAAGAAACACAAATGAGAAACAAATACAGACAAAGATGAAGCAGAACAATAAACAAATGCATATATAAAATCAAGAGAAAAAGGACTTAGCTATTCCGCCGTTTTTATTTTCTTTTTTCTGTTTTTTGCTTCTTTTTTTTTGTTTTTTCTTTTCCGTTTTTCTTCATTTTCTTCTTGCATCTCTCTCGATTATTTTGAGTCTTGACAATCCGGCCACTTTTTTTTGATTTTTCATCGGTCCAGCCTCGTTCTTGCGGTTCCAGCGGCTATTGGACTCGATCTTTCTTGTCACAATGTAGAAGAATATTAAGAAAGATGGTGGGTGAGGATTTTGGGTAGTTTTGAGTGGCGGCGCCGCCATGGAGAGGAGTGGCGGCGCGGAAAATTTGAGGTGTTTGGATGGTGTTTGAAGGAGATGGGTAGAGGTAATGTGACGAGGAGAGGGAGGGGATCGTTTTGGTGTTGGTTTCAGCCGAAATGGAAGCCGGCCGCCGCCGTGGGAAGGCGGAACCCTAGCGGCACGGCTGGGAGATGAAGAAGATGAGATGCGGCCGGTTCTTGTGTTAGAGAGAGAGACAAGTTAAAGTGTTTTAAGGTTTTTTTGTTAAGGGTTATGTTTTTTTTAAGGTTGTATGTATTAACTTGTAAGAACAATCTCTGGCCGTCCGATTAAAATCATGGACGGTCGAGATTAAAGGGAATGGGGGTGGACCGGGTATTTGGGGCTTGGTCTGCCGTCTGGGCCGCTGGGTAGGGGTGCTGGGTTGGCCGATTTGGGCCAGCTTCTTGGCATGGCATTTTAGCCCAATTTGTATATATGTTGTATCTCTTCTTTGTATTTTCCTCCCCATTTTTTTGTATTTTATTCTCTTTGTATTTATTCGGCACTAATTAAGACTAACTAATTACCCTCTTTTTTTTTTTTGCAATTTTCAATTTAAAAAACTAACTAATTTTTTATTTTTCTTTAATTTGTTAAAAATGAATTAATTTCCTAAAAAAAACGCAATTTTTTTTTGTATTTTCATTTATCACACGCAAATATCACGCAAACAACTAACAAAAAATTCACACAAAATTTAGAAAATAATGAAAAATCATTTATTTTGAATTTTATAGGAACGACTCATGTGTAGAGTAAAAATCACGTGCTCACAGCTGCCCCTCTTTGCTCGGGGACACGAAGAGTTTCCGTGCAAAGATAAGTGAGCAATTATAAACGATTTTTACCCATTCGAGTATTCCATTGTGAAGCATTTTAAAAAGATTTGACCGCACCCTGCTTCAGAGGTTGCCTACATATCCTGGGCTAAACAGGAATCAGGTCAGTGTAGTTCGGGAAGGTCTGGTAGCTGGGACTACCAAGGACTGTGATCTCACTGCTGTTACTGTTGTTACTGCCGTCACTGCTGACTGACCCCTTATTACACCATGGTAAAAGATAAAAGAAGCTAGCCTAAGCTACAACCTATGAATTACAAAAATCCTATCTATGTCTTCCAACTTGTTTTTGTATTTTCTTGATCTTGTGTCTTGTATTCCTTGCAACGACGTTCTTGTTGTTGCCTTCAACTTGTATCTTCTCTCCAATGGCATTCTTGTTATTGCCTTGACTTGTTCAACTTCTTCAATATTTCGTCCATTCTCCAGGTGGACCTCTGCTTGTGACAAAATAAACAACCAAAGAAAGATTTTTCTGCCCCAGTATGGTGACTGGGCACATCATTTTATTGAATGTTAGAATTTCATCATTTTTTTATTTTATTTTATTTATTTTTAAATTTTTTTTTATTTTTAAATGCAGACATGTATGAAATGAAATGCAGAAAAATATTCCCGTGTTAGAAGGTGGGCGCCTAACGGAAATTAAACGTGCAATGCGATGCAGAAAAATATTCCCGTATTTGAAGGTGGGCACCTAACAGAAATTAAACGTGCAATGCGATGCAAAAAATATTCTCGTATTTGAAGGTGGGCACCTAACAGAAATTAAATGTGCAATGCGATGCAAAAAATATTCCCGTATTTGAAGGTGGGCACCTAACAGAAATTAAACGTGCAATGCGATGCAGAAAAATATTCCCGTATTCGAAGGTGGGCGCCTAACAGAAATTAAACGTGCAATGCAGAAAAGTATTCCCGTGTTAGAAGGTGGGCGCCTAACAGAAATTAAACATGCAATGCATAAAAGTATTCCCGTGTTAGAAGGTGGGCGCCTAACAAAAATTAAACGTGCAATGCAGAAAAGTATTCCTGTGTTAGAAGGTGGGCGCCTAACAGAAATTAAACATGCAATGCAGAAAAATATTCCCATGTTAGAAGGTGGGCGCCTAACAGAAATTAAACGTGCAATGCAGAAAAGTATTCCCGTGTTAGAAGGTGGGCGCCTAACAGAAATGCATGAAATTAAAAATTTATGTTACCTTGACTGAAGGTTATCTTAGGTGAAACATTCATCAGACTAAGACATTTAATTTTAGGAGAAAGTTTCAACAGACTAAGATTTTCATTCTCACTGGACTATGTCCATTTCAATGTAATCTCAGGAGGATTAACCATCGCACTGAGATTATGACTCCAGGAGATAACTCATCGGACTGGGTCTATTTATACTTTCTTTTCTTTTCGGCTTTTGCCTTTCTTTCTTTTCCAACTTCTGATTTTACCTTTCAAATTATGCCTTTCCTTTTCGTTTCAAATTATGCCTTCATTTCCTTTTCCAACTTCTACTTTCATTGGCTTCTGCCTTCCTTTTGTTTTCACATTACATTATCTCTTTATCTTAGGTAAAAAATTCATCAGACCAAGACTTTTATCTTGGGAGAAAGATTCAACAGACTAAGATTGTATCTCACCGGACTATGTCCATTTCAATGTAATCTCAGGAGGATTATCCATCGGACTGAGTTTATGACTCCGGGAGATAACTCTTCGGACTGGGTCTATTCATTTGCATGGTCTCAGGAGGAATATCCATCGGACTGAGTTTATGACTCCAGGAGATAATTCATCAGACTGGGTCCATTTGCAATTCAGACTTTCTTAAGTCTTTCAATTTCAAAAATCTTTCCTTTCTTTTTCGGCTTTTGCCCTTCTTTCTTTTCCAACTTCTGATTTTACCTTTCAAATTATGCCTTTCCTTTTCGTTTCAAATTATGCCTTCATTTCCTTTTCCAACTTCTACTTTCATTGGCTTCTGCCTTCCTTTTGTTTTCACATTACATTATCTCTTTATCTTAGGTAAAAAATTCATCAGACCAAGACTTTTATCTTGGGAGAAAGATTCAACAGACTAAGATTGTATCTTACTGGACTATGTCCATTTCAATGTAATCTCAGGAGGATTATCCATCGGACTGAGTTTATGACTCCAGGAGATAACTCTTCGGACTGGGTCTATTCATTTGTATGGTCTCAGGAGGAATATCCATCGGACTGAGTTTATGACTCCAGGAGATAATTCATCGGACTGGGTCCATTTGCAATTCAGACTTTCTTAAGTCTTTCAATTTCAAAAATCTTTCCTTTCTTTTTCGACTTTTGCCCTTTCTTTCTTTTCCAACTTCTGCTTTCATTGGCTTCTGCCTTCCTTTTTTTTTCACATTGCAATATCTCTTTATCTTAAGAAAAATTCATCACACCAAGACTTTTACCTTGGGAGAAAGATTCAACAGACTAAGATTTTATTCACTTCATCTTAGGTGAAAAATTCATCAGACTAAGACTTTTGTCTTAGGAGAAAGTTTCAACAGACTAAGATCTTATCATTCTCTAACAGTTGTTTCCTTCACCATTCAACTTGCCTTGTTCATCTTCAAAAACAATTGTATTCACCTTCATGCTCTTCGGATGATTATCCGATGACAGAAAATTCTTCTTGCCCCAGTTTGACAATATCTTTTGCTCCTGTTTCAAAGCAAAGAAAACTCTGTCAGTTTAAAAATGCGGTGGTTGGTTGTGGCTTTGAACTTTCCGCTTGAATGCTTGGCCTGTTCACCAACTATCTGTTTTCACTTCTTCTTTGTTCAAAATCCGCCTCTCTTTAGGCATGTATGTTCTTCCATTCTTGACGGATCCCACAATTCCAATCTTGAAGTCTATGTTTTCTTCAATGATTTCATTGGACAACCTTGGGTGTTTCTTGACTGACTCTTTCTTTTGTCAGAATATATATACCCCCTCTCTGTTCAAATCCATACTTCCATTTGTTATCTTGTTCCCGAATTGGCTCTTTGCCGACCTTGCATCTCGCATGAACCCCAAACAATTTTATTGTTATCCACTTCATTGCACATGTTTCTCTATTGGCTTACTGGCCTTGTCTTTTCCCGACTTACGACAATCGTCGTGTTGACCAAATCCCATCTTGTGCAATTGGAAAGCTTGGTGGCAAATTTTGAAATCATTCCTATGACTCGAAAGACTCAATAAGAGGGAGGATAAAACAAGGTATGAAGAATATAAAGAAAGGAAAACATAATTCCTAACAAGAAACCTACGGAAGAATGACCTGGCGGATGTGAATACCGACTCTAGCGACCTTAACATGCACTTCAGCCTTCTTTGTGTAGCAATTCTGATGTTCAACTCTTGTTGCAAGTTCTGCCGTGAAACCGGTCTACAACACTTCATTTTTTGATCTGATCCTTAGTCGACTTGTAGTGCCCATAGGGTTTTCACCATCAAGCCTCTCTCATTTGCTCTTTTCTCTCTCTCGACTCACCGTCGCCTTACGGTGCCCGTGAGGGTTTTCACCGATAAGACTCTCTCATTTTGATTTCTTTCATCTTGGAGTCTCGTGGTGGTTTTCATCATCTTGAATTCTTCATTCTCCTTTGTTCGGACTCGAGTGTTGCCCTTGATGTGATTAACTTTTGCTCGTTTGACTCGGCATTTCTTGAAGATTGATCGGAAGGTCTTCCTTTGGACCGTAATGTAGGCTTTTGGATGGGATATAGAAAAAAAAGATATAAAGGCTCAAAAATATTTCATCGTGGGTTAAAATTACAACTTTCGGAATCTTATTTATTCAACAACCATAACTTCTGCCCCAGTTTCCTTCTTGGGGGATTTTTTTGATTTTTTCTTTATTGTGACTGAACCTCTGTGAGGCTGCCTACGTACCCTTTCGGGATCAAGTCAAACGTAGTTCGGATCATAAGATCACTTCCTTGTTGCGATTTGACTTCTCCCGATTTTCTTTCTCGTATTGCATTCTTTTCTTCTTTTTTTTTCTTTTCTCTTTTTTTTTCTTCTTTTCTTTTACTCTTTTTCTTTCATTTCTTTTTTTTTCTTTTTGTTTCTCCATTTTATTTCCCCGCTCAATCCTCAATTTATGTTGTTGATTCCGAAAGAGGGATATGAAAGAAAAATATAGCAAGGTTCGAAGGGATAACAATGGATAAAGTGTTTGGATAGCCGAATAAAATGCCTTTGTCATTCCAATCTTCAAAACCTACCAAGTACAAACTACACAGTTAAACACCTTTGATTGATTCACATATTTTCCTTGACGACTCTCAGTGCCATTGGGCAACAATCCCGATACCACGAATGGTTCCTTTAGCTTTGGGGTATTTTTGCCTTTGGCTTTAAACCAATGATGCATTTCCAAGGCATTTCTTTTTGTTACACTTTCCCCAATGTTCACTTGATTCCGGCTTCACAGTATTCCAATATGTTTTTATTTCTTCCGAGTATCATTACATCTTCAACATTGGTTCATTGATTTTTAAAATCAGGCTTAGAATTATGTGCATGTCATGTTGCTAAAGTCAGTATGAGAAGAAGTACAAAGTGATCAGAAATGGAATGACTAGGAATGATGGGAAACAAAGAGTTGTATTAAACTGATGGGTTGAAACAACAAGACGAACAACAAAACGAACAGACTAGACTAGAATTACAAACCTAGATAGCACTAAACAAATTTATTACTAAACAAAGCAAAGTGGAAAGATAGAAGGGTTTTGACTCTCAAGACAACGTCCGGATTACAGCCCTGAAATAACCCGGGCAAAAGAGATGACACCAAAATATACCACCAAAACTCCAAGAGACGGAGCACCATCCCAATTGACAAGCATGGCATCCTAGCCACTAAAGTCTGCATTAATGTTGCAAAGATCACTTTCTGTTTCAATATCTTCAACTTCAGTTGACCTCCCAAGAAGATTTTCATCACCCACGTCACCGGGCAGCATTCCCACAAAATGTGCTCCGTTATGTGTAGGTAAAGGATTCTGTGCAATGTTTTGGATGCCACTGCCTTGGACCGCAATTATTCCTTCCTGAATCATTCTTTCTATCTCTCTTTTCAAATCCTGACAACTTTCAACATCGTGCCCCGGGGCATTGGAGTGGTATTCACACCTTTTGGATGAGTCAAAACTTCTCGCACGTCGGTCCACCCGATTTGGAGGGACGGGTGCAATCATGCCATGTCGTTTTAACTTCTCAAACAAGCTTGCATAGGACTCTCCTATTGGTGTAAAATTATCTTTCAACTTATGTTCCTTTCCATACCCCTGGCTTGGGTTATAAGGTATTTGAAAATTTTGCGGAGGCTGGTAAAGATTTTGTGATGTTCGGGCTCACTTTCTTGGGTGTTTTGAGGATTGAGCAACATACTGGACTGGCTCAACAGAGTTTGGAGGGTTCTGAGGTGGGTAGTAATGCTTAAGAGGGTCATGGAAAACTTGATGAGGTTGCATATACCGTCGAGATGTTCTCATAGGACCTCTTCTCGACCCTGATGTCATCATGATTTCGTCATCCCTCCCATTCATATCACTGAATTCACTTTGGACATCCTGAGCCGCATTTTTGAGAGCTGCTTGACTTATAATTTTGCCTGTCTTAAGACCATCTTCCACCATTTCTCCCATTTTGATTATTTCTTCAAATGAGTGACCAACTGCAGATATCATGTTTTGAAAGTAATCCGCTCTTGAGCCTGAAGGAAAACAGTGGCCAACTCGTGATCATTCATGGGTGGCTTAGCTCTCGCTTGCCTGCTCTCTCCATTTGATGGCATATTCCCTGAAACTTTCAGTTGGTTTCTTTTTCAGTTTAGAAAAGGAAATGCGGTTTGGGGTGACGTCAATATTGTATTGAAACTGTTTGATAAAGGCTCGTGCCAAATCATCCAAGACGTGCCAACCAGATGCATCCTGATCCCAAAACCATTCAGATGTTACTCCCGAGAGGCTTTCCCCAAATTAAGCCATAAGCAATTCTTCTTTTCTTCCCACACCTCTCAATTGGTTGCAATACCTTTTCAGGTGGGCTATGGGGTTTCCGCGTCCATCATACTTTTCCAATTTGGGAACCTTGAAACCAGAGGCGGCAAGTGGACATCGGGGAACATACAAAGATCTCTGAAGGCAACACTCTTTTGACCTGCCATTTCTTGCATTGTTTTTAGCCGTTGTTCTAATCTCTTCAATCTTTGGGCCATTTCTTCCTGTACATTCTTTCGGGTAGGCTTCTTAACGTTTGCAGGAAGGTCAAACGAGTACGAGTGGTACTCGGGAGAGTGGTACTGTTCTTGCTGTATAGCAGATTGTGACTCATGAGAAGGCTGTCCTTGGCCATTGGCCCATGCTTGACGCATTTTGGGTCATTTGTTGGTTCAATGCTCTGTTTTCCTCAACCACAGTAGACCCTTGTTGAATTTTCTGACCCTGAGTCTCTTGAGCACTCGTAACAACTTCGATGCCGGTTATCATTTTCCTTGGATCTTGCTTTCCAATTTACCACAACCAACCACCTCGACTTTCTGGATCAACAAAACGAAACCACCGGGTCAGCGTTAAGGTATTTCGCTTATTGATTTTTTTTTCCTATTTTCTTTTCTTTTTTTTTCTGCTATTTTCTTTTCTTTTTCCCTTTTTGTGGTTTTTTTCATTTTCTATTCTTTTTTTTTCTTTTTGTAGTTTTTCATTTTCATTTTTTTTTTTGGTTATGGACATGGTCGAATCCTATGTGGATTGCCTACGTATCATGACCCCGCATGAATCAGACCGAGCGTAGTTCTTGCAAATTAATGCAAGAAATAAAGAGATATTTATTTGATTTTTTTTTGAAAGAAAATTATAGAAGCCGACTCCAACTACAAACTTGTGTAGGAGATTTTTACAAAAATAAGAATATTTTTTGTGTCAATTATGACTATTTCTACAAAATTGGCCACATAATGGCTTATTTGACAAAACGACTATTTTTGCAAAATTTAATTAGAAAAGATAAACTTGAATTTTTTTTATCCCGTGGCTCATGGGGCATCGTTCGGCATCACCATAAACCAATACAAAACTATTTTGTTTTTTCATAAAATGGCCATGTAATGGCTTATTTAGACAAAATGGCTATTTTTGCAAAATTTTATTTAAGAAGATGCAAATTCAAAATTTTTATCCTGGGGCCTATGGGGCATCGTTCAGCACCGACACAAGCCAACATGACTAAGGAAGTTAAAATGCAAAAAATGTGGCGATTTCAGCAAAAATTGGCCATGTAATGGCTTATTTGATAAAGTGGTTATTTTTTGAAAAGTTGAGCGATGACTCAAACTTAATTTTTCGGAAACGGCCTTTCGACATTTTCGCGAGGGAATATTTCAAGGCTATGCCCGCAAATTATTTAAAATGACTCAAAGTGGCTATTCTTGCAAAAACGGCCTTCCGGCGTCCTTTTGAGGGACATTCGGCTTATTTTAAGCAAGAATAGCATCACCCGACTTATTTATAACAAAATCAAAAATTTGACATTTTTTGGTTATTTTTGCAAAAGGGGTGTGAACCCGGACTTGATTTTGCGGCTATGGCCTTGCAACATTTCCACAAGGAATATTTCAAGGCTGTGCCCGCAAATTATTAAAAATGATTCAAAGTGGCTATTTTTGCAAAAAATAGCCTTCCGGCGTCCTTTTGGAACATTCGGCTATTTTCAAAAACAGCGTCACTTTGATTTTATTGACAAAATTAAACACACATTTTTTTATTTTTAAAGGGGTGCCTTTCAACATTTCCACAAGGGTATTTCAAGGCTATTATTCAAAAGGAAAAGATTTCAAAGTGGCCATTTTTGCAAAAACAGCCTTCCGGTGTCCTTTCGGAACATTTGGCTATTTTCAAAAAACAGCATCACTTTCAATTTATTTAAAACTAAATACACATTTTTTTTGAATTTTTGAAAGGGGTGGTTGGACCCGATGAGGGTTGCCTACGTATCCCACCTAATGGCGAGAATCAAACCTGCGTAGTTCGGTCAGATTATTCGACCAATTATTTCAACAAAAATGTTCTTCCTATTTTTCTCAAACTTTCAAATTTTCGACAACAAATCATCAATATTTCGATATTTTTCTATTCTAAAATTTTCTCTCTTTTTGTTTTTTTCAGGAATTTAGCCAATAATAATCTAGAACAAATAAATGCAACATATAACATGCTCGGTCTTTGATTACCGGGTCACCTGTCCTAGACGGACCCAACCCCTGTGTTGAGTCCCCTAAGTCGGATATGATGCAAATAAACGTCCTAAATCTAGGCTCAATATCCTGATGTTTTCAATGGTACTAGACCGTGTACCCGAGCGGACAACTCGGATCGAGGAGGGGGCTACGTACCGGTGACCCGCGGAGTCAATCGGCTTTGTAACTTATCCGGCCTCTTTTTTCTTATTTATGGTATTGACACTAACAGAAAGGGGAGTCTCAACCAGTAAGCACATCCCCAGGGGTAAGAAGAGAAGGGTTTTCGGTACAGTTTTATATATACAGTTCACGCAATATCAAAGCGGTAAACATGTAGCACATTAATCAAAATATATAATGAAATCGGATATAAGCAAAAACAGCAATTTAACTGAGCTCGAATTCTTAAACCCTGAACCGAAGTTCTGGGTTACTTATCCCCAGCAGAGTCGCCAGAGCTGTTACACCTTTTTTCACCGCACATACGTATAAACGTAAATGTGCCACTGTTTAATACTACACCCCGAGAAGGGATATAATAATAATCAGTGAAGGAGTTTTTCCACTTAAAGGACAGTCGGAACGGGATCAATTTATTTAATTATTCAGAGTCGCCACTTGGGAAATAATGGTGTCCCAAGTCACCGGTTTAATCCCAAACCGAGGAAATTTATGACTCTGTAATACAGTCTGCGAAACTAGAAACCTGGATAAGGAATTCTGTTAACCCGGGAGAAGGTGTTAGGCACTCTCGGATTCCGTGGTTCTAGCAAGGTCGCTCAACTGCAATTTTTCTTTTATCTGATTTCTTTATATATTTTAATTAGGTGCTACTAATGTTCCGTTTTTCAATTTTAGAAGAATTGCGACATCACGAAAACACATTTCGAGTCTGTCACGACCCGGATTTTCCCCCAACATCGGGATCATGATGGCGCCTACTCGTGGTAGCTAGGCAAGCCACTATATTCATACTATCCTGTTTTTAACATAATTGTAATTAAATAATTGCGGAATACTTTATCGAGATAGAAATAATTAAATACAAAGTAAAAATCATACTGACATCCTCTACCCAAGACGTGGAGTCACCAACTCACGAACTACTATGGAATACTACACATAAAAGTCTGAAGGAAATATAACATAATTCTGTTTGTCTCGAAACAAAGAGACTACAGCTAATAACATAAATAAAGAGAGAGACGCCGGGCCTGCGGACGTCTGCAAGCTACCTCGGTCTCAAATATGATCAACTCCCACGCAATCTATTTACTGCTGCTGCTGCTCCTGATCGTAACCTGGACCTGTGCAAAAACGCACGGAAGTGTAGCATCAGCACAACCGACCCCATGTGCTGGTAAGTGCCTGGCCTATCCCGGCGAAGTAGTGACAAGCCTAGGACCAGACACTCACATAAACCTGTGCAATTCAATATATATATATGTGTACCACAAAATAACAAGAAATAATCAAGTAATAACACAATAAGGAATATCTTAAAGAATTCAACAATTAACCACAGTTAATAATTTCACAAAGAAAACAAAGTATAATGTAAACACGAATTATATCACTTCAAGAAATAGCAAGCAATTGCACGGCATCACCCTTCGTGCTTTTACTCTCATCCTCACCAAATAAACAAATAAAGTACACGGCATCACCCTTCGTGCTTTTACTCTCATCCTCACCAAACAAACAAATAAAGTACACGGCATCACCCTTCGTGCTTTTACTCTCATCCTCACATCCATAGTACGGCATGATCCTTCGTACATGGTTCAATAACAGAGGGCACGGCATGATCCTTCGTGCATAATCAATAAATAAACATGGCACGGCATTAACCTTCGTGCATAAATAAATAAACATGGCACGGCATCACCCTTCGTGCATTATCACTCTTCCTCACCCAAATAACAATCACGGTTAAGGGCAAAGAAAGAAACAACAATTCATAAATCGTCCCATCAAGGGCAATCAATAATTATCTTCACAACAAGTCCCAACAAGGGAGAACAATAACGATTCACCTGTAATATATCTCAAAATATCATTTTCCAACGACTCACGGTCATACTAGACGCCAGTGTATGGATGCTCGTCACCACAGCCCATACACCGCACTCGATCACATAACACATAACACATAATCCTATTCCCTCAAGCTAAGATAGAACAAACACTTACCTCGAAAGTTTACGAACGATTCAATCCGTAGCAATGCCTTTTCCTTTGGAATTTGACTCCAATCCAATCGTATCTATACACAATTGATTTAATATCATCAATTCTACTCAACAAACTAGTTCATATTGCTAAATATGGTTTTTACAACATTCTGCCCGGAATAGTAAAAACCGACCCCGGGCCCACATAATCGAAACTCAAGTTTCGAACAAAAATAAGTTCACCCAATCTTCCATGAGTTCAAATATACAATTTGTTCTTAAGTTCGACTCCAAAACGAGGTCTAAATCGCAAATTCTTTGAAAGCCCTAACTATACCCATTTCTCAAATTTTCAACCAATTTATACATGTTTAAGCCTAAGGATTTGATTGATGTTGATAAAAAATGAAGAAAACGAGTTAACAATACTTACCCAATGAACTTTGATGAAGAAATGCCTCAAAATCGCCTAAAACGCTGTGGAGAAGGGGTTTGAACAGAAATGGGATTTTTATCCCGTTTCTGTTCTGTTTTCTGTCTTAAATTCACTGGGCGAAATTTTGTTCTACGCGATCGCGTGAATTGGGTCGCGATCGCGGAAGGCAAATATTCAACACTACGCGATCGCGTGGACAATGCTGCGATCGCGTAGAAGAATTTCGTTGGGTGGCTCATTTGTACTACGCGATCGCGTGAAAAGGGTCGCGATCGCGTTGAAGGAAAACGGAAAGCTACGCGATCGCGTGCAGACGGCTGCGATCGCGTTGAAGAAGGACAGAAAGCTTCGCGATCGCGTGCAGACGGCTGCGATCGCGTTGAAGAAGGACAGAAAGCTTCGCGATTGCGTGCAGACGGCTGCGATCGCGTTGAGTAATTTGACAAGGCAGTGCGATCGCGTGTACAAGGCCGCGATCGCGTAGAGTAAAATGTCCGTGTAAAAATTGCAGAAAATCTGCCAGTTTTCTAAGTCCAAAAACACCCCGAACCACTTCTGAAACACTTTCGAGCCCTCGGGGCTCCAAACCAAATATGTACACTAACTCAAAAACATCATACGAACTTGCTCGCGCGATCAAATCGCTAAAATAACATCAAAATCAGTGAATTGAGCCTTAAAACTCAAGAATTCTTTAAAATTCCATAATTTCAAAACTTTCCAATTTAAGGCCGAAACACGTCAAACGACGTCCGTTTTCAACCAAACTTTACAGGAAGCGCTTAACCAATATATATGACCTGTACCGGGCGTCGGAACCAAAATACGAGCCCGATACCAGTACTTTTTAATCAAAATTCAGTTTCATTTTCCTTAAACATTTTCGGAAAACAATTTAACAGAAAAATTCTTTTACCGGGTTCTAGACCTCGGATTTCAATTCCGGACATATGCCCAAGTTCCACATTTTTCTACGGATTTTCTGAAATAGTCAAATCACGGATCCGGGTCCGTTTACCAAAAATGTTGACCAAAGTCAACCATATCAATATTAATATCAAAATTCTTCTACTTTTTCACATATTTCACATATTTCAACATAAATATTTTTTCAGCTTTGTGCCCGGACTGTGCACGCAAATCGAGGCAACATAGAATGAGGTTTTCAAGGCCTCAGAAGCTCGAAATGATTAATTAAATAAGTGATGACCCTTTGGGTCGTCACAATCTCCACCTCTAAAACAACCGTTCGTCCTCGAACGGACAAAGAAAGAAGTACCTGAGTCAGGAAACAAGTGTGGGTAGCGGCTCCGCATATCAGACTCGGACTCCCAGGTCGATGCCTCAGGAGGCTGACCTCTCCACTGAACACGCACAGAAGGATAACTCTTCGACCTCAGCTGTCGAACCCGCCGGTCTAGAATAGCCACCGGCTCCTCCTCGTAGGATAGATCATTGTCCAATTGGACAGTACTGAAGTCTAACACATATGTGGGATCGCCGTGGTATCTCCGAAGCATAGATACATGAAAAACTGGATGCACGGCTGATAAGCTAGGCGGCAAAGCTAATCTGTAAGCCACCCCTCCCACTCTGTCTAAAATCTCAAATGGGCCAATATATCTAGGGCTGAGCTTGCCCTTCTTCCCAAACCTCATAACGCCCTTCATAGGCGACACTCGGAGCAATACTCGTTCACCAACCATGAAATGTACATCTCGAACCTTACGATCCGCATAAGTCTTTTGCCTGGACTGAGCTGAACGCAATCTCTCCTGAATAGTCTTGACCTTATCCAAGGCCTCCTGAACTAAGTCTGTACCCAACAACCGAGCCTCTCCCGGTTCAAACCATCCGACCGGTGATCGACATCGCCTACCATACAACGCCTCATACGGAGCCATCTGGATGCTAGATTGGTAACTGTTATTGTAGGCGAACTCTGCTAATGGTAGAAACCGATCCCACGAGCCTCCGAAATCAATAACACAGGCTCGAAGCATGTCCTCAAGAATCTGAATAGTCCTCTCGGACTGGCCATCCGTCTGAGGATGAAATGCTGTACTCAACTGAACCTGGGTGCCTAACTCTCGCTGGACCGCTCTCCAGAACCGCGAGGTAAACTGCGTTCCCCGATCAGAGATAATAGATACTAGCACCCCATAGAGACGAACAATCTCCCTAATGTAAACCTCCGCTAACCTCTCCGACGAGTAGGAGACAGATATTGGAATAAAGTGTGCTGACTTGGTCAGCCTATCAACAATGACCCAAATAGCATCAAATTTCTTCCGAGTCAAAGGAAGTCCAGTAACGAAGTCCATAGTGATCCGCTCCCATTTCCACTCGGGAATTTCAATCCTCTGGAACACACCACCAGGTCTCTGGTGCTCATATTTCACCTGCTGACAATTTAGACACCGAGCGACATACGCAACAATATCTTTCTTCATTCTGCGCCACCAATAGTGTTGCCGTAAGTCCTGGTACATCTTCGCGGCGCCTGGGTGAATAGAATACCGCGAACTGTGGGCCTCCGCTAAGATTAACTCTCGAATCCCTTTGACATTAGGCACACAAACTCGACCCTGCAATTTCAATACCCCATCATCATCTAGATTTACCTGTGTGGCACCTCCCCGCTGTACCGTATCTCTCAACTCACGCAAATGAGGATCATCAAATTGCCTCTCACGGATACGCTCTAATAAAGAAGAACGAGCGACCGTGTAAGGCTAACACTCTGCTAGGCTCAGAAATGTCTAATCTCACGAACCGGTTGGCTAAGGCCTGGACATCTAGAGCTAATGGTCTCCGATTGACCGGAATATATGCAAGACTACCCATGCTGGCATACTTTCTACTCAATGCATCGGCCACCACATTGGCCTTACCTGGGTGATATAATATCGTAACATCATAGTCTTTTAGCAACTCTAACCATCTCCGATGTCGTAGATTCAACTCCTTCTGTTTGAACAAGTACCGTAGGCTTTTGTGATCGGTGTACACCTCACATGTCACACCATATAGATAATGCCTCCGGATCTTTAAGGCATGAACCACCGCTGCTAATTCAAGATCATGAACTGGATAATTCTTCTCATGTATCGTTAACTGCCTCGAAGCATAGCGATAACCTTACCATCCCGCATCAATACCGCTCCAAGCCCCGTACGAGATGCGTCACAATAAACTATATAAGGCCCTGTACCCGTAGGTAGTACCAACACTCGGTGCGGTGGTCAAGGCCGTCTTGAGCTTCGAAAGCTCGCCTCACACTCCTCGACCACCGAAACCGGACACCCTTCGGGTCAACTCCGGTCATCGGGCGCAATAAGAAAACCCTCTACAAAATGACGGTAGTAACTCGCTAATCCCAAGAAACTCCGAATCTCGATCACGAAGCTGGTCGAGGTCAATTTTGGACCGCCTCAATCTTCTTTGGGTCTACCCGAATACCTTCCACCGATACAATGTGACCCGAAATGCTACCGAACTTAGCCGAACTCACATTTAGAAAATTTGGCATATAGCGAGTTATTTTCAGAGTCCGAAGAACCACTCCGAGGTGCTGGCTCGTGCTCTTCCCGGCCGCGCGAGTATACCAGGATGTCATCTATGAATACTATCACGAACGGATCTAAGTAAGGCTCGAATACCCGATTCATCAACTCCATGAATGCTGTCGGGGCATTGGTCAACCCGAAGGACATGACCAAGAACTCATAATGCCCATATCTAGAGCGAAAGGTCGTCTTAGGAATGTCAGCCGCCCTGATCTTCAGCTGATGGTAGCCTGATCTCAAGTCTATCTTGGAGAATACCCTTGCTCCCTGGAATCATCAATCCTCGGCAGTGGATATTTATTTTTGATAGTCACCTTGTTTAACTGCCGGTAATCAATACACATCCGCATCGAGCCATCCTTCTTCTTTACAAATAACACGGGTGCTCCCAGGGGGAAACACTAGGCCTGATAAAGCCCTTTTCCAGAAGGTCTTGCAACTGATCTTTTAACTCCTTTAACTCCGGTGGGGCCATACGATAGGGTGGAATAGAGATGGGCTGAGTGCCCGGAGCCATATCAATACAGAAATCAATATCCCTGTCGGGTGGCATGCCCGGCAGGTCTGAAGGAAAAACCTCAGGAAACTCCCGTGCAATAGGGACTGAATCAATGGAAGGAACTTCTGCGCCGGAATCACGAACATAAGCCAAATAAGCTAGACACCCCTTCTCGACCATACGTCGAGCCTTAACATAAGAAATAACAGTGCGAACAGAGTGGCTTGAGGTACCCTTCCACTCTAATCGGGGTGATTCTGGCAAGGCTAAGGTCACAGTCTTAGCATGGCAATCAAGAATAGCACGGTATGGGGACAACCAGTCCATCCCCAATATGACATCAAAATCTACCATATCCAAAAGCAACAGATCGACACGGGTCTCAAGACCCCCAAATATAACTACGCACGAACGATGCACCCGATCGACTACAATGGAGTCGCCCACTGGTGTAGCCACATAAACTGGAATATCCAGAGCATAGCTGGGCACAACCAAATACGGTGCGAAGTAGGAAGACACATAGGAATATGTAGATCCAGGGTCAAATAATACTGAAGCACCTCTGCCACACACAAGAATAGTACCTGTAATCACGGCATCTGATGCCTCTGCCTCTGGCCTGGCTGGTAAAGCATAGAATCGGGGATCCGCACCTCCCCTCTGAGCTGCGTCTCTAGGACGACCATCAACTGGCTGACCTCTACCTCTCGCTGGACGGTCTCCGCCTCTACGGTCTCGACCTCCACCTCTATAATCTCTACCCCCGCCTCTGGCTGGCTGGGCAGGCTGAGGGTCAGCTGGGGCCTGAATCATAGGACGAGGACCTCGCTGCTGAGAGTTGCCCGCTGCTATAGGGCAATTCTTGATAAAATGACCCGGGTCACCACAACCGTAGCAACTCTTAGACTGATAGGGCTGCTGGCCCTGACGACCTGAATGGCCTCCACGAACACTCTGAAGAGGCTGAGCATTAATAGTAGGCTGGTCTGAATAATGCCCCCGAAAACCGCGATCACCTGGTCCACCCTGTGAAGCCTGAAGGGCGGAATGAAAAGGCCTGGAGGACTGGCCTCTATCAAAGGATTCTCTGTTACCAGAGGAAGAACCACCAAACCTGCCTGAATGACGAGGCCTCTTATCCGAAGAATAACCGCCACCCCTAGCAAGAGCCATCTCAACTCTGCGTGCTGCATTGGCTGCCTCCTGAAATGATATGTCACTCCCCACGCCCATAGCCATCTGGAGTCTAATTGGCTGATTAAGCCCATCTATAAATCTGCGGACCCTCTCCCGCTCCGTGGGAAGTATCACCACTGCATGACGAGCCAAGTCAATAAATATCGTCTCATACTGTGTAACTGTCATAGTGCCCTGATGGAGGCGCTCAAACTGCCTCCGAAGTACATCCCTCCGAGTAGTAGGGAGAAACTTCTCCATAAATAGTTCCGCAAACTGGTCCCATGATAAAGCTGGGGACCCTGCTTGTCGAGTCAGGCAATAATCTCTCCACCACGTTTTGGTGGATCCTGCAAGTCTGAAGGTACAGAAGTCAACTCCGTTTGTCTCCACAATCCCCATAGTCTTGAGAATCTCATTGCAACTGAATAAGAAGTCCTGAGGATCCTCTGATGCGGCTCCACTGAATGTAGTGGTAAATAGCTTGGAGAACCGATCAAGCCTCCATAACGAATCAGAAGTCATGGCCGTTCCATCACCGGCATGAGCTGTGGTACCTGACTGAGTGGCCACAGCTGGCTGAACCACTGGTGCCTGAGGCTGAGGAGCTACTGGCTCCGGAGTACGAGCAATAGGAGTCCGGGCCCCTCCTCCAGCCTGAGAAGTGGCTGGGGCAACTGATAATAAACCCGCTCTGGCAATGCTATCCATAAATCCCGCTATTCTGACCAAAGCATCCCGGAGATCCGGGGTAAATAAAGCCTCTCCTGGAACCTGAGCTGGGCCCACTGGAGCTGCTGGGACTGGAACCTCCTCGTCAATCTCAATATGAGGCTCCACCTCTAGAGTAGCTGCTGGGGGCTGAGCTCTATCCCTACCACGGCCTCTGATACGGCCTCGGCCCCGCCCCTCATGGAAACTGCCTGGGGCTCGGGCTGCTGGTCAGCGGACGAAGAAGCGCGTGTCCTCACCATCTGCGAAAGGACAGAATAGAAATTCAATCAGTAATCGAGGAACAAGTCGCACGACAAGAAAGAACAAATGAGAGACTTTTTCCTAACTCAATAGACTCTGGAGGACAAGTACGGACGTCTCCGTACCTACCTCTCAAACTCTACTAAGCTTGTTCGTGAGTGGTGAGACCTATGTAACCTAGAGCTCTGATACCAACTTGTCACGACCCGGATTTTCCCCCAACATCGGGATCGTGATGGCGCCTACTCGTGGTAGCTAGGCAAGCCACTATATTCATACTATCCTGTTTTTAACACAATTGTAATTAAATAATTGCGGAATACTTTATCGAGATAGAAATAATTAAATACAAAGTAAAAATCATACCGACATCCTCTACCTAAGACGTGGAGTCACCAACTCACGAACTACTATGGAATACTACACATAAAAGTCCGAAGGAAATATAACATAATTCTGTTTGTCTCGGAACAAAGAGACTACAGCTAATAACATAAATAAAGAGAGAGACGCCGGGCCTGCGGACGTCTGCAAGCTACCTCGGTCTCAAATATGATTAGCTCCCACGCAATCGATTTACTGCTGCTGCTGCTCCTGATCGTAACCTGGACCTGTGCAAAAACGCACAGAAGTGTAGCATCAGCACAACCGACCCCATGTGCTGGTAAGTGCCTGGCCTATCCCGGCGAAGTAGTGACAAGCCTAGGACCAGACACCCACATAACCCCGTGCAATTCAATATATATATATGTGTACCACAAAATAACAAGAAATAATCAAGTATTAACACAATAAGGAATATCTTAAAGAATTCAACAATTAACCACAGTTAATAATTTCACAAAGAAAACAAAGTATAATGTAAACACGAATTATATCACTTCAAGAAATAGCAAGCAATTGCACGGCATCATCCTTCGTGCTTTTACTCTCATCCTCACCAAATAAACAAATAAAGTACACGGCATCACCCTTCGTGCTTTTACTCTCATCCTCACCAAACAAACAAATAAAGTACACGGCATCACCCTTCGTGCTTTTACTCTCATCCTCACATCCATAGTACGGCATGATCCTTCGTACATGGTTCAATAACAGGGCACGGCATGATCCTTCGTGCATAATCAATAAATAAACATGGCACGGCATTAACCTTCGTGCATAAATAAATAAACATGGCACGGCATCACCCTTCGTGCATTATCACTCTTCCTCACCCAAATAACAATCACAGTTAAGGGCAGAGAAAGAAACAACAATTCATAAATCGTCCCATCAAGGGCAATCAATAATTATCTTCACAACAAGTCCCAACAAGGGAGAACAATAACGATTCACCTGTAATATATCTCAAAATATCATTTTCCAACGACTCACGGTCATACTAGACGCCAGTGTATGGATGCTCGTCACCACATCCCATATACCGCACTCGATCACATAACACATAACACATAATCCTATTCCCTCAAGCTAAGATAGAACAAACACTTACCTCGAAAGTTTAGGAATGATTCAATCCGTAGCAATGCCTTTTCCTTTTGAATTTGACTCCAATCCAATCGTATCTATACACAATTGATTTAATATCATCAATTCTACTCAACAAACTAGTTCATATTGCTAAATATGGTTTTTACAACATTCTGCCCGGAATAGTAAAAACCGACCCCGAGCCCACATAATCGAAACTCAAGTTTCGAACCAAAATAAGTTCACCCAATCTTCCATGAGTTCAAATATACAATTTGTTCTTAAGTTCGACTCCAAAACGAGGTCTAAATCGCAAATTCTTTGAAAGCCCTAACTATACCCATTTCTCAAATTTTCAACCAATTTATACATGTTTAAGCCTAAGGATTTGATTGATGTTGATAAAAAATGAAGAAAACGAGTTAACAATACTTACCCAATGAACTTTGATGAAGAAATGCCTCAAAAATCGCCTAAAACGCTATGGAGAAGGGGTTTGAACAGAAATGGGATTTTTATCCCGTTTCTGTTCTGTTTTCTGTCTTAAATTCACTGGGCGAAATTTTGTTCTACGCGATCGCGTGAATTGGGTCGCGATCGCGGAAGGCAAATATTCAACACTACGCGATCGCGTGGACAATGCTGCGATCGCGTAGAAGAATTTCGTTGGGTGGCTCATTTGTACTACGCGATCGCGTGAAAAGTGTCGTGATCGCGTTGAAGGAAAACGGAAAGCTACGCGATCGCGTGCAGACGGCTGCGATCACGTTGAAGAAGGACGGAAAGCTACGCGATCGCGTGCAGACGGCTGCGATCGCATTGAAGAAGGACAGAAAGCTTCGCGATCGCGTTTAGACTGATGCGATCACGTTGAGTAATGTGACAAGGCAGTGCGATCGCGTGTACAAGGCCGCGATCGCGTAGAGTAAAATGTCTGTGTAAAAATTGCAGAAAATCTGCTGGTTTTCTAAGTCCAAAAACACCCCGAACCACCTCCGAAACACTCCCGAGCCCTCGGGGCTCCAAACCAAATATGTACACTAACTCAAAAACATCATACGAACTTGCTCGCGCGATCAAATCGCTAAAATAACATCAAAATCAATGAATTGAGCCTTAAAACTCAAGAATTCTTTAAAATTCCATAATTTCAAAACTTTCCAATTTAAGGCCGAAACACGTCAAACGACGTCCGTTTTCAACCAAACTTTACAGGAAGCGCTTAACCAATATATATGAACTGTATCGGGCGTCGGAACCAAAATACGAGCCCGATACCAGTACTTTTTAATCAAAATTCAGTTTCATTTTCCTTAAACATTTTCGGAAAACAATTTAACAGAAAAATTCTTTTACCGGGGTTCTAGACCTCGGATTTCAATTCCGGACATATGCCCAAGTTCCATATTTTTCTACGGATTTTCTGAAATAGTCAAATCACGGATCCGGGTCCGTTTACCAAAAATGTTGACCAAAGTCAACCATATCAATATTAATATCAAAATTCTTCTACTTTTTCACATATTTCACATATTTCAACATAAATATTTTTCAGCTTTGTGCCCGGATTGTGCACGCAAATCGAGGCAACATAGAATGAGGTTTTCAAGGCCTCAGAAGCTCGAAATGATTAATTAAATAAGTGATGACCCTTTGGGTCGTCACAGAGTCACACCGCAACCAGTACGCCTGTGACTTTAATGTATTTCAGTTTCGCCGGGAGTAAGATTTGGGTCACATAAATGCGCACACGTATTTAGGTAAGTAATTTATTAAAGTCGTGCCTAAAAGAATCTATCGTGTTGTTAACTTCGGGAAAGACCGTGAAATTCACTAAACGGTCCTTTCGAGTCCAATTTTATATAACAATTAATTTGAGGGCCCCGCGATTGTGTATTTAGTGCGGCGAGGCTCATCCCACTTTTTATTAAAGGTCAATCCTAACATAACTATGATTTTCTATTTAATAGGTCTCTAATAATATCAAAAGATCCTAATTTATTATTAAGAAATGCCCTAGCCTATCAATTAAATATTAACGGGCCAAATACCGATTAACCTTAGGTCGAAGGAACCCAATTCACACTCGGATTTTATTATTCTCCGATGTTGAGCCTGAAGCAGTCCCAAAATGAGAAAAATGCAAAGTTGGCCGAACATATTTGAGGGATCACAATCCCTAAACCAAACAATTAGATGTTATACTTTTCAATGGAGCAAGCATGTATCAGCTATTGTGCATCTATCTCTTCCAGTGTTAACAACATTAGGTATATTTCCAAGTATAATTACTTGATTGGATTTCAAGGTACTGGGTACCGTCCAGTTTTTTTTATTTCTGCAGAGAAGCATGAGATGATTAACAACTTATTCAATTCTTCATGAACCACTAATTTGCTGTTTATACATGTGAAATATGTAGACTTATTCTATTAATTCTCTAAATAAGAACTCAAACTATGTTAATTAACTATGAAAACCACATCTATCCCTTGGCAGCACGTGAACACAATTGAAGTCAATTTATATTTCACTAATATCAATTCTAATTGATAACCTTATATAAACCTGTTAAACCGACTAACTATCAAAATTTGGAGATGTAATTCAACGTTTAAATACTACAATACCTAATAAGCTATCGATTCCAAAACAATAACATCAATTACAGTCCAAACTCAATTATGTTGAATAACCGACTAAATTACAGAAAGAATAAGCTAATTAAATGAAAGGAATTCAACAGTAGATCCTTGACAGGTAGGCTTCAATTTCATTTCCATTTCAAGCTGTAATCTTACATGGTGAAATTTAGAAGTAAGTACCTGAAAATTATAAATTGTGAGTAGGAGAAAAGGGAGTCAACAGCACATACAGCAACAACAGTCCATGTGTTTTCAACAGCAACAATGAAGTCCACAGTTAACCCATGAGGCATTTTTCAGAATTGCAAAATCGTTTCAAAACCCAATTTCACATTAAGATTGTTCTTTACTGATTTATGATGAATCTACCACTGTTTTTGGATTGTTTTTTTTATATGAATTTTGAAGGTAAAATAGGAGAAAATGAGTCTGAAATGTTAATTCCAGATCTAGAATTTAACAAGTATTTTTTGGATTTTTTCTAGGGTTCATATGGCTTAAAATGCTAAAGAAGACCCTAAAATCAGAAGGAACCCCCCCTTTATTAATGCTGAAAATACCTATTTATAGGCCCAAAATGAGAAATCTGAATTTTATTAAAAAACCCTCAATTCTTGGCTTGTTGCACAAGTTAGTGCAATTATCTTATTGAAATCTACACTAAAACCCCTTCTAGAATAGTCTACCATGTTCCATTTCCCTTGTATTACCTATTGTGCCCTCATTCCCTTTTATTATTCACTAAGATACCTTTTGTTATGACCAAATTACCCTAAAAGCTCTATATTTATGACAATTATACCAATTCTTATCCCAATTGCACCCCTTTCCTTTTAACCTTATTGCAACTTTACCAATTCTTATTCCCCATTTACCCCTACTTCTTAAAGCTAATTACTTTCCTAATTTCTGCAATTTATCCCTGTTTTAACTCATTTTCAGATTGTATTTATCTAATAGCCACAATTAAGTGACTATTTCTCAACTAACCAATTGGTCTCTTTGACTACTTTAAAAATCAGATTAGTTCAACTAATTAGAACCACATTACATCAATAGCCAACCCTAGGTAATCTTACAAACATAGCCACTTTTGATCTATTACTCAATTAACAAGACTCGGGAAACAATTTGATAGATGGTGAGTCCTATTAATCGAAGTAACTAATCGCTTTTGAATCTATCAAGTAAAACACCTTTGGTGGATACTAATCATGTGATTGTAATTATCGACCTAACTTGAATCTAAAATAGTCTAAGGGACAATCAAATAGTCGAACTAATAGCTATAACCAATACATCCTATTGAACGACTGACTAATTAACTAAACAATTAAGGCCTTAATTAACAGAATAAACCCAAACATTAGCCATTAACCAATAACATCAAAACAGGATCAAACAGGTTCACAGATAGTTTCCATCGTTCTATTGTTACACACATGTTGAAGAAACACCTAAAAAAGAAAATCAGAAACCAGTGATTCCATATAAATCAGAAGATGACTAATTCCGTGAAATCAAAGAATCTAGAAATTTAACTATACTAATCCGAAACTAACAGAAGTTTTAACAGAGAATCTAAAAGTTCAAAAACTAATCAGAACTAATCCGTCGTTACGGGAATTACCACCCCGTTACCGTGCATTTACATATATTATGCTTTTAAAACAGTATTAGAGTATATCGGGTGAGTAAGAAGTGATTTGGATTGAAAATGAAACAAATAGCATGTTTGAAGAAAGCTTGAATATGAAAAGTCAACCAAGAGTTGACTATTGAGTTAGAGTGCTCGGAACCGGATTCTGATGATTCGACTAGTTCCGGGGGATCATTTATGACTTAGGAGAACAATCGGAATTGAATTCGGAGGTCCGGTGTAGTTTTAAGCTTGAATTGGCGAATGTTGAATTTTGACGAAAACCGGATGGTAGGTGATATTTTGATCCGGGGGTCGGAATGGAATTCCGACAATTTCTGTAGCTTCGTTATGTGATTTTGGATATGTCTGCAAATTTTCAGGTCATTCGGACATCGTTTGATCGGGTTTTGGGTTGAATGTTAGTTTTGAAAGTTTTTAAGAAATTTAGGCTTGAATCCGTGGTTAATTGATGATTTTGATGTTTAGGATGGTGTTTTTATGATTGGAACAAGTTCGAATAAGGAGTTAGGATGTGTTGGTGTGTTTGAATGAGGTCCCGGGGGCCTCGGGGTGTTTTCGGATGGTTAATCGGGAGAAATATGGAAAATTGCAGAAAATAGTGCACTGCCTCTGTTGTTTCCGCTCCTGCGGAATTATGGGCGCAGGAGCGGGTGCGCTGAAGCGGAAAGGAGCCGCAGAAGCGGCGACCGCAGAAGCGGAAAGGGAGCCGCTGAAGCGGAAGCGGACGGGGAACCGCAGAAGCGGCCTTCGCAGAAGCCGAAGGGGAGCCGCTTGGGCGAGTCCGCAGAAGCGGACGTCTAGCCGCAGAAGCGGAACTATCCGCAGAAACGGTCCAATCTCCGCAGAAGCGGACGCGTAGGAGCGGAAATATTTCCGCAGAAGCGGAAATCGCTGTAAGTTAAGTGTATCCGAAGTAGAAAATTTCAGAAACATTTTATCATTTGGGGGTCTCGGCTTAAGGGCGACTTTGGGCGATTTTGAGGAAGAAATCAAGGGAAATCATCGGGTAATCAACTATGAACTCATATTATGATTAGTATTGATAATATCATGCAATTATATCATGAAAATGGAAGAATTGGGGTGATTCATGGAAGATTTAACCCTAGGTTTGAACTTTAGAAAATCAAGGTTTTGAATGAGCAAATGGAGTCCGATTTTGGTAAAATTAATATGCTTAGACTCGTATGGAGATGAGGATTCCGAATATGTGACTTTCGTAATTTTTCGAGAATCGTACCGAAAGTCGGGTTTTACCAACTTAGTGTAATTTTGCGAATTTCATATAGATTGAAGTGGGTTATGATTCTTTGACCCGTAATTGATACAATTATTGTTATTGGACTAGATTCTACACACGAGGCATCGAAATTCAAAGGAAAAGGCATCGCGGACGATTCTACTACCGGCTAGAGGTGAGTAGTTTGTGTATATTGTAGCTTGAGGGTTCGAAACCCCGGCTTAGCACATTGTGACGCTAATAGGGCGTGGCTCGCACACCGTGGCAGGTGCGGGATTGATTGTGATTGGGGATTGAGACTTGGTCCATCCCGGAAATGAATAATATGTTGTTAGTGTTGGAAATACACTGTATTTGCTATATTTGTGGGCTGTAAGCCTTGTTTGGGGCCTTGTGCCGATCTGTAGTGTCCTTAAAGGACAATATTTATGTGATAGCAAAAATTGCTTAAATCACTGATCTCAGTCCTGAAAATTGAAATCACACTTTTGAAATGCTAAGTCACCGGCTTTTACAAATCTAATAAAGATAAAAGTATTTTCATAAATTATGAATTGAGAACTGGAATTAAGGAAAATGAATTGTTTTGTGACTTAATTGCTTATTGTGGACTGAGCATGGGATCGGGCTGCACGCCGCAGTGGTTGATATGAGGGTCGGGCTGCACGCCGCAGCAGTATTGCGCTTGGGCTGTAGGAGCCCCTCCGGAGTCTGTACACACCCCCGGTGAGCGCCGTCGACGTTAAATTGGATCGGGCTACACGCCGTAGCGGTTATGTGCATTGCATTGCATCTGTATTGTTGAATTACTCTGTGGTAGCTGTATTGTATTATTGTTGCTAGTTCGTAGGAGATTCGGACTGTAGTATAGCTTCATATTGTGGTATTTTTGTGGATTTCTTACTGTCAGCTACATGTATATATTTGTTACTCACTGAGTACTTAGTACTCACCCCTACTCCCTGCACCTTTTGTGTGCAGACTCAGGTACACAGGAGCAGTAGACGGACATCTCCGGCGTTTACATTGTCACATCGAGTTGCTGAGGTAGCTGCCTACGTTCGCAGAGCCTAGCTCCTCCTCTCATTCCAGTTGTTATTGTATATTTTGTATTCAGACTTGAGTACTTCTATATCGTACTCTCTATTTCCTATTGGGTTTTGTTAGAGGCTCTAGACTTGTGACTCCGGATCTTTGGGAGTGTCAGTACTTTCGTTCAGTATTAATATTATTGGAGTTCTTAAACTCATATATTCTTTTGGGCTGTCCATTTGGGGACTGGTATTGTGTTATAATTAAATCGTTTGTTTGGCTGGCCTAGCTTGATTGTTGGGCGCCATCACGACTGGATTTGGGTCGTGACAAGTTGGTATCAGAGCTCTAGGTTATTAGGACTCGCGAGTCATGAGCCGGTTTAGTAGGCTTTCGCGGATCGGTACGTAGACGTCCGTATCTATCTTCGAAGGGCTACGAAACTTTAGGAAAAACCTCATTTTCTTGAATTCACATCGTGCGATTTGTGTTATCATGAAATTAAATCTTTCCATATTCTATTCTCTCGCGAGATGGCGAGAACACGAGCTAACGGACGTGGCGGACGACCACCGTTGGCACCCGAGAGGCCGTGGTCGTGGTAGAGGTAGGGCGACGAGCACCGGCGACCGGCGATTTGCCGACCCACCGGTTGACCGGACTCGGGACCGGATTCCGGCGGTGAACGCTCCGGCGGCTCAGGTTCGGCACCGGCGGTGCCTATTGTGATACCGGGTCTTCGGAGACCTTGGCTCGGATCTTATCGGTGTGCACGAAGCTCGGCACAGGTAGTTGCTGCTACTGCTGCGGTATCATCTTCACGGGCGGGGGGAGGAAATCGGACCCCCGTGGCTCGGACACCCGAGCCGGTGACCGGTTGCGCCGGTTGCACCGGCTCCTGCATATGTGGTTCCGATTATGCCCGACGATGAGCGGCGTCGTTTGGAGAGATTTGAGAGGCTACGGCCTCCGACATTCGGTGGAGCCGAGGGCGAGGATGCCCGGGGTTTTCTTGACGGATGTCAGCGTATGCTTCGCACCGCGGGTATTCTAGAGTCCGGCGGTGTTTCATTCACCACTTTCCGGTTCACAGGTGCAGCTTTCCAGTGGTGGGAGGATTTCGAGAGGCGTAGGCCCGCCGGGGCAGTGCCCCTCACTTGGGCAGCAATTCTCCACGGTATTTTTGGAGAAGTACGTACCTCGGTCTCAGAGGAGGAGCTGCGACGTCAGTTTGAGTGGCTGAAGCAGGGAGATATGATGGTTACTCAATATGAGATGAGATTCACACAACTGGCCCGTCATGCCATGTGGATGGTTCCTACCGACGGGGAGAGGATCCGAAGATTTATTGATGGTCTTATTTATCCCATCCGTATATTGATGACCCGGGAGAGAGTTTCTACAGAGTTACCTTTGAGGAGGTGGTTGATGCTGCCCGTCACATTGAGACGGATCGCCGCGAGAGAGCGAGAGGAGAGAGAGGCTAAGAGGCCTCGTGGTGCCGGCAGAGTTATGGTGGTGCTCCGTCTAGGGGCCAATTCCGGCATAGCAAGAGGTCGCTCCTTCGGATCTCATCAGTCCGGACGTGCAGAGTCCGGTGGGGTTTCATCCGATCGTGGTCGTCGAGGCCGGCAGGGGTTATCGGGGTCGGCGAGCCGTCGGCGAGTCGGCCGCACGCGAGTGCTCTTCCGGCTCGAGCTCGCTCCTCGTTTCCTCGACGACGAGATTCATCGGTAGCGAGGGGTCCTCGGCAGCCCCTTCTTCCATCTTCGGGCCGTTGTTTTGAGTGCGGTGATTTGGGTCATATCAGGAGAGAGTGTCCTCAGTGGCTTCGTAAGAGGTCACGGCGGAGGGATCGAGCCTTCGTCTTCTACTCCTGTTTCTTCGGCGCCGGCACAGTCGGCTAGGACCGGTGGCCGGGTATCCGGAGGTCGCCCCGGGGCGAGGATCGTACCGGTGGAGGTCAAGCTCGTTTCTATGCTCTTCCGGGACGGGAAGGATGCTAGCGCTTCGGATGCGGTTATTTCGGGTATTATCTCAGTCTGCCAAGGGATGCTTTCGTCTTATTTGATCCCGGATCCACCTATTCTTATGTTTCTACTTACTTTGCACATCATTTGGGTATGACCCGTGGTATTCTTGCGTTGCCCGTACATGTGTCTACCCCAGGTGGGGGATACTGTTGTTGTGGATCAGGTATATCGATCCTGTATTATTACTATTGGGGGTCCGGAGACCCGAGTTGATTTATTACTACTGGGCATGGTAGATTTCGATGTAATTCTAGGCATGGATTGGCTATCTCCTTACCATGCGATTCTGGACTGTCATGCCAAGACAGTCACACTAGCTATTCCAGGTAATCCGAGGATCGAGTGGCGTGGCTTGGCTGATTATGTGTCCGACAGGGTGATTTCTTATATAAAGGCTCAGCGAATGATTGGCAAGGGTTGTTTGTCTTATTTGGCCTTCATTAGAGATGTTGAGGCCGAGACACCCAATCTTGATTCGGTTCCCATTGTGAGGGAGTTTCCGGATGTATTTCCAGCAGACCTACCAGGCATGCCGCCTGACAGAGATATTGATTTTGGTATTGACTTGGTGCCGGGCACTCAGCCCATTTCTATTCCTCCCTATCGCATGGCACCAGCAGAGTTAAAAGAATTGAAAGAACAGCTTGAGGAACTCTTAGATAAGGGTTTCATTCGTCCAAGTGTGTCACCTTGGGGTGCACCGGTGTTGTTCGTGAAGAAGAAAGATGGCACAATGAGAATGTGCATTGATTACGGGCAGCTGAACAAGGTAACAGTGAAGAATAAGTACCCATTACCTCGTATTGAGGACCTATTTGATCAGCTACAGGGAGCTAGTGTATTTTCTAAGATTGATCTTCGATCGGGCTATCATCAGTTGAAGATCAGGGACTCAGATATTATGAAGACAGCGTTCAGGACGCGATATGGGCACTACGAGTTCCTGGTGATGTCTTTCGGGTTGACTAATGCCCCAGCAGCCTTCATGCACTTGATGAATAGTGTATTTCGGCCGTACCTTGATTCTTTTGTGATTGTGTTTATTGATGATATCTTGGTATACTCACGCGGCCAGGAGGAGCATGCACAACATTTGAGAGTGGCATTGCAGAGGTTGAGGGAAGAGAAGCTTTATGCAAAATTCTCTAAGTGTGAGTTCTGGCTTGATACTGTGGGTTTTCTGGGACATATAGTGTCCAGTGATGGTATTAGGGTTGATCCTCAGAAGGTTGAGGCAGTGCAGAATTGGCCCAGACCTTCCTCAGCTACAGAGATTCGGAGTTTTCTCGGCTTGGCAGGCTATTATCGTCGGTTTGTTCAGGATTTCTCATCTATTGCTTCACCGTTGACTAAGCTGACACAGAAGAATGCTCCATTTGTGTGGTCCGATGAATGTGAAGAGAGCTTTCAGAAGCTCAAGGAGGCTTTGACCACGGCTCCAGTACTTGTGTTACCATCAGCCTCAGGGTCATATACGGTGTATTGTGATGCTTCTAGAGTTGGACTCGGTTGTGTGTTGATGCAGGAGGGTAGAGTTATTGCATATGCTTCTCGTCAGCTAAAGCCCCACGAGAAGAACTACCCTGTTCATGATTTGGAGTTAGCTGCTATTGTTCATGCCTTGAAGATTTGGAGGCATTATCTATATGGTGTATCTTGTGATGTATATACGGACCACCGCAGCCTTCAGCATTTGTTTAAGCAAAAAGATCTAAATTTGAGGCAGCGGAGATGGCTTGAATTGCTTAAAGATTATGATATTACTATCTTGTATCATCCCGGGAAAGCCAATGTAGTGGCTGATGCATTGAGCCGGAAGGCTATTAGTATGGGCAGTTTGGCGTATATTCCAGTTGGGGAGAGACCCCTAGCAGTTGATGTTCAGGCGTTAGCTAATCGGATGGTAAGGCTGGATATTTCTGAGCCCAATCGGGTGATGGCTTATGTAGTAGCTCGTTCTTCTTTATATGATCGTATTCGAGAGCGCCGGTATGATGATCCACACTTGCTTGTCCTTAAGGACAGAGTTCAGCATGATGATGCTAGAGATGTCACTATTGATAGTGAGGGTGTATTGCGGATACAGGGCCGGATATGTGTGCCCAAGGTTGATGGCCTTCGTGAGTTGATATTGGAAGAGGCCCATAGCTCGCGGTATTCTATTCATCCGGGAGCCGCGAAGATGTATCAGGATTTGAAGCAGCATTACTGGTGGAGAAAGATGAAGAAAGATATTGTGAGCCATGTAGCTCGGTGTCTAAACTGTCAGCAGGTCAAGTATGAGCATCAGAGACCTGGTGGTGTATTCCAGCGTATTGATATCCCTGAGTGGAAGTGGGAAAGAATAACTATGGATTTTGTTAGCGGACTCCCTCGGACAGCGAGGAAGTTTGATTCGGTTTGGGTGGTGGTGGATAGGTTGACTAAGTCAGCTCACTTCATCCCAGTGTGTACTACCTATACCTCAGAGCGGTTGGCAGAGATATTCATCCGTGAGATAGTGAGATTGCATGGAGTTCCTATTTCCATTATATCGGACAGAGGTACCCAGTTCACATCTCAGTTCTGGAGGACATTTCAGCGAGAGTTGGGTTCACAGGTGGAGCTGAGCACAGCATTTCATCCACAGACGGATGGGCAATCTGAGCGTACTATTCAGATATTGGAGGACATGTTGCGTGCTTGTGTCATTGATTTTGGTGGTTCATGGGCTGATTATTTGCCTTTGGCGGAGTTTGCTTACAATAATAGCTATCGGTCCAGCATTCAGATGGCACCGTATGAAGCTTTATATGGGAGGCGGTGTAGGTCTCCAGTTGGTTGGTTCGAGCCCGGCGAGGCTAGGTTGTTAGGGACAGAAGTTAGTCCAAGATGCCTTAGACAAGGTAAAGGTGATTCAGGAGAGACTTCGCACAGCTCAGTCGCGTCAGAAGAGTTATGCAGACCGGAAGGTCCGAGATGTGTCTTATTGAGTAGGTGAGAAGGTGTTGCTGAAAGTTTCGCCTATGAAAGGTGTTATGAGGTTTGGAAAGAAAGGGAAGTTGAGCCCAAGGTTTATTGGACCTTTTGAGGTGCTTAGGAAAGTTGGGGAGGTGGCTTATATGCTTGCTTTGCCACCCGGTTTGTCGGGAGTTCACCCGGTGTTCCATGTATCTATGCTCCGGAAGTATGTCGGAGACCCGTCTCATGTGTTAGATTTCAGCACGATACAGCTAGATGAGGATTTGACTTATGATGTGGAACCGATAGCCATTTTGGGTCGACAGGTTCGTAAGCTGAGATCCAAGGACATAGCTTCAGTGAAAGTGCAGTGGAGAGGTCGTCCCGTGGAAGAAGCAACTTGGGAGACCGAGCAGGAAATGCGGAGCAGATATCCACACTTGTTTGATGCTCCAGGTATGTTTCTTAACCCGCTCGCGGACGAACGTTTGTTTAAGTTGGGGAGAATGTAACGACCCGGCCCGTCGTTACGGGAATTACCACCCCGTTACCGTGCATTTACATATATTATGCTTTTAAAACAGTATTAGAGTATATCGGGTGAGTAAGAAGTGATTTGGATTGAAAATGAAACAAATAGCATGTTTGAAGAAAGCTTGAATATGAAAAGTCAACCAAGAGTTGACTATTGAGTTAGAGTGCTCGGAACCGGATTCTGATGATTCGACTAGTTCCGGGGGATCATTTATGACTTAGGAGAACAATCGGAATTGAATTCGGAGGTCCGGTGTAGTTTTAAGCTTGAATTGGCGAATGTTGAATTTTGACGAAAACCGGATGGTAGGTGAGATTTTGATCCGGGGGTCGGAATGGAATTCCGACAATTTTTGTAGCTTCGTTATGTGATTTTGGATATGTCCTGCAAATTTTCAGGTCATTCGGACATCGTTTGATCGGGTTTTGGGTTGAATGTTAGTTTTGAAAGTTTTTAAGAAATTTAGGGTTGAATCCGTGGTTAATTGATGATTTTGATGTTTAGGATGGTGTTTTTATGATTGGAACAAGTTCGAATAAGGAGTTAGGATGTGTTGGTGTGTTTGAATGAGGTCCCGGGGGCCTCGGGGTGTTTTCGGATGGTTAATCGGGAGAAATATGGAAAATTGCAGAAAATAGTGCACTGCCTCTGTTGTTTCCGCTCCTGCGGAATTATGGGCGCAGGAGCGGGTGCGCTGAAGCGGAAAGGAGCCGCAGAAGCGGCGACCGCAGAAGCGGAAAGGGAGCCGCTGAAGCGGAAGCGCGGAAGCGGACGGGGAGCCGCGGAAGCGGCCTTCGCAGAAGCGGAAGGGGAGCCGCTTGGGCGAGTCCGCAGAAGCGGACGTCTAGCCGCAGAAGCGGAACTATCCGCAGAAACGGTCCAATCTCCGCAGAAGCGGACGCGTAGGAGCGGAAATATTTCCGCAGAAGCGGAAATCGCTGTAAGTTAAGTGTATCAGAAGTAGAAAATTTCAGAAACATTTTATCATTTGGGGGTCTCGGCTTAAGGGCGACTTTGGGCGATTTTGAGGGAGAAATCAAGGGAAATCATCAGGTAATCAACTATGAACTCATATTATGATTAGTATTGATAATATCATGCAATTATATCATGAAAATGGAAGAATTGGGGTGATTCATGGAAGATTTAACCCTAGGTTTGAACTTTAGAAAATCAAGGTTTTGAATGAGCAAATGGAGTCCGATTTTGGTAAAATTAATATGCTTAGACTCGTATGGAGATGAGGATTCCGAATATGTGACTTTCGTAATTTTTCGAGAATCGTACCGAAAGTCGGGTTTTACCAACTTAGTGTAATTTTGCGAATTTCATATAGATTGAAGTGGGTTATGATTCTTTGACCCGTAATTGATACAATTATTGTTATTGGACTAGATTCTACACACGAGGCATCGAAATTCAAAGGAAAAGGCATCGCGGACGATTCTACTACCGGCTAGAGGTGAGTAGTTTGTGTATATTGTAGCTTGAGGGTTCGAAACCCCGGCTTAGCACATTGTGACGCTAATAGGGCGTGGCTCGCACACCGTGGCAGGTGCGGGATTGATTGTGATTGGGGATTGAGACTTGGTCCATCCCGGAAATGAATAATATGTTGTTAGTGTTGGAAATACACTGTATTTGCTATATTTGTGGGCTGTAAGCCTTGTTTGGGGCCTTGTGCCGATCTGTAGTGTCCTTAAAGGACAATATTTATGTGATAGCAAAAATTGCTTAAATCACTGATCTCAGTCCTGAAAATTGAAATCACACTTTTGAAATGCTAAGTCACCGGCTTTTACAAATCTAATAAAGATAAAAGTATTTTCATAAATTATGAATTGAGAACTGGAATTAAGGAAAATGAATTGTTTTGTGACTTAATTGTTTATTGTGGACTGAGCATGGGATCGGGCTGCACGCCGCAGCGGTTGATATGATATGAGGATCGGGCTGCACGCCGCAGCGATATTGCGCTTGGGCTGTAGGAGCCCCTCCGGAGTCTGTACACACCCCCAGTGAGCGCCGTCGACGTTAAATGGATCGGGCTACACGCCGTAGCAGTTATGTGCATTGCATTGCATCTGTATTTGTTGAATTACTCTGTGGTAGCTGTATTGTATTATTGTTGCTAGTTCGTAGGAGATTCGGATTGTAGTGTAGCTTCATATTGTGGTATTTTGTGGATTTCTTACTGTCAGCTACATGTATATATTTGTTACTCACTGAGTACTTAGTACTCACCCCTACTCCCTGCACCTTTTGTGTGCAGACTCAGGTACACAGGAGCAGTAGACGGACATCTCCAGCGTTTACATTGTCACATCGAGTTGCTTAGGTAGCTGCCTACGTTCGCAGAGCCTAGCTTCTCCTCTCATTCCAGTTGTTATTGTATATTTTGTATTCAGACTTGAGTACTTCTATATCGTACTCTCTATTTCCTATTGGGTTTTTGTTAGAGGCTCTAGACTTGTGACTCCGGATCTTTGGGAGTGTCAGTACTTTCGTTCAGTATTAATATTATTGGAGTTCTTAAACTCATATATTCTTTTTGGGCTGTCCATTTGGGGACTGGTATTGTGTTATAATTAAATCGTTTGTTTGGCTGGCCTAGCTTGATTGTTGGGCGCCATCACGACTGGATTTGGGTCGTGACATAATCAGAACTAATCAAACACTAATCTTAATTAATCGACTATCAAAAATCAATGAATTTAATCAGATTTGTCTAACATAGATCATTAACAAAGCAAAACGGAAAGACGACATCTATTAACACAGATTAATCAAGATGAAATTCGGACCAACTAATTAAAAAGAAACACAAATGAGAAACAAATACAGACAAAGATGAAGCAGAACAATAAACAAATGCATATATAAAATCAAGAGAAAAAGGACTTAGCTATTCCGCCGTTTTTATTTTCTTTTTTCTGTTTTTTTGCTTCCTTTTTTTTGTTTTCTTTTCCGTTTTTCTTCATTTTCTTCTTGCATCTCTCTCGATTATTTCGAGTCTTGACAATCCGGCCACTTTTTTTTGATTTTTCATCGGTCCAGCCTCGTTCTTGCGGTTCCAGCGGCTATTGGACTCGATCTTTCTTGTCACAATGTAGAAGAATATTAAGAAAGATGGTGGGTGAGGATTTTGGGTAGTTTTGAGTGGCGGCGCCACCATGGAGAGGAGTGGCGGCGCGGAAAATTTGAGGTGTTTGGATGGTGTTTGAAGGAGATGGGTAGAGGTAATGTGACGAGGAGAGGGAGGGGATCGTTTTGGTGTTGGTTTCAGCCGGAACGGAAGCCGGCCGCCGCCATGGGAAGGCGGAACCCTAGCGGCGCGGCTGGGAGATGAAGAAGATGAGATGCGGCCGGTTCTTGTGTTAGAGAGAGAGACAAGTTAAAGTGTTTTAAGGTTTTTTTGTTAAGGGTTATGTTTTTTTTAAGGTTGCATGTATTAACTTGTAAGAACAATCTCTGGACGTCCGATTAAAATCATGGACGGTCGAGATTAAAGGGAATGGGGGTGGACCGGGTATTTGGGGCTTGGTCTGCCGTCTGGGCCGCTGGGTAGGGGTGCTGGGTTGGCCGATTTGGGCCAGCTTCTTGGCATGGCATTTTAGCCCAATTTGTATATATGTTGTATCTCTTCTTTGTATTTTCCTCCCCTTTTTTTTGTATTTTATTCTCTTTGTATTTATTCGGAACTAATTAAGACTAACTAATTACCCTCTTTTTTTTTTCTTTTTTTTTTGCAATTTTCAATTTAAAAAACTAACTAATTTTTGATTTTACTTTAATTTTTTAAAAATGAATTAATTTCCTAAAAAAATGCAATTTTTTTTTGTATTTTCATTTATCACACGCAAATATCACGCAAACAACTAACAAAAAATTCACACAAAATTTAGAAAATAATGAAAAATCATTTATTTTAAATTTTATAGGAACGACTCATGTGTAGGGTAAAAATCACGTGCTTACAATGTTTAGATTAGGAAATCATGCCTACGTGTTCTAACTACCTACTTGAACTCTATGCAGCATGTTTAGTGAAATTACCTGCTTTCTTTTATTTTAACTTAGTTTAGATTGTAGGTGTTCCTGCTATGATTGTTGTTTATATTGGTTGAGTAGAACATTTACTTTGGGACTACGAAACGGTATTTTGGGAGATCCCCTTGTACTACATATTTACAATGTGACTACGGAACGGTATTCCGAGAGATGTGCTGTGCACATTTACGTTTGGGACTACGGAACAGTATCTCGGGAGATCCCATGTTGCTATTACTGTGTTCTAAGCTATTGACTTTTATTGAATTATATTCCTGTTAGATTTCCATATTTGTTTTATTGTAATATTTCTTCCTATCATATTTCATTATATTTATACATGTAGGGTTCTGACCTTATCTCGTCACGACCGAGGTTAGGTTTGGAACTTACTGGGTACCGTTGTGGTGTACTCATGCCTTTTCCTACACATATTTTTCGTGTGCATATCCGGGTTCATCGTACTAGACTCATCACTAGTTGTAGTCGCCGTTGCTTGTTGGAAACATCAAGTTACATCTGCCCGCGCCGCAGATCGTCAGAGTCCCCCTTTATCCCCATATGTTCATTTCTCTTTCTTTCTATAGAGATGATGTATAGAACAGTTAAAAAATTCTTGGTAGCTTGTAACTTGCGAGTTTTCGGGTTTTGTGTATTGTTCGATATATTCCCATACTAATATATTGTATATGCCGAGTGGCATTGAGTTGTTTATTAAATAATTATTACTGTTAGTAATTAATGTTTATGCTTTTGTTTCATTTTCACAATGTGTTAGGCTTACCTAGTCGTAGAGACTAGTTGCCATCGCGACAGTTCACGGAGGGACAAATTGGATCGTGACATTGGGCAATTTGCAATAGTACTATTAGAGAGGGTTCCAAGAATGCTCATTGTTGATACTAAGAGAAATCCCAACGAAACAGTAAATGTTGTGACCTTGAAAAGTGTTGAAAGTTCTCACTTCAATACAAAAAGATATGATACATGAAAAAGAAAGTGGGGTGCAGCTAAAAAGTGATGGTCATAAGAAGAAGAAAGGTCAGACAAAACTTGAGAAAAAGACGAAGGGATAAATTTTGAGAATGGAGGCACATGATGAGACCGGGCATATGCTCGCTTTACCTTTTCCTCAAAAGCTATATAGAGAAATGGTGGACAAGCAGTTTGAATATTTTTGGATTTGTTGAAACAAGTTCTTGTAAACTTTCTATTCACAGAAATGCTCTCACAAAAGTCGGCTTATGCCAAATCCTTGAAGGAGATCCTAACAAATAAGAGGAAGATAGAGGAGACCTCGTTGGTCAGGCTCAAAGAGCATTGTAATGCAATATTGTAAAACGAACTCCCACAAAAGTATAGAGATACTAGGGAGTTTTATTATACCTTGCTATTTAGGATCTATTAATTTTGATAAATCTTTATGTGATTCTAGTGCCTTAATTAACTTAATTTCTTTGTCTATTTATAGAAAACTAGAGAGGGAGATCCGAGAGATAAGGTATGCACCAATATCTTTGCAACTAGCATACCAAACAACTGTAATACTCGAGGGGGTAGTGGAATATATGTTAGTTTGGGTAGATAAGATCGTGCTTCTTGTAGATTTTATAGTGTCGAAGATGGAAGAGAAAAATGAGGTCCCCCTCATCCTAGGAAGACCATTCTTAGTAACGGGCAGAGTTAACTTAGATATAAAAGAAAGAAAACTCATGCATAGAGTGGGTGAGGAGACTGTAACTTTCAAGAAGGATTTGAAAATTGGGGCACAAAAGGAAAAACCTCTTGAAAGTGTTGAGTGGAAAGTGAAGTGCTCAAAGGAGAAGACTACAGTGAGTGAAAAAAATAAGTGTAGGGTATACCCCAACCAGGCTAAGAAGAAGTTGTCTGCGTGGCTGTGTGCATTAGTTCGGGCACGAGGAATAGAGCCTGACTCTGATTCATACCATGACTAGATACTCAGGGAAGTTTCCTCTACCTTATATTTTTTAATTGTATTTCACTTGGATATGCAACAACATAAAGTGTGGGGTGGGAATATTTGTAGGTATGTATGCATATATTAGTTTGCTTTTGTTATTTTTAGTATGTATAGATGGAAAAGATTTTGAAATAAAAACTAAAATTTTAAAATTTTCAATTTTTCCGACAATAAATATCATCGACAGGTTTCTTGATGGATTAAGTCAAAAGAAAAAAAGACAAAATAATATTCTTTTGTAGGTAGTGCACTAATTTTCCCTTAGTTTTTCTTTGTGATGTGGTTCTCTTCCGAGGGTTTTTTCTTAACCGGGTGTAGTTAGCTTTAATTTTTCTTAGGAGTAGGAAACTTGTGGTATGAGTTGAGTTGACTGCAATATCTTTTGACTTTGTTATATGCCTTGAGAATAGTGAGTGCTTTAGTTGTGATGCTTAGGCTCAGTTTTTGACTCTTGTATAAGTATGCTTAACTACTTTGACTAGACTGTCTTGATGTGTCCGACCCTGAATGAGTTATGTGTCATTTGTGTGTGATATTTTGTGTAATTTTATGCATTGCATTTGATGTCTAGAACTTGCCCCATGTGTTTGCAAAGAGAAATAGTAGTTTTATTCAGTCTTTGAAGTGATAAGTGTTTCTTTGTTTAGCCAGTTATATGTATTACCCACCTAATTGTTATGTATCTAAGTTAACTTGTAATGACCCGATCGGTCGTTTTTGAAATATACGCCTCGATCCCCAATTAACTGCTTCCCCTAAGTTTATTTCTGCTATTGTGGTTTGTCGGGATGTTCGGTTCTAGAATTTGGAGTGTTTTGGGACACTTAGTCCCTAAATGAGAGCTTTATAGTTGAAAAATGGCCCGTATTCAGGAACAATATTAAATCAACCTCGAAATGGAAATCTGATGGTTTCGTTAGCTCTGTTAGGTGATTTCGGGGTTGGGAGCATGTCCGGAATGTATTTTGGAGGTCCGTAGCTCATTTAGGCTTGAAATGCCGAAGTTTGGAATTTTTGGAAATCCGATCGATAGGTGAGATTTTGATCCGAGAGTCGGAATGTAATTCCAACAGTTGTAGTAGCTTCGTTAGGTGATTTTGGATATGTCTACAAAGTTTCAGGTCATTCGGACATCGTTTGGTCGGGTTTTTGATATCATGTAGGTTTTAGAAGTTTTGGTTGAAACTTAGGCTTGAATCCACCATAATTTGATGATTTATGTGTTTAATGATATGTTTTTATGATTGGAACAAGTTCATATCGTGATTTGGAGTAGGTTGGTGATTTTGGTTGAGGTCCCGGGGGCTTCGAGGGTGTTTCCGGGGGTCAAACGGACCATTTCGAATTGATGAACAGGTTAGTTTTTGCTATCATAAGTGTTGCAGACGGTTGCTCTATGCGATCGCAATGGGTTGATGTTATCGCATAGAAGGTTTGGGAGGAGGCTAAAAAATTTTCTATGCGATTGCGGAAAGGGGTATGCGATCGCATAGTGTTTTTGGCAGGGGTCCGAGGTCCCAATATTTTGTTCAATGCGATCGCGGATAAGGCTATGCGATCGCATAAGGTTGTTCGATAAGTCAATACGAAGAGATGTGTGCGATCGCATAGGGTAAATTGGAAGGCTGGAAAGTTTGTTCTATGCAATCGCAATAGGTGTGATGCGATCGCATAGAGTAATTCACTGGGCAGACAGAATCAGTATATAAAATTTCATCCGCGAGGGTTTCACCATTTTTGCAAAAACTCAAGCTAGGGAGCTCGGTATTGAGTGATTTTTCTTGCGCTTTTCAGAGACAATTGTTGGGTAACAATTTCTTACTCCCTTGTGATCATTATTCTCTAATCTAAACTCGAATTCTTCCTTTAATTTCGGATTTGGGGTGTAAATTGGGGTAAGTTTCATAGAACAAACTTTGATGATATGGTGGGGTAAACAAACTCCTATTTCGATAAATTTTATATGGCTAGACTCGTGAGAGTTTGAGGGTTCTGAAAACGTAAAAATATTTTGATTCCGAGCCGATGGCCGGAGGGGTATTTTGGTCATTTTACCCATGTTCGTGCCGTAGCTTTAATTTTATTAGTGTAATTAGTTACTTGCGATGTTATTTACACTATGTAATTGATTTGAATAGATTTGGGTCACTCGGAGTCGGATACTCGTTACAAGGGAGTTATTTCTTAGCAGTGTTGTACCTGGATTGAGGTAAGTGACTTGTCTAACCTTGCGTGGGGGATTTTCTCCCCTAGGATATATATGTGTTGATTTAAATGCCTTGTATGCGAGGTGACGGGCGTTTACTTGTTCAAATTTTTGAAAAATCACCTTACTTGAACTACTCAATCCGTGTTATCTTTGTTATTTAATTGGTTTAATTGCAAGGTTTATCCTATGTTAACTAGGGAAGCACGATTAGATAGGATTATCTGTGTAAATGCCTACTTGTCCTAATTGAACTCCCTAGAACCTGTTGAGACTGGATTTAGTTGTTAATTGTAGCAGTGTGCTTCATATTTCTTTGTGTTTTCTCTTATTTGATTGTGTTTGTGTTTTGTGGACTGCGGGTTCAATTCCCGGAGATCTGGTGCTACTAAGGTAAAGGACTGCGGGTTCAATTATCGGAGATCCTAAGATACTGATATTCGGACTGCGGGTTCAATTCCCGGAGATCCTGAGATACTGATATACGGACTACGAGTTTAATTCCCGGAGATCCTGTGATACTGATATCACGGACTGCGGGTTCAATTCCCGGAGATCCTGTGATACTGATATAAAGGACAGCGGGTTCAATTCCCGGAGATCCTGTTTACGAGAATTGAACCTGCAGTCCCTTTTATACTCAGCAACTCAGGATCACCGGGAATCGAACCCACAGTCCATATATCAGTATTACAGGATCTCCAGGAATTGAACTCGCAGTCCGTTATATCAGTATCAAAGGATCTCCGGGAATTGAACCCGCAGTCCTTTATATCAATGGCCAGGATCTCCGGGAATCGAACCCGCAATCCACATAACACAAACATAATCAAATAAGAGAATACGCAAAGAGAAATGATACCTCAGGATCTTTGGGAATTGAACCCGCAGTCCTTTACCTCAGTAACACCGGATCTCCGAGAATTGAACCCGTAGTCCACAGAATACAAACACAATCAAATAAGAGAAAACACGGAGAAATATAAAGCACACTGCTACAATTAACAACCCGGCCCGTCGTTACGGGAATTTACCACCCCGTCATGTTGCAATTACATGTTTTATGCTTTTATATCGGTGTTAGAGCCTATCGGGTGAGTTAGGAGTGAATTGAATTGAAAATGAAGCAAATAGCATGTTTGAAGGAAGTTTGAATATGGAAAGTCAACCTAGAGTTGACTATCGAGTTAGAGTGCTCGGAATCGGATTCTGATGATTCGACTAGTCTCGAGGGATCATTTATGACATAGGAGAGCAATCGGAATTGAATTTGGAGATCCGGTGTAGAAATAGGCTTGAATTGGCTAAGGTTAAATTTTGGCAAAATCCGATCGATAGGTGAGATTTTGATTTGGGAGTCGGAATGGAATTCCGACAGTTGCAGTAGCTCCGTTAGGTGATTTTGGATGTGCCTGCAAAATTTCAGGTCATTCGGACGTCGTTTGGTCGGGTTTTTGATAGAATGTGTAATTTGGAAGTTTTGAAGAAACTTAGGCTTGAATCCGTGTGTAATTGGTGATTTTGATGTTTAGGATGGTGTTTTTATGATTGGAACGAGTTCGTATCGTATTTTGGGGTATGTTGGTAGTTTTCGTTGGGGTCCCGGGGGCCTCGGGGTGAATCCGGACCATCATCCGCCATTTGGAAGCAAGAAATGGTCTGCTGTAAATTGCAGATCACTGGGCAAAATTTAAGCTTTCGCGTTCGCGAGGGCTATGCCGCGTTCGCGTAGACTGGGGCCAGGTGACTCGGGTTTTGCAAATTTCGTGATTTTTGATATTTTTCGAGTTCTTTCGATTGGGTTATGTTCCATTAGCCTATTTTGATATATTTGTGCTGATTTGTGCTAGTTTTGACGTGCGTGGATGCCGGTTCGAGGAGCTAAGGCGTCGCGGGCATGAGCTTTCGTCGGTTCGAGGTGGGTAATACTTGCAAATGATGTCTTGAAGGTTAGTAAACCCCGGACTTGCACATCTTAGTGCTGTGTTGAGGTGACTTGCACGCCGGAACGGGCGTGGGGTAGAGCACCATTGGGGATTGTGACTTGGTCCGTCCCGCGTAATAAATAATAACACCTAATTGTTGAAATGAATTGGACTAATTATCATGTTTGGGCTTCATGCCGATTATTTGAATCCTTCAGGGATTGGTATCATTGTCTTGATAACACTGTGCATATTTTATTCTAAATTTAAGGTTTTAAATGGTATTTTGCTATTCAGCATTTTTATAAGATTATGAAAAACTTGAACAAGGTCTTAATAACATTTTTTAGCTGTGAGCTAATATGATATTGCTGCCCGTAGGGCTTTCTTGATTATTTGTTAGACCGATTGGGGCCGAGGGCCATATGTTAGGGCATGACATTCATGTGAGCATATGCATACATATGCATGGATCGGACTGCACGCCGCAGTGGTATACGGATCGGGCTGCGCGCCGCAGCAGGTGTGATATTATTACTGTGCTTGGGCTGTAGGAGCCCCTCCGGAGTCTGAACCCCCCAGAGTGAGCACGGGTACCCAAATTGGATCGGGCTACACGCCGTAGCGGTCATATGCATTGCATGGCATACATACATTGGTTTACGTGTACTACGTGGCATAACATTTAGCACTCATACATTATTGGCACACATGCATTAGTTGCCTTATTGACCAGATCTCCTGGTGTAAACTGATAAAGAGTGCTGAGCCCGAGGGGCTGATTTGAGTGCGGACTTGCACTGCTTGCGATTGTATCCAGGTATTGGTATATTATCATGAAAGAAAGTAGCTAAAAATTTAGATTTTTTTAATAATCTACTCACATATGCTGGAAAGGAATAAAAAGATAGTTCTGTATAGTGTAGCATGAGATAGTGCCTATCGTGGTTTTCTTCCCTTCAGCATTATTTACTTTTATTACTGCTGAGTTGGAAGTACTCACACCCGACTCCCTGCACCTTGTGTGCAGATCCAGGTACATCACAGCAGGGCTGATTCTATTGCGGCTCGGGAGTGCTTTTGGACAGTCGAGGTAGCTGCCAGCGTTCGCAGGACCTGATTCTCCAGTTTGTCTATATTTTTGTTCTGACCATCCCACACTTGTGTACAATTATATTCGCTATTTACACTTTGTATACTCTGTAGAGGCTCATGACTCTTGACCCTTCGGTCTATGGGAGTTGACACGTGTTGGGACTTGGTTTCCGGTTTTTAATATATCTATCACTGTTATGCTTAAATTGGATAAAGTGAGCTTATGGCTCCGTGATTGTTGTTAATTGGTCAGGCTGGCCTAGCAGTGTGCTGGGCGCCATCACGATCGAATTTGGGGCCGTGACAGCTACAATTAACAACTAAATCCAGTCTCAACAGGTTCTAGGGAGTTCAATTCGGACAAATAGGCATTTAGACAGATAATCTTATCTAATCATGCTTCCCTAGCTAACATAGGATAAACCTTGCAATTAAACAAATTAAATAACAAAGATAACACGGATTGAGCAGTTCAAGTAAGGTGGTTTTTCAATAATTTGCGCAAGTACACGGCCGTCACCTCGCGTACAAGGCATTTAAATCAACACATATATATCATAGGGGAGAAAATCCCCCACGCAAGGTTAGACAAGTCACTTACCTCAATCCCGGTAGAAAACCGCTAAGAAATAACTCCCTTGCCATGAGTATCTGACTCTGAGTGGCCCAAATCTATTCAAATCAATTAATAGTGTAAATAACATCGCAAGTAACTAATTACACTGATAAAATTAAAGCTACGACGCGAACATGGGTGAAATGACCATGGGTGACTCCCTTGCCACGAGTATCCGACTCCGAGTGGCCCAAATCTATTCAAATCAATTACATAGTGTAAATAACATCGCAAGTAACTAATTACACTAATAAAATTAAAGCTATGGCGCGAACATGGGTGATATGACCAAAATACCCCTCCATCCATCGGCTCGGAATCAAAATATTTTTACGTTTTCAGAACCCTCAAACTCTCACGAGTCTAGCCATATAAAATTTATCGAAATCGGAGTTTGTTTGCCCCTCTAAATCATCAAAGTTTGTTCTATGAAACTTACCCCAATTTACACCCCAAATCCGAAATTAAAGGAAGAATTCGAGTTTAGATTAGTGAATAATGATCACAAGGGAGTAAGAGATCGTTACCCAACAATTGTCTCTGAAAAGCACGTGAAAAATCACTCAAAACCGAGCTCCCTAGCTTGAGTTTATGCAAAAATGGTGAAAACCTCGCGGATGAAATTTTATATACTGATTCTATCTGCCCAGTGAATTACTCTATGTGATCGCATCACACATATTGCGATCGCATTGAACAAACTCTCCAGCCTTCCAATTTACCCTATACGATCGCACACATCTCTTTGTGATCTTATTGACTTATCGAACAACCTTATACGATCGCATAGCCTTATCCGCGATCGCATTGAACAAAAGATTGGGACCTGGGACCCCTGCCAAAAACACTATGTCATCGCATAGCCCATCTGCGATCGCAGAGAACAAACTCCTACAACTATGCGATCACATACCCCTTTCCACGATCGCATAGAACAAATTTTATCCTCCTCCCAAACCTTCTATGCGATCGCATCAACCCATTGCGATCGCATAGAGCAACCGTTTGCAATGCTTATGACAACAAAAACTGACCTGTTCATCAACTCGAAATGGTCCGTTTGACCCCCGGAAACACACCGAGGCCCACGGGACCTCAAGTAAAATCACCAACCTACTCCAAATCACGACACAAACTTGTTTCAATCATAAAAACATATCATTAAACACAAAAATCATCAAATTATTGCATACTCAAGCCTAAGTTTCAACCAAAACTCCCGAAACCTACATGCTATCAAAAACCCGACCAAACGACGTCCGAATGACCTAAAAATTTGCAGACATATCCAAAATCATCTAACAAAGCTACTGCAACTGTCAGAATTACATTCTGACCAAAATCTCACCTATCGACCGGATTTCCAAAAATTCCAAAATTCGGCATTTCAAGCCTAAATGAGCTACGGACCTCCAAAATACATTCCGGACACGCTCCCAACCCCGAAATCACCTAACGGAGCTAACGGAACCATCAAACTCCCGTTTCAAGGTCATCTTAATACTGTTATGAATACGGGCCATTTTTCAACTATAAAGCTCTCATTTAGGGACTAAGTGTCCCAAAACACTCCAAATTCTAGAACCGAACATCCCGATAAACCACAATAGCAGAAATGAACTTAGGGGAAGCAGTTAATTGGGGATCAGGGCGTAAATTTCAAAAACAACCGGCCGGGTCATTACATCTTCCCACACTTAAACATTCTCTCGAACGAGCATAGAAAACATACCTGAAGTAGTGAAGAGATGAGGGTACTGGCTGCGCATATCCTGCTCGATCTGCTAAGTCGCCTCCTCAGCCGGCTGACCCCGCCACTAGACTTTCACCAAAGCAATGTTCTTTGACCTCAACTTTCTGATGTGCCTGTCCAAAATGGTCACTGGCTCTTCAACATAAGATTGATCCTTGTCTAGCTGAACAGAACTGAAATCCAACACGTGCGACGGGTCACCATGGTATCTCCGGAGCATAGAGACATGAAATACTAGATGGACTCCGGCTAGGCTGGGAGGTAAGGCCAGCTCATAAGCAACCTCCCCAACATGCCTCAAAATCTAAAAAGGGCCAATGAATCTCGGACTCAGCTTCCCTTTCTTCCCAAACATCATGACGCCTTTCATGGGCGAGACCCGAAGTAGAACCCATTCACCAACCATAAATGCCACACCGCGAACCTTCTTATCCGCATAACTCTTCTGTCTGGATTGGGCTGCACAGAGTCTGTCCAGAATCACCTTGACCTTGTCCATTGCATCCCGGACCATCTCAGTACCTAGCAGCCTTGCCTCACCCGGCTCGAACCAACCCACGGGGGACCTGCACCTCCTACCATATAGGGTCTCATACGGCGCCATCTGAATGCTGGACTGATAGCTGTTATTATAAGAAAACTCTGCCAGTGGCAAGAAGTGAACCCATGAACCTCCAAACTCAATCACGCACGTACGGAGCATATCCTCCAAACTCAAAATAGTGCGCTTAGACTGTCCATCCGTCTGGGAGTAAAATGCTGTGCTCAACTCCACCTAAGTACCTAACTCCTGTTGCACGGCTCTCCAGAACCGTGAAGTAAACTGAGTGCCTCTGTCTGAAATGATGGAAATCGGAATACCATGCAACTAGACTATCTCCTTGATATAGATATGCGCCAACCGCTCCAATGAGTAAGTAGTGCACACAAGTATGAAATGGGCGGACTTGGTCAGCTAATCCACAATGACCCAAATACAATCAAACTTCCTCACAGTCCGTGGAAGTCCAGATACGAAGTCCATGGTGATGCGATCCCATTTCCACTCTGGGATCTCAATGTCACAACCCAAATCGAGGGACATGACCGGCGCCTGACCGGGTAGCCCCGGTCAAGCGGACCTGGGTGCCTTTCATTCCCACGCGCTACCCCTGTGTTGACTGTTTCTCATTAACCAAATATCTTACCAATTATAACTGATTTCACAATATACAAACATAACCATACGAGTGATTCGTTAACAAGTTTACAATTTTTACAACGCCCAACATGACATATACATAAGACTGGAATCCCACATTTTACACGTCTACAAAGCCTCTAGGATACAAAAGGAAACACAATACTTGTCGGTAACAAGGCTCCAGCTATACCTTAAAAAATCAAAGTGAAGTCTAAACAAAAGTGTTGTGAACCACACAGGGCCCCGAGGAAGAAAAGAGGCTCACCAAAGCGGGCAGTGGAGGATGAAGGATACTACTGCCGATGAGTTGAAGTGCCTGCTACTGATCCACCTACAATCATAACACGAATGTAGCGTCCCCGGAAAAAGGGACGTCAGAGTACACTTGAATTGTACTGGTATGTATGGACAAACTTTGTCCCAAGTAAACTCAAGCCATTAAACAAGAATCATGACAATAAGACAACCAATAAATTACATCAAGGATCAATTAAGCCAGCTAACCATGTTTCCCACATTTTACTCATTTCAGGTAAGGCTCAACACAAAGCAAGTTTAAGGTCAACAAGTAGAACATCAACCAATCAACCACATAAATCACAAGTAGTCAAACAAAGGGACAATCAGTGCCCCACAGGTTTCAAACTCTCCTGCTGTCTCCTTTCACAATTTCATATCAATGATTTTGTATTCATTAGCGATTTCGATCACTTTCCATCCTTATTAACTCGTCCACCCTTATTACCTCGGCCACCCTTATCACCCCAACCCACACCTTATTTCTTCATGTTGCGGCGCGCAACCCAATCCTACCGTATAGTTTTCAAACACAACAAACACAAACAGCAGATAAGGTACTACACACAATTACAACAAGCTCAAATAAGCAACTTACACATTGGTTCATGTTCTCAATTACTTCTCAAGCCAATATCACAACCAAGTTACAATGTTTCCAAAATCAAGAATGTTCATACTGTTATGTTCAACAACTTACCACACCTCAAGTGTTTCGTTTCTTTTCCACAAGGTACCATATATACCATCATAACCATTATTCACAATTCATTGCCAAATTTAACTCTCATTTGTCTTCAGGTTCATATCCCATACTACATCACTCATAGTTCAACAGCAAATTTGAATATCCAACAACAATATCAAGAATCTCACGCAATTTGTCAAATTAACACGAACCAACAAATTTCACACATATAGGTGATTTCACAAGAATCGACATTATCCATACATACCTGGTATCGAGTTTTCTTCCTTTAACTGCCTACTTTATGCTTACCCCAGCTATCCTATCTTTGCCGTCCTTGTTCCGCAGGCTCTTACGCCTATTCACTTCCTCTTTACTAAAAAATCAAGTTCAATAATCATGCATGAGTGTAAAATTCCATTTCCAAAAGCTATTATATGCAACCCTCTCCTTACCCATTTTAAAACTGAAATTTAGAGAAAATAGCTAGGGTTTTTACCTTCAAATAATTTGGGGAAGTTGAATCCTTGCCCTAGAATCCCTTGAACTAAGTAGTTGGAACAATCTTTGAAAATGAAAGACTTCTCTCTCTAAAACCCCTCTCTTCTCTCTCTAATTTTAGTAAGATGATATGATAAAATGAAGGAGAAAGGTGTTATATTCAAGAAGAGGTCAGGTTGAATTTTATAAAATTTCTGGGCCGGGTCAATTCTGCGGTTGCATCTGCGATCGCAGAATCAACATGCGGTCCACATAATGACCGCGGAATTGCCTCAAAATTTACACAAGTTCTGTTACGGAATGCGACCAAAATGCGGTCCGCATTCTTGATCTGCGGTTGCATAGTGCACCACAGATTTGACGCTCAAAAACCTTCGAGAATTTATGCGATATATCTGCGGTCCGCAAATCTATTCTGCGATCGCATATCGACCACATTCTCAATACCAATTTTTGTAAACCTTTTGTTAAGCTCTGTAGCAATAATACGGTCCACATAGCATATCTGCGGTCGCATTCCTGACCGCAGAATCGACAATTTTCTGGAAAAATTGACTCTTTACATTTTTGAAACTTAAACCACTACCAAGAGTCCAAATCGTGGCGAGCAAGCTCGAAGTGAAGAATTCTTCGCATTCCTAACACATTTTTCGGACCATGACACCATAGCTACTAGGTTTTATGCACAAAAATATTACGGGGCCTTACATCCTCCCCCCTTAAGATCATTCGTCCTCGAATGAGGATTTTGAAAATGAGTTGGTTTTGAAAGACATGATATGCAAACTATCAAAATTTTAACTAACTCTTATATTTTAGAAAAATTTCGCCAGAGTTTCCTTTGTATTATGGACATATCCACCTGTTGGAGGGCCCCCAAAACACATTACCAAACAACAATACACAAATACAACATTTTCCACAACTTGTATACACTTTCTTACCTCAACAAATGCACATATCCTATCACATTGTTACAATTGCACATAAACTAGTCACTTCAATGAGTTCTTACCTTATTTAACCATCTTAACACACCATGTACACAAAAACAAACCATTACCAATCTACACTTACTATTAGTTATTTATTTAACACATGAATCTTTATAAGGCTTTCATATTATCAATAAAGGTTCAAGTGACCCAAGGTAACAGCACATTTAACTCATTACAAAATGAAGGAGACTTTACTAATACTAAGTGGGAAACAACTTGGACAAGATGACAGTTACTAGGAGTAGAAGGGTCGCCTAATTTCTTCTAAGCTTGATCAAACAAATGGGGGTACTTTTCCTTCTTCTCTTTTTCTACTTCCCATGTGGCCTCCTCTACTTGTTGACTTCGCCACAATACTTTAACGGAGGCAACTTCCTTATTTCTCAACTTACGGACTTGCCTATCAAGAATGGCAACTGGAACTTCTTCGTATCACAAATCTTCATTAACCTCAATAGTCTCGACTGGCATGATGGTGGAGGGATCTCTAATCACTTTCTTCAACATGGACACATGGAATACCGGGTGCACTGATGACATCTCGGGAGGCAACTCCAGCCTATAAGCAACTTGACCAATCCTTCGCATTCCTAACACATTATTCGAACCATAACACCATAGCTACTAGGTTTTATGCACAAAAATATTACGGGGCCTTACACTCAATCTACTGCAATAACCCACCCGGTCGTTGATGCTCATACTTCACCTGCTTGCAGTTGAAGCACCTCGAAACATAGTCAACTATATCCTTCTTCATCCGCCTCCACCAATAGTGCTGCCTCAAATCCTGATACATCTTTGCGGCACCCGGATGAATGGAATACCGCAAGCTATGGGCCTCAGCTAGAATGTGATACTAATATATGGACTGCGGGTTCGATTCCCGGAGATCTCGAGTTGCTTAGTATAAAAGAGACTGCGGGTTTAATTCCTGGAGATCCTAGATTTGTTGATTTGTACTTATTGTGTTGATTTCTCTTTGTTAGCTTAACTCCAGACGGCTTGTAGTATTTATCTCATTTGCTGTTATTTCATACTTATTCCTATTTTGTAATGTTCGGTGTTATTATCATTATTTTTATTATTCTCGGTAGGGCCCTGACCTTCCTCTTCACTACTCTATCGAGGTTAGGCTTGGCACTTACTGAGTACCGTTGTGGTGTACTCATGCTAATCTTCTGCACACTTTTATTGTGCAGATGTCCATCCGATCAGACGCACTACCGGTGACTTAGAAGCATTTTTAGGAGACTCGAGGTATGAATCTGCTATGTCCGGAGATCCGAATGGTCTTCTTCTATTCTTCTTAGTGATGTTAGTTATTCCTTTATTTTTGTTGTGTAGACACTCTTGATGTATAGAGCCACAGTTATACTCTCTTAATCAATATTGCCCGTTAGTTTTCGGGTCTTGGTGGTTGTATTTCTTTTTGGTATTTGGTGAAGTGTACGTGCCGAGCGGCACTTATTACATTTCTTTTATATTATTTCGATGTTATCTTAACTTTTGTTCACAAGAGTGGTACATTTTGCATTGTGTTAGCCTTACCTAGTCGCGAAGACTGGGCGCCATCATGACAGATTCACGATTGGTGAACTAGGGTAATGACATAACCCCTTCGGGCCTATAATCCCATTTCTTTTGGCAATCACATTACAAGCCTTACCCATTTGTTTGATCTTGTACCTCTCGTAAGCACTTGAAATTTTTATAAACTTTGTAAAACTTAAAGTGTGGGGTGGTTGGTTTGGCTATTGAGTGAAACTATTGAAATAAGAAGAAAGGTGAAATGTTTAGAAAAATTAAGAGCCACTTGAATTGAAAAAGAAAAGAATGAAAAAAAAGTTATATTGTTATGCAAACATTCCTTGATAGTGGTAATTCTTGATGTAATTGTACTTAAAGGCGTAGGGGTTAATATATATTGATGCGAAGGTGGAGCTATGGTATGACATAAGTGTGAGATTTTGAATTGTAAAAGTGAATGTATTAAGAGTGCTTAGGGAGGTGTAGTCACTCTTATATCTAAATGTATCCTACTTGAGCCTACACTACAACTAATTGAAGTCCTACTAATTCTTGGCTGAATAAACTCAATTAGTAGAGTAGTACACTACGAGCAAGCTTATGGTATGTCTTTTGTGGCATATGAATGTTTCTTCTAAGGGAAAATGCATTATTTCTATCTTGAGTTTAAATTTTATTGTGTGTGAAACTACTCACTGTTGTGTGATGGCCTTAAGTCATGATGGAAAAGTAATGTCATTCACCTCTGTGTTAGAGTAAGTGAGCGGGCTGTGGAAATTTGTGGTACTTGTGAGTCAAATTTAAGGCGTAAATGTTACGTTATTGTGCTTAATCTATATTAAATATTTTTGGTGTGATGAGCTAGGAGAGTCGTTTAAAAAGGTTGTGCCTATATAAAGTGCAGTTTGAATGCTCGAGGGAGAGCAATGGTTTAAGTGTGGGGTGTTGATGGTAGGCAATAATCTCGTATTTTAGTCACTTATTGCACTCTAATTTACTACACTTTAATTGTGTTTGACCTTTAATCGCTAGTGTTTTGTACTTATTGTGTGTTTTAGGCCTTATCGAAGTGATTTTGAGTGATGTATATGTTGTCGAGTTAATTCGAGCTAATTGGAGCTTTGAAGTCTAAGTAAAAGCCCAAGGGATTAAGCCGGGATCGTGTTCGGTGATCGAGGACCAATCCTGGACATCAATAATCAAAGTTTAAACCATACTCTGAGAAAATCCCACAGCTGCGGCGCGTGAGGCACCGCGGCGCGTAGGGCGGCGCGTGAAGTGTCGCAGCTGTACAAAACACGATGCCTGGCAGAAGTTGAGCTCTCTGGATTTCCCCACTAATGCCTGACATGTTGCGTCACCCCATGCGGTACGCCTGTGTAATATTTACATAGCCAATGTACTATTTTGTCTAGGAGAATGTGGTTTCGTCTGGGCCCGACCCCACTTCGTATAAATATATAGAAAAACTTTATTTTCTGGACTTATGACATACTTTAAGCATAAGGAAGCTAAAGAGGAGTTCGAGGAGCTAAAGCGCAAGGATTTCATCATTTCTTCCCCCACTCAAGACCCAAGTTTGGATTGAATTTATGTTTTTTCTATACTTTTATTATATTTGTGATGAATTACTCCATGTCTATAGAGTAGTTGACTTTAGGGTTTGACTGATTTTGTGTATTGATATTTGTTTGCGGATTATAACTCTAGTTTTATGTATTGAAGCATTTTTGGATGATTCAATTATTGCATCTATATTTGCTTGTTCATGTAATCGAAAGAGGCATAACTTATGATATCTTTGTATTATATTGTTGGTTGAGTTTATTGATTCTTCTTAATAATCGAAAGAGGCTAGTTGAATCATTGATTAAACCTAATTAGGAGGATAGTCGACAGAGGTTCTTCTAAAAACCAATTCACTATGTATTCTTGCATATCTTCACAAAGCTTAAATTGGTTCATCTCGTGAGGTTGAGACTTAATTGAAAGAGGAGTTTCTACTATACGCGTGAGCTATAATGGAGTGAATTCGAGAGAATTACTCGAACATTAAAAGTGAATTATCTAGAGTTAAGTCCCAGACGATTATCTTGCACCTATCCTGTCAAAACTCCATCTCCTCCCATTGGTAACCCTCTTTGCCTACTCCTTGTTTCGATTGTCGTTAGTCAATAGCTGTAGATTCTTAGTTTATTTTAGTTAGTCGTTATACAAATCTCAATTGTTGATCTTCTTGAATAACGATCAAGCTAGAAACTACGAGAATATTATTTAACTTAATTCCCTGTGAATACAATACTATAATATACTAGTATTTTTTTATTAGCGAGCATATTTTAAGTGTGTGTTTTGAGCTCGTCAGTCACATCCCTTCTTTAGGTCCTTCTTTTGTTTCATTACATGCTCCTTTTTCCATTAAATTTTCCACTCTCAACAATCCTCGACTATAGTCAAACTCCCCATATTTATAGCATGTTTGTCCTTTCTAGAGCCTTTGGTTTGCTTGCGACCTTTCTTTTCCAGTTCCTTTTGAATTTTTCACGAACCCCTTGAATTTTCTTGCCAGTAGACTTATATCAGTTTCTTCTTCTTCATCATAATACCTTGAGTATCAGCCCTTTGTCTCTTTTGGAGTCATCTTTATTCAAATACATTTTCCTTTATCTCATATGTTCTCAAATTTCTAACAAGTTCATCCAGAATGATTGTACTCAGTTCCTTGGCTTCCTGAATTGCAATAAATTTGATTGACCGTGAGGCAACAAGTATTTTGTGAACTTCTCTCACCAACTCCTCATATGTTAAAGTCTTCTCAAGTGATCTTAACTAATTTTTATTGATTGTAAACCTAATGATCATATCTTGTACTGGTTTAAAGTCTTTCATGGTGAATATTTCATAACTTCTTAAGAGCATCTCAATTTCAGATTGATTTTTTGAGATGTTCCTTCATGTGAAGTTTGCAAGGTATCCTATATCTCCTTTGCATCAGCGCATGCTGAAACTATGTTATTCTCATCACGCGAAGCCACAAATAAATGTCATTTTGGCTTTGGAAATTTTCTCCATGACTTTTCGATCAATATCATTAAACGAATGAAATATCATTAAACTCACTTCATTCGTTGAGAACTTCTCTTCCCCATGCATCAAGCTTAATCGGGATATTTGGAACATCCTGAATAATATTTTATAGGCGAAATACATAAACGGTCCATTCAAATTTTCCTCAACGACAGCTGAATACCCCAACTGATGAACTTACCATTTGGACACTTCAAGTGGCTATTAAGTATTTCAAGTAAACACTCGTTACTAATGTGGCATATGCGTGTTTTGTAACAAAGTGTTGGGCGGGTGAAGGTCAATTTTCAATTGTAATATCCAAGAAAAAATTAATTAATGACAAGAATCCTCCATACCCCCCCCTCCCCCAAACCATCTTTTTGCTTTTCCCAGCTGTGTCCCCCATTTTAGCAAATCAACCCCAAATATTAAAAGCAACTGGAATTGGCTACACTCTCCTAACAGATTGAAGTTCAATCAACTGTAATGGACCTTACACAACTTTGAAAATGGAGAATTGAAGTCTTAAATTCTCTGTCCAGCACTGTTAAAAGAATACAAATTTCTTTTCATTTTCATCCTTGAATTTTTAATGACCAGTTACAAACAGATTGAAGTTCAATTTGAAGAAGCAAATCCACAGAAATGGTGTGCTCCACTAAAAGAAGATGTTCTTGTAACTTTCATGAATTCAACAACTCACAAGGCAGATTTCTTGTGTGAAGATTCACTTTTGTTCGAAAAGTTCTTTGATCCTTCAGATGCATTTTTACTGTGGGAATTTGATTCAGTAGCTACATTTAATTTGTTGGGCATTAGGATGCAGGTTAATTTGGAGAAATAGAATAAGGGAAAGTTGATGGGTGAAAGAAAGAAGATAAAAGGATGGGGGAATTTAGCACTAACTTGGTCAATTAAAAGTAAGGAAAAATAATTTTTTTTGCTTTAAATATATTCCTTTTTTTGTTAATTCATATTAAATGTGTCATTTTCTAATTAGTTCATTTGATACTTTATTAGCAAGTGTAATCACGTATATAGTATGTCGCGCTCGAGTGTTTACTTGATACACTTAATAGTCACTTGAAGTGTCTAAATGGTAAATTAATTAGTTTGGGTGTTCAGTTGATCGTTGAAGATAACTTGAAGGGATTGTTTATGTATTTCGCCTATTTTATAACTCATTATCCATAGTAGTTAAGAATTTTTGTATCATAGCTTTCCACCACATACAGTACTTTCCATTGAATAAAGAAGGACGTGTGATAGCATGACCCTCATTTATCCCTGGTGGTGCACTCATCTTGTGAATCTCTAAAAGGTGTAACCCTCGTAATTGAGAGCCTGCTCTAATAACAACTCTTAAAATTATGCACCACTTATAAACTAAAAGAGGGCTGAATAGTGTATCAATCAATTGAAATTTCTACAAATATTTTACATTTTCCTCCTAACGTTTGTTCTCAAACTGGTGCTTACAAATCTTGTAACTAATAAATACGAAAATGATAAGGTCTAAGGGCAACAATATGTTCTTGATTAAGCATTTTATGCTAGTTAGAGCCCACTTCTACTCTGGTGATTAGCCCCACACAAGGCTCGTTTGCGGCATTTTTTTAATTTCCTTTCTCTGGATGCTTAACGGGCGCCAATTCATTTTGTATTATGAATTCTTGACATCCTACTGTTTTATGTAGAGTTTATGAGCTGTTTGAGATAGATGTTACATGTGAGTAGTTCTCATATAATGATGTCCATGGGCTATTTGTTGCATACGTGTTTTATATTCTCTTGATATAAACTGCTGCATGATTGCATACAGGTCTGTCCAATATTCCATTTTCAATTGTTTTGCACGGGACCAAATGTGACCCTTCACGACTTTACGACAAGAGGGTACGAGCTCTCTTATATACCTCTTATAACAGGGGTATAGTTTAGACGTAAGGATGTGAATGACGTCACTCACGATTAGACGTCCCACTAAGAGGACGTCGACTACGCTCTAATATTTTTATTATTATTTAAAGGAAATCCCTTTCTATATAAAGGGGATTTCCCCATTGTAAAAGCATCGGTGTTATTATCTAATAATACAACTCTCTCATTATCTTTCTATTTCTTAACTTTGACAAGCAACTGTTCTTAAAGTTCTTCGTTCTGCAACATCTTATATGTTATAACTATATCGATCTCACAACTAGGTTTATTATATTTGGTTAAGATTTACGCCTTTTCTATCTTTTTGATTGTTTTAAGCTTCTAGAGTAACATTTAACTTTTGACCCAAACATGTTTCATCCTCCATTATGTATTTTATCCTCCTTTATTACGTTGAAGGTGGATGTTCGCTTGACAAGCGCGAGGTTCTATTGAGTGCCGATCACGGCTCTCTAATTTTGAGTTGTGACAAAAATATACCTACATCCAGAATCCTTCCACAGATATATATAAATTCTTATTTGAAAGTTATATTTATGTAAGAGAGTTTAAGTAAAAGTAAAACAGTACTCAAAACTAATACAAAAGTTCAATCTGCTGATAGTGTTAGAAGCTTCCTCCAATTTGCTTATTGATGTAAGCAATGACATCAATAAATGGTAGGTGAGATGGGAATATTGCAAATTGATCCTTCTTGATAGGTGAGATTTGCACTTTTGGTCCCTATCTCAAAACTATAAATACCCCTTCATCTCATTGTTTTAAACACACCAAAAACATTCAATAACTCAAGTATAAGAGTTAGAGAGAAAGAGAGAGTTTGTTTTTCTTTAGGAAGTTTTTCTAAAGGGGAGTGACAAAATAGTGAGTAAAATACTAGTCGGGTATTTTCGGGAAACACTTTTGTGTGCGCCACTATTTTGGGTAGAGCTCGGGAAATTGTTGTACCTCCAAACTATTGGAGAAATCTCTCTTTGTAAGCCTACTAAAAGTTTTAGTGGAAGTTGGTGCCGGGTTTGTGGACGTAGCCTAAACGTTATATTGACAATGAACCACGTGTCATTTATTTTTCGTTGATCATTTATTTTTTCCGTTGTGAAGAAGTGTTTAGTGTCACCGGGTCCTAACAAGTGGTATCAGAGCTTTGGTTAGAATACTACTCATACGTACGGTACTATTCATACGTACGGGTACTATTCATCCATACGGGCACTATTCATATCTACGGTTACTATTCACCGCCGGAAATATGGAGGCAAGGACAAGCAAGATGGTCAACCTAAACGGCACAAATTACCACTTATGGAGAAACAAGATGAAGGATCTCCTGTTCGTGACGAAGATGCACTTGCCGGTGTTCAGTGCTCAGAAACCTGAAGACAAGTCAGACGAGGACTGGGAATTTGAGCACAACCAAGTGTGCGACTACATACGGCAATTTGTTGAAGATAATGTGTACAACCACATTTCTGGTGTGACACATGCAAGGTCGTTATGGAACAAGCTCGAGGAGTTGTATGCCTCTAAAACGGGTAACAACAAATTATTTTACTTGACAAAATTAATGCAAGTAAAATATGTAGAAGGGACAACTGTGGCGGATCACCTTAATGAAATACAAGGGATTGTCGACCAGTTGTCGGGAATGGGCATAAAGTTCGATGACGAGGTACTTGCTCTTATGGTGCCGGCAACACTCCCAGAGTCATGGGAAACCTTGAAGGTTTCAATCACCAATTCTGTGTCACGACCCAGATTTCCCACCTTCGGGGTCATGATGAGTGGCATTCTAAATGAAGAAATGAGACGCCGATCACAAGGATCATCTTCTTCATCAGAGGTGTTGGCTGTTACGACCAGGGGGAGAAGTCAAAACAAAGGCCAGAGTAACAGAGATAAGAGCAGAGGTAGATCCAACAAATTTGCACATGTTGAGTGCCATTACTGCAAAAAGAAGGGCCATATCAAAAGATTTTGCCGACAGTTCCAAAATGACCAGAAGAAGAACAAAGGCAAAAAGGAGAAACCCGAAGAAAGCAGTGATGATGAAGCGAACTCCTTTGGTGAGTTTAACATTGTCTACGATGACGACATTATCAATTTGACAACCCAAGAGACGACATGGGTGATTGATAGTGGAGCTACCATTCATGCAATGCCACGGAGAGAACTCTTCTCATCTTACACACCGGGAGACTTCGGTCGTGTAAAGATGGGAAATGCCAATTTCTCAACAGTTGTAGGCAAAGGAGATGTTTTCCTAGAGGCCATGAATGGGATGAAGCTACTTTTAAGAGATGTCAGGCATGTTCCAGATATGCGCCTGAATCTGATCTCCGTAGGCAAGCTTGATGAGGAAGGTTATTGCAATACCTTTCATAATGGCCAATGGAAGCTCACGAAAGGCTCATTGGTGGTGGCGCGGGGCACGAAGCAGTCAAAGTTGTATGTGACCCACGCAAGCATCTCCCAACAAGTTATAAATGTTGCGGAGAATGATAGCAATACCAAGTTGTGGCATAGACGTCTTGGCCACATGAGTGAAAAGTCAATGGCGCGTTTGGTGAAGAAGAACGCCTTACCGGGTCTAAACCAGATCCAGTTGAAGAAGTGTGCTGACTGTTTAGCCGGGAAACAAAACAGAGTTTCATTCAAAAGATTCCCTCCTTCGAGAAAGCAAGACGTGTTGGATCTGGTACACTCAGATGTATGCGGGCCTTTCAAGAAGTCCCTCGGTGGTGCCCAATATTTCGTGACCTTTATTGATGATCATTCACGAAAGACATGGGTATACACGCTGAAGACCAAGGATCGAGTGTTTCAAGTTTTCAAACAATTTCTGACCTTGGTGGAAAGAGAGACTGGTAAGAAGTTGAAGTGCATCCGGACAGACAATGGCGGTGAATACCAGGGTCAATTTGATGCTTATTGTAAAGAGCATGGTATTCGACATCGGTTCACACCTCCTAAAACTCCACAGTTGAATGGCTTGGCTGAGAGGATGAACAGAACCTTGATCGAGAGAACCGGATGTTTACTCTCTCATTCAAAGTTACCAAAGGCTTTCTGGGGTGAAGCACTAGTTACAGCAGCCTATGTGCTAAACCATTCACCCTGTGTCCCTCTTCAGTACGAGGCTCCAGAAAAGATTTGGTCAGGAAGAGATATCTCTTATGATCAATTGCGGGTATTTGGCTGCAAAGCCTATGTCCATGTTCCGAAGGATGAAAGGAGCAAACTTGATGTCAAGACAAGGGAGTGTGTATTCATCGGCTATGGTCAAGACATGCTTGGCTATAAGTTCTATGATCCGATGCAGAAGAAGCTCGTTAGGAGTCGAGATGTTGTGTTCGTTGAGGACCAAACAATTGAAGACATTGACAAAGTAGAGAAGTCCACCGATGATTCTGCTGAGTTTGAGTTGCCTCCAACAATGGTGCCGAGACAAGTTGGAGACGATGTTCGGGATAATCAACCTGAAGCCCCTGATCTTCCAAATGAAGATGAACCAGCAGATGCTGAAGGTAACGAGGATAATGGTGATGATGATGCAGACGAGGATGATCAACCTCAACCAGCAATCCTCAACAACCCTCCTTATCACACAAGATCCGGAAGAGTTGTGCAACAGTCTACCAGATATTCTCCACATGAGTATGTGTTACTCACTGACGGGGGAGAACCCGACAGGTTTGAAGAAGCTGTTGATGATGAACATAAGGAGAAGTGGATAGAAGCCATGCAAGACGAGATGAAATCCTTGCATGAGAACAAGACGTTTGAGTTGGTGAAGTTGCCGAAAGGCAAGAGAGCTTTGAAGAATAAATGGGTGTTCAAGATCAAGCATGATGAAAACAGTTCCCGTCCGAGATTCAAAGCAAGATTGGTCGTCAAAGGTTTCAATCAAAGGAAAGGTATAGACTTTGATGAAATATTCTCACCGGTTGTGAAAATGACCTCAATACGCACGGTGCTGGGATTAGTAGCAAGCCTCAACCTGGAGGTTGAGCAGATGGATGTGAAAACCGCCTTCCTATACGGTGATTTGGAAGAGGAGATATACATGGAGCAACCGGACGGTTTCCAGCAAAAGGGGAAAGAGGACTGCGTTTGTAGATTGAGGAAAAGCCTCTATGGCTTAAAACAGGGCACCAAGGCAGTGGTACAAGAAGTTCGAGTCGGTGATGGGGCAACACGGCTACAAGAAGACAACTTCGGACCATTGTGTGTTCGTTCAGAAGTTTTCTGACGATGATTTTATCATCCTATTGCTCTATGTGGATGATATGTTGATTGTTGGCCGGAATGTTTCCGGAATTAATAGCTTGAAAGAGCAGCTAAGCAAGTTCTTCGCCATGAAAGACTTGGGGCCAGCAAAACAGATCCTTGGGATGAGGATTATGCGAGACCGAGAAGCCAAGAAGTTATGGTTGTCTCGGGAGAAGTACATCGAGAAGGTACTTCAACGGTTCAACATGGAGAAAACTAAAGCAGTTTAGCTGTCCTCTTGCTAACCACTTTAGATTGAGCACCAAGCAAAGCCCGTCAACGGATGATGAGAGAAAAAAGATGGAGCGGATTCCATATGCTTCAGCAGTAGGAAGTTTGATGTATGCCATGGTTTGTACACGGCCAGATATCGCTCACGCCGTAGGAGTGGTAAGTAGATTTCTTTCTAATCCAGGAAAGGAACATTGGGATGCTGTTAAGTGGATTCTCAGGTATCTTCGAGGAACCGCCAAACTATGCTTGTGTTTTGGAGAAGACAACCCTGTGTTGGTTGGCTATACTGATGCAGATATGGCCGGAGATGTTGATTCTAGAAAATCAACTTCAGGATACTTGATTAACTTTTCAGGGGGAGCTGTGTCATGGCAATCAAAGTTGCAAAAATGTGTTGCACTATCAACTACTGAAGCTGAATTCATTGTAGAAACGGAAGCTTGCAAAGAACTGCTGTGGATGAAGAAGTTCTTAACTGAACTTGGATTTTCGCAAGACGGTTACCGGCTATTTTGTGATAGTCAAAGTGCTATCCACCTTGCGAAGAATGCCTCATTCCATTCCAGATCCAAGCATATTGATGTTAGATATAATTGGATCAGGGATGTGTTAGAGAAGAAGATGTTGCGGCTTGAAAAGATCCATACAGATGAAAACGGATCAGACATGTTGACCAAAACTCTACCAAAGGGTAAATTTGAGTTCTGCAGAGAAGCTGCAGGGATAAGAAACTCTCCAAATAGTCGGAAGGGGGAGAATTGTTAGAAGCTTCCTCCAATTTGCTTATTGATGTAAGCAATGACATCAATAAATGGTAGGTGAGATGGGAATATTGCAAATTGATCCTTCTTGATAGGTGAGATTTGCACTTTTGGTCCCTATCTCAAAACTATAAATACCCCCTTCATCTCATTGTTTTAAACACACCAAAAACATTCAATAACTCAAGTATAAGAGTTAGAGAGAAAGAGAGAGTTTGTTTTTCTTTAGGAAGTTTTTCTAAAGAGGGAGTGACAAAATAGTGAGTAAAATACTAGTCGGGTATTTTCGGGAAACACTTTTGTGTGCGCCACTATTTTGGGTAGAGCTCGGGAAATTGTTGTACCTCCAAACTATTGGAGAAATCTCTCTTTGTAAGCCTACTAAAAGTTTTAGTGGAAGTTGGTGCCGGGTTTGTGGACGTAGCCTAAACGTTTTAGGTGAACCACGTTAAATTCTTTGTGTCATTTATTTTTCGTTGATCATTTATTTTTTCCGCTGTGAAGAAGTGTTTAGTGCCACCGGGTCCTAACAGATAGCACATGAGCTATAATGTGCTATATTAATTTTCTATTATTTAACAGATCAAGACCCAATCAAAGTATAATATGGCACATTAGTCCATGTGCTATCAATGTATTTTTATCACCCTCCCCTAATAATGAAAATTTTATTTATAGCAAAAAAAGAAAGTGTCAGATAGTCTTGAACTAATTTAATGCGTCAAGAACACTGTCTTCTATGATAAATTGATATATCTATAAAACCTAAAATGACATTGAAAAACGTTATAAATAAATAACCAGTACTATATAATTGATTCAGTTCCAAAATGAATCAGCTATAACAAAATTTGATAATAAAAGAAGATCCAGGTTTATGCGTAGTTTGCTGATCAATCCGAATCCATACTTACAAATTACAAAGCAAACAATAGGAACATGCTCCCACTTCCTTTTGCTATGAAAATAATGAGCCACGCCGTCCCATGTGCTTCCTCCTTTGGGGCATATGCATACAACAATGTTAACCAGTTACTTTTTAAAATCCCCTAAAATTTATAACTTTAAATATGTCATGACTTTATGGCTTTTTTGTGGTTATAAAAGTATGTTATTATAGGTAAATAAAATGTCTAATGTAAGAAAGTATCTATTTATATAAAGGTATTAATTTTTTTTGGGATGTACTAAAAATTAAAAAAATATATTATATAAAATAAAACAAGATGACACTTTTCATTTATTAAAAGTTAGATGTGGCTAATGTTTCAAGTTAAATATCCTTTATTTAAAATTAATATTCAAAAGATATCTCAAAAAGATACTATCTCTAAATTAAGTAAATTTATTTAACTGGGCATGAAATTTAAAGACTTTTTAAAATTTGTGGTCTTAAACAAATCAAAAAGGGATTCATAGTATTTGTGTGGTTATAAATGCTTCTCATTAAGGGTAGAGTTGGAAGTTTAAGCTAAATTAATGTTTCAAAATTTACCAAGGTATCATTCTTTTTGAAACGGACCAAAAAAAAAAAATAGGTTGAGATCAACTGGAATAGAGGGAGTGCTATCAGTGATAATTTTTGTCATATTAAAAGGAAAAAAAATATCCCTAATTGTATTCCATTTGATGTGACACTGTTTGATTTGTTAAAAACGATACCATTTATATCTAAAATTTTCTTAATTTTATAATTTCCATTTTACTCTTAATAAGAATATATTACCAACACAAAAATATTATGTGAACCTGTACGGAATTTTAGAGGAAAAAAAGATTACTTTTGAAAGTTATGGTGTTAAATAAGTCAAAAAGGAGTCCAAATTCCAAAATATTTGTGTGATTATAAAAGTTTCTCATTAAGTAAAGAATTATAATTTTAACCTAAATTATTTTTAATTTTTTTTTTAAATGAACCAAAAAGAAATATGTTCATATAAATTGAACGTGAGGAACTATAAAATAAAATAAACGGAGTACATGTTAAAAGTTAGACATGAAGTTGACTTGGTTTGAATATGTGTCAATCAAATTTTTTTTTTTTTTTTTTTTTTGTGTATATATCAATTCTGTTCGTATCCCTTCCACTTTCATATTCTTCGTTGCGACACAAACTTTGGAGTGAGGAAACACTATAGGTTTTGCTTTTTTTATTATAAGCAACTTTCCTTATAGAGCGAAAAGTTAAAGAAAATCACAGCTTTCCATTTTAGTAGAGAGATGGGACTCACAGGAGCGTTCTTGGTGACTCTCATCGTAGTGACCGTTGCCTTTCCCGTTAATAGCTGCTCGCCGGAGGATATAGCAGCATTGCTAGATTTCAAGGCAGCTCTTAACGAACCTTACTTGGGCATCTTCAACACTTGGACAGGCACCAATTGCTCGAACTGGTATGGAATAAGCTCTGACCCCGTTACACAACGAGTTGCCAGTATTGTCCTCCGAGGCGAATCCGAAGATCCAATCTTCGAGAAAGCCGGACGTTCTGGTTACATGACAGGTAAAAACGGATTTAGAATTTAAATTTAATAGATTCACGATTCTAAAGTGCTTTAAGGTTATTGAAATCGCCACTTAATACTTATAGTATTACTCTATTTTTCACATCCATATTTATTGTACGTGCCAAATATTATTTACTGTATTTTTCTAACACTACGGATGACAGGTTCTCTCTCTCCATCTCTCTGCAAGCTTGACATGCTCACAACTCTTGTTGTTGCTGATTGGAAAGACATCAGTGGTGAGATTCCAACTTGCCTCGCTTCACTTCAAAACCTTCGTATTCTTGACCTCATTGGAAACAAAATCTCTGGTGAAATTCCATCAGACATTGGTCAACTGAGTGAACTCACAATCCTTAACCTTGGTTACAATCAAATTTCTGGCTCTATTCCTCCTTCTATTGTCAACCTTGGAAAATTAATCCATCTCGATCTCAGTAACAATATGCTCACTGGAGAAATCCCATCGGATATTGGAAAAATGAGCATGTTGAGCAGAGCAATAATGAACAATAACCAAATTTCTGGTTCAATCCCGACTTCAATAGCAAAACTTTACCGGTTAGTCGATCTGGATTTATCAACGAACGAAATTTCCGGTTCAATACCGGCTGAGTTAGGTTCCATGCCGGTTCTCACAGTTCTAAACTTAGACAACAACCAGATCTCGGGTTCAATCCCTACGAATCTACTTACTAGTTCGGGATTAAATATTCTCAACTTAAGTCGAAATTCTTTAGAGGGAATTTTACCTGATATTTTCGTTCCAACAACATATTTTACACACCTGGATTTATCGTACAACAACCTTGGAGGTTCGATTCCTAAAACGTTGTCATCTGCTAAGTACGTTGGACATTTGGATTTGAGCTACAATCACCTTTGTGGATCTATTCCTGAAGGAACTTTCTTCAACTCCCTGGAGGCTTCATCCTTCTCTAACAACGATTGTTTGTGTGGATCGCCTTTACTTTCATGTTAATATTTTTTATTTTTCTGTTTTGAGATTTTATTGTTTTTTTTTAATTAACCTGAATTATGGTTGATTACACATGATTGGTTTCTGTATTATGGTTTCATTTAAGAATAAACAAGACCAAAATGTTGAAAGAGAACTGAAAATTTTTGACGTTTAAATTTCTTTTCTTTTTTTTTAATTAAATGCTGCGCTTCATTCATTTACGAAGACAATGGTAAAAACTGTTTCAGCCGATAGATTTTTTAGTAATTGCATTAAACAGTAATTTTAATTTTATTATTTAATTGTAAATTTGATTTGACGCTATGCAACGGTTATGACATTGAATCATGGCACGTGAAAATGCGTCAAACATGCAAGAGAGAATCAAAACATTGTACCCGACTACCCGTTCATTGTTTTCAATTCTTAATTAATCATTATTTACTCAGTAATTCAATGGTGATTTCTCTTTCTCTAACAATACCGTTGACACTCTTTAATTTCCGTGTTTTTTGCCGTCGATAGAAATTTTTTCGCCTTGCTGTTTTCTGAAGTATTCATATAATTTTGGGTGAAAATTATTTTTATCCTCCAACTTTATCTTAAAAATTAAACTACTCCTCCAATATTAAACAATAGACATTTTGTTCCTCGAAACTTAATTATAATTTTAAAATACCTACTTTATCCTCAATCATAATAGCCTTCGTCAGTATTTTCATTTTTTTCGTTTTTAATATCAGGACATTTTTCTTAAGCTATGTTATGAATTTACCTATAGTGAAGATAATTTATTCCTAAGATTTAGAAAGATGAAAAGAAAAAATCAATCATATAAATATAATTTATTGAAGCTGAATAATGAAAGATATGGGAACAATTAAAATATTAGAACAAAATGTCTTTTAAATATCAATCAAATAAAAGTTAGTGCAGTAATATAAAAATAATAATTAAAATAAAGTTCGGTTTTATAATTAAATTCCTAAAAGACTACATATTTATAACTTCGATGTTTATTAACGATAAATTTTGTTATAAATTCATAAAAGTACGATTCTAGTTAAATTTTATCGAGATTTAATTACAAATTCATAATAAGATATTTAGCTAAGTATTTTACAATTTTATAATAAAAATTATATGCATAGAGGAGGAGTTGAAAATGTCAATGGTAAAATAGACAATACATATGATAGGAGAAGCAGAATGTCTATTATTTAATGTTTGATCAGAAGGAGTTTGATTTTTAATGCAAACTAGAAGGACCAAAATTATTTTTACCGTATAATTTTTAGAAATTTTAAGCTGAACAAAAAATTTGAGGTCTTTTGAAATGTTGGATTAGGCAGGAGACAAAGTTGAGATTTTCTTTTTTTTACTCAAAGATACACACATATATATATATATATATATATATATATATATATATATATATATATATATATATATATATATATATATATATATATATATGTATATATATATATATATATATGTTTATTTATTTATTTATTTATTGTGTAAACTCTTAGATATCACATGTATGGACGCAAGATGCGTGGAATCCATGAGCTCATTCGCCTAGGGTACTGAAGTTTAAAAGCCTCCTTGTGAAAGTGTTTTCTGAACCAAAGAGCTGAATATTTGTGGTATCTCTTCAATCCATTAGTGTAATCCACATAGCACATTCCAAATCTTTACTTGTAACCATCAGTCCATTCAAATGTGTCAAGAAATGACCAAGCAAAGAAACCATTAACTTTCACACCGAGCCTGCCAAGTAATTATAAAACAGAATTTTTTTAGTCAAAATTGAAAAATGGTAGTTTATAAAGTTTTTGACGATCGTGTATGAACTTACTCTATGGCTTCTTGAACTGCCAAAAGATGGCCACGATAAAAGTTCACTCTCTGACGATCCTTTATGGCTTCTTTCATTGCCATCTTACGATCAGCCAGTCCTGAAAATTCATGAAAACATTAATATGTAATATGTATTAGAAGTTGAAGGTCATGTCATTTTTCTTTGACACGTGATAAAAAAGAAAAACTTTTGACATATGAAAAATACTTTTGTGATCTTAAATATGTCATTATTTTTAATGGCTTCAATAACATGTTATGAAGGGCAATATCCAAAATTTATAATTAAAAAAAATTAATATAAAAAATATTATTCTTTACTTAATTATTTCTTTTGTTTTCGTTGGTTCCATTTTATTTCAATTTTGGAGTAGCTTACCTGTTACGTGGACATGAGGGTCTGTTGCACTGCTGACATTAACATTGTTTGTTGGAGGAAGATAAGCTGCATAATTTGAGGTGTAGTAATTTAGTCCAATGAAGTCAAAGGATCCTTTCACCATCTTAGCTTGCTCCGCTGTAAAATTTGGTAACTGATCTCCCACAATTGTACGCATAATTGAAGGATATTTTCCATACACCAATGGATCCATGAACCTGTAGGAAATAAGATTATATTGTTAGCGATGAAAGATTTTGATTTCAAAATAGTCTGGTACCTGTATACAAGCAATCATAAGCAATCTCTTATGTTATTTCTTACCGCTCAGTATTATTTATTCTTATTACCACTGAGTTGGAAGTATTCGCTTTACTCCCTGCACCTCGCGTGCAGTTGCAGGTATTGTTCACCCGGTAACGGGTTATTAGCTTATTGAAGATATACTAATGTAGCTGAGCAAGGTGACCGCCAGCGTCCGCGGCACCGCAGTTTATCTGAAATTTCTAGATTTTTATTTTGTATATATATTATTGGCCTTATAGTAGTGTTCCTACTTCCTAGATGCTCGTGACTTGTGACACCCCGGTCGGGTTATGTGGGGCTGTACAACAACAACAACTACTTAGTATAGTCCCACAGGGTGGGGTCTGGGGAGGGTAATATGTACGCAGGCCTTACCCCTACCCGATAGGGTAGAGAGGCTGTTTCCAATCGACCCTCGGCGCAAGATCGAGAAAAGGAAAAAAACACAAAAAACAAAAACAAAACAAAAAGAAAACAAAAGGAAAAGCATTAGTAACTCCAGAATAAACCACAGAAACTGACATATAAAAGGGCAAAGTAAACAAGCAACAGCATGAACAAGTAAACTGACATATGTGGGGCTGTAAACACTGATTATTATTGTCATTAAGTTGAATTAATCTATTCACCTATGTTTGATAACTGTTAAAAAAATAAACTGGTATAACTGGCCTTGTCTTCACGAGAGACGCCATCATGACCGGGTTTGGGAGTTGGGTCGTGACAAAAAGGATCCCTCATGTCTCCTTTGAGATTAACAATTAGATCAAGGGGATAAGTAACATGAGTAACATTCTCACAATGGTATTCCTTGAGAAGATCCTTAACAAACTATCTCTGATGTAACAACAGTCCACTAGAGGTGTATGCAACTTCAATCACAAGGAAATAATTGAGAACACCCAAGTCTTTAATTTTTAATTTAGCATTCAGAAAACTCTTTAATGCAGTAATTTCAGACAAGTCATCAATTACCAGTAAGACTAATATCATCAACATATATAGCAAGCAGAATAGTGGAAAAACAAGATATTTTGGAGAAAATAGGATAGTCATTAAGAGAAGAAGAGTATCCCCTACAACATAAAGCTTGAGATAGCCCGACATACCACTGCCTTGAAGCTTGTCGCAAACCATATGGTGATTTTTGAAGAAGACAAACCAAAGGAGCAGAAGATGTACCAGAATTAGTTACAGGGGTGGGTGATAGCTTAGGTGAAATCCGAATATAGACCTCCTCATCCAGGAAACCATGCAGAAAGGACATCAATTTGAAAAAGAGGCCAACTTTGCTTGACAACCACAACAATAATGCATGTAACAGTGAAAAATTTAACAACGGGTTAGAATGTTTCATTGATATCCACACCCCCAATCTCAGTATCACCCCTAACAACCAATCTAGCCTTACATTTTTTCACAGTTCCATCACCCCTATACTTGACTCTATAAACCTATTTGCAACCTATGGGTTTCTTACCAGCTGACAGCTGAACAATGGACCAAGTACGATTGGCCTTTAAGGTCTCAAATTCTTTCCTCGTGGCCTTCTGCCATGCAGAAATAGATCTTGACTGCTGATTTGAGGCAGGATCAACCTCGGCATTATTAACTAAACTATGAAGGCAAGTAGAAGAAGAACTAGGGCCAGACAGGGATAGAGGAAGGTTACACACAAATTGTTTCAGATGAGCAGGAGGAATATGAGTTCTACTTGATCTTCTAGGAACAGGTAGAGTGTTTGAGGAGATAGATGGTTGAGAAGAGAAGGATAGAGATGTTGGAGAAGAAGGAGATGGTGAGAGAGAAGTATAAGGAGAAGGTACAAAAGATTATGGAGCATAAAGAAGATCTCAAATGGAATTTCGACTGGTAAACTCCAACTAGGAGTAGGATTTAGATGAGGAGGAGCACTAGGCTGTTTGAAAGAAGGATAAAAGTGAAAAATAGATTTATGAAAAACTACAACTCTAGATACCAAAGTAAACTTAGTTTTCAAATTGTAGAGTTTATATCCCATCTTGGCTAATGGATATCCCAGAAATACACAAGAGTCAGCACTAGCCTGAAACTTTTCCTTATGGTACTTAGGAACTGTGGTAAAACATAGACAACCAAATATTTTAATGTGATTATAAGAAGGAGGATGCCCAAATAGTAGTTCAAAAGGTGTTTTGTTATTGAGAAACTTAGAAGTGAACCTGTTAATAAGGTATGTAGCAGTAATATAATCATATAATCTCCCTAGAATCTAATAGGTAATTGAGAATGGAAAAGCAGGGCTCTTGAGGTTTTTAAAAGATACCTGTGTTTTCTTTCAACCACACCACTTTGTTGTGGTTTGTAAGTACAAGAAGTTTGATGGATTATTTCTTTTTTCAACAAAGAAATCAGTTCCACAATTACTGGATTGAAGTTCAAAGGAATTATCACTTCTCACAATTTGTACAATGGATTTTAACTTTGTTTTGACCATGGAAATGAAGGCCTTGATAAGAGGGAAAGCATTTCTCTTGTACCCCATAAGTGAGTCTAAGTAGATCTAGTAAAGCCATCAACTATGGTTAGAAAATACTTACACCCATTAGGTAGGGCTTTTATAAGGGCCTCAGGTATCCACATGTATGAGTTGAAAAGCATGTGTAGTTTTGATTGAACTATCAAGAAAAGGTAGCCTGGGCTGCCTTGCTAATGAACATATAGTACAGGTAAAAGGTTATTTAGAAGAAAATTTACAAGGTATATAAGGAATTTCCCTCATTCTAATAAAAGATATATGTCACAGCCTATTATGCCATAACATCTTCATTTTATTCAATTCAGAATGGTATGTACAATGAGAAGAAGAAACAAAATCAACAACTAATTATTTACAGGGAATACTTTCAAAAAGTAAATGATCACTCATAGAACTAGATTGACTTGCAGTTGCATGAGATTGAAGAGACGGGGAATAGGGTGAAAAAGTTGAAAAAGAATTTAGGAAAATATTTTCCCTTCTTTTGATAGGTTAAACATTTTCCTACGATTGGAAAAAAATTGAGTTCTTGAGGAAAATGTTTTTCAAAACGATTAAGTCACCCAAACATGAAAAAATTAGAAAATATTTTCCGAAAAATATTTTCTTCCTGTCAAACACATCCTAAGTGATTAAGTATCGAAGAGTATTATCATATCATAAAGATAAGTATAGTCATCCTCGATGCATTCAACATCTAGCAATAATATAATGCTATAATTAGAGAAAATATGGTATTTAATACACACATTTTTTATGAAGCAAACAAAATGAGGAGATACAGTTCAATAGTGCCTGCTTTTAATCGTAATAAGCCACAACAATGGAAGTACAAAATATTTCTATTTAAGTAGAAATTTTTTGAGCCAAAGCGCAGAAAGTTTGGGATATCTTTTTAAATTGTGTGTGTAATCAATAAAATTAATCCCAAATCTCTGCGTGTAACCTGAATTCCATTCAAAATTATCCAACAACGACCATGCGAAGTAACCCTTCACAATCACACCATCCCTGTTACAACAAAAGTATCAATATCAGCATCACTTTTTCAAGTATAAACTATTTTTTTTTCGACTAATTTTCAAAATTAGCACCAAAAAGATGCTTTTGTAGAAAATCTAAGTTTAGTTAGCAGTAAAAATAAACCATGTACATTTGATACGAACACACAACATTAACCAATTTTCTTAAGGATAATATTCAAACTCAAACTATTTTTGTGAGGGAGATATATTTAGCCTTTAGACAAAGATTAATGGACTCACTTAAGGGCAGCATTAAGGGCCAAGAGATGACGATGGTAAAAATCTACTCGTTGGAAATCATTGACTCCTTGCTGAACTTCGGTAATATTAGCATCACTCATTCCTGATAAGAAAATCAAAACATTAAAACGGATTTTTTGTACAATTGTATAAGAGACCAATTATAGATTAATTTATTGTCATACCATTCTCGGTAACGTAAATTATGGGATTCTTGTATTTTTTCTTCGTGTAGACCAAAAGCTTATGAAGTCCTTCGGGGACAATGAAGAAAATACCCGAGCCCGTCTGTAGTTGAAACTCAAGAAAAAATGAGGAAATAAAGAAAGAAAAAAATATTGTTTTCTTGCGAGGAAAAAGGTAGTTAAGTTTTTTACCGGTTCACCAATGAGTTTTCCGTTTCTTTCCGCTGCAAAATATTTTTTTAAATAAACAAGAAGAAGAAAAGGTTATATATATATATATATATATATATATATATATATATATATATATATATATATATATATATATATATATATATATATATATATATATATATAGGAAAATTAAGATTAAAAAGCATTTTCAATCACAATTTTAGGTCATGAAAGACTTTAAGAACTCACTTGTTTCATTTACTTGAGAATCCGTTGAATAGCTAATGTTCACTTTATATTGAGAAACAATATTGGATGCATAATTCGAAGTGTAGTAATTTAGTCCCAAGAAATCATAGGAACCTTTCACCATCTCAGCTTGCTCTCTCGTGAATTTTGGCAAGCGATCTTGCACAAGTCTACGCATATTTTTTGGATAGTCACCATAGGTTAATGGATCTATAAACCTACATTCAAGAAAATAATAGATATTGAAAGTCTATGAATGAGAATATATGGTTTTATAAGTAGGATTTGTAACAAATCTTAACCCAAACAAATTCTTGGGTAACACAAACAGTCACTTTATTGGTATATTTTGAAGTAGGCACTTTTTCAAAATTGAACCAGTGATATTGAGTTCGAACGTGCTTACCTGATTTGAAGTCTAAAATTCAAAAGTAATTTTCACTCACTGATCCAATTTTTGAAAAATAGCCAACTTTTAAGTGTATAATGCCAAAAAAGTGTCCATCTGGTCTAAATAAAACTCTATTTGTTCAATTTATGTGTCATGCCATTTTTTTTTTCTATTCCAAAAAGAATATCATATCTTCTTATTTAAAAATAATTTAATTTTACTTTTAATGAATTGATTTATAGCCAAACAAATTTCTATAATTTATTTTAGACCACAGGTATCAAAAAAAAAAATCTTTCTTTTATGTCGTGCTGAGTGAAACACTGTCACATAATTAAAATGGGGCGGAGGGAATACCATAATCTATAGGTTAAAAATGTACTAACCATCCAAACATGAAGTCGATGGCTCGCTTAGCTGCTTTAGCATCTTCTTTAGTCTTGGAGTATTGTTCAAACCAATTAGACACCAGCACTATTCCTATCTCACCCTTTTGTAATGCCTATGTAATATATCAAACGCAAAAATGAAGATTCTTAGTGAGAATACTACTTAATATATTTCCAGTTGAGATGACTTGAATATAATATCATGTCCATTTACCTTGTATTTAGTTCTATATACTTTAGCTGCTTCAGCATGAGCAAGAAGCATATGGTGGCCAACTATATAAGGTTCAGTTGCAGAGTCCCCAGCAACACAACTATTGTTCATCCAAGCAGAACATCTTCCGGGTGCGAATCGGCCCGAGTCGTAGCCAATAGAAGCATAAGTCCATGGCTCATTGATTGTGGTCCAAAGCTTAATCTTATCGCCAAATTCTTTGAAGCAAAGTTCAGCGTAATCGCGAAAATCACTCCTGTAAGTAAAGGGTTTTCCTTTTCAACTTCATTTGTGTCTTTCTTTTTATATATTAGGTTGGTGAAAATTCAGTAATTGAATTCACTATACAAAGAGTTCCATTCTATCTCACAATTGTGTTGAAGGATTATTGTCCTTGCTTAAAATTTTCTAGAACTCTTCCCGAAAGATCTTAGCACCAGAAGTCATGACTGTTACTAGTAGCGGAGGGAATTGAACTCATAACCTTTATGTAAATTTTGAACACCCTTAACCACTAAACTACACTTTTGGATAGTGTTAAGGCCTTAAGGGTGTTCAAAACTTAATATATAGAGGTAAAAAATAGATTTTATCTTATATATATAGTGTAATTTTTTGGCGAAGGGTGTTCGGGTGAACACCCTTGCACACCTAAATCTGCCGCTCTATTACATTTGAAGTTTCTTTACTAACTGAATTAAGCTAAAGTGTACAAAATGTAATTAGGAGAGATGTGAAGAAAATAAGTAAATCCTTTTCAGAGTTGACCTACCTCATTAGCAACTACAGATCCATTGAGTCTTGTGGATTTGGCCCAAATATATTTAGATGGTTCATTCTAAACAACTTAGAATTGGCCTTTGGTAGTAACCGATATTTTATAATCTACTTAGGGAGAGCTCATATCAAATTTTAGGTATAGCATTTTTCTCTTACAACTTAGCAATTTTGAGAATTCAAAGAGGTTAAAAAGTCGTACAAACAAAGAGGTACGGTTCGTAAGATTTTAGTACTAATAATACCATTTCTGAATCTGATAATTTCATTTTTATCAGAAATTAGAAATACACATAAAAATAATAATTAATTGTTCCAAGCATAGTCTTAGTACTGTAGGTGAGATTCACTTACACAATATGAGGGCTTAAAAAGCCAAGATATTCATCTTCAAGGGCTTGCGGTGTATCCCAATGGAAGAGTGTAACCAAAGGCTGTATTCCTGAGTTTGAGAGAAAAAAACAATCTCAACTTATTCATTGGAAATAGAATTATTTATTAAAGAAGTCTGGGAGAGAAATTTGACCATTTGCTAGGAGCTCATTGATGAGATTCTTGTAGAAGGTAATGCCCTCTTGGTTTACTCCTTTACTTTGCTTCCCATCTGATGTATATTACACATAAGAATTAGCGCAATGTAACTATGAAGAAGTGGAAATTTAAAAATTAAAATTATATTATTTAAGTATTTAATTAGAAGCCTCTATAATTGAACAAGAGCTACGCCAACAAAAGGAAATAAATAGCTATTCAACAAAAAGAGGGGCCCAGTGCCGGCTCGACCCCAGGCAACTAAAGCAAAAGTTATATGATCGTAAAACCTGTCTTATTTATTTATAAATATAAAATAATTACCACTTAATAATTATGATTAATTATAAGATATTTTTTTCCGATTTTACTGCCAACTTTCAAACAATCATTAGTCACATAGTTACATATTTTACATTTTTTAATAGATGTGCTTCAGATAATTTTGAATAGAAGTGGTAGACAAATTAAATCCGTAATTACTTTTCACTTATTTTACTCTAATTTGAATCACTTTTATTTACAACTTTAGTTTTGTATAATTTTTTTCTTTTCAGGCTATCGAAAACATGTTTCAAGTAAATTAGCTTGTGAAAAAGTACCAAATTAAAATATAAGTATTTAGCACATGTTGTTGCTTTGGAAGGACGTCATCAAAATTATAATAATTTTTATTTAAGATCAACAAAGTTTCAATAAAGATTACGTAGAATAGTTATCAATTGAAAACAAAATTACTCTATAAAAATTCATCATAATTTTTTTTAATAATTTTGCATTTGAAAAAGCTAGTAAATAAACTTCAAAAAAATGTATATAATTTTTTTATTAAATACGTTTAAGACCTCATATTAAGATTTGCTTTTAGGCTAATTACTATATTGAGCCGCCTCTTTAAGAGGGAAGAGAAAATTGCAGCGATACAAGAAATTAATGGTTGTCAAATGTAGGAAATATACTTAGTTGTTCTCAAATATCATTAAATTGAATTTACTTTTAGTTGTTCTTAACACTACACTACAAGATATTAATTTTTTTTTTAAATAATAACTATGGGCACGGACAAATATTCTTGCGGACTTAGTAGAGATGCTAGTTAATAAATTTCTTTTGTTTTGTTTTTTTCCTTTTTTGGTCTGTGCATTATAGTATTTTTATTGTTACTCTGAGTTTTGTACTATTCCAAACAATAATTAGGCAAGCCGCAGTGCCATCTGCCAGACATAGGAATTAAAAGAAAGAAAAATATTACTATTAATCACCACAAAAAAAATACAATTAAAAACTGCAAAGGAAAACAAAACAAATTAAAACTGGTATTTAATTTGCTATACAATATAGCACTCTAATTATATACGTAGTATAATTCTTCTATCTATACGTTGTCTCTACTATACATTTTCTGTCTTGGATTCAAACCTTCCCATTCCGATATTTACACTCCTTTATTTGACTGCATATAGCATGGGGGCAAGGGAAACCAATAACCTAGCTAGACAACTGGTTTGCTTCAACTGTTTCTCAATAAAGTCACACGACAAGAATTTCAATAATGTGAAGTTTTACGAACGGTATTGCAGTCTCTCGAGGATAAATACATACGTCTTCGTACCGATCCGTGAGACTCTACTAAACCTGCACTCTAAGTTTTCTACTATGATAGTTGTTTCAAGTAATATGAAATTAGTGGTATAAGATGCTTTTAAAATAATTAACAGAAACTTGATAAGTAGTCTTACATGGTAAAATTCTTGACCATGAGATAGAAAATCTGAAACCATTTAGTCCTTCAAATTTCATTAGCTTTATGTCTTCCTACAAAACACATCATGTAATATAAGAGGATTATCTCCATGAATAATAAAACCATTACAATCAAAACTTAAAGTAATTAATAAGAGTGATACCTTGTAACGATGGTAAAAATCTACAGCTACGTCACCATTACTATGATCAGTTATTCTTTCTGCAAATTTAAAACATTAACATATTATTTTTACAATTTCAAAGAGCAAAAGCACTTTTTATATTTACACTGTTAAGGATTGGACAGAAAGAGAGATACCAGGATGTTTGTGTGTATAGGTATCCCAGATACTTGGTCCTCTACCATTTTTATTCGCTGTTCCTTCGTACTACAAATAAATAACAAGCACTCTATGTTAAGTTTATTAAGATAACCTATTAATTAGGATTCAATTCCAAACCTGATAAGCAGATGAGGCTGTTCCAAATATGAAATCCAATGGGAAACTACTACGATTAAATGGAACAAATATTTTATGGCCTGGAAAATTTGCAGTTACAGTGAGCTCAATCTGAGCAAAGAAACTGAAAACTAGAACTGAGAGAAATTGCAAGAAAGATATATGATGATCCATATAGCTAAATTAAAATTGATTAATTCACAGGGGCTTAAAGAATCAGCCATTTAAACAAATTACGTCATTAGTTAATTCCGCTTAAAACAATAAGATAAACAGCTATTGATAACTACTGGTCTGTCCAAATTAAGAAATGAAAACTAACTTTGTCTTGTTTCACTGCTCTTCTGTGTAAAAAAACTTATCCTACTTGTCTTACTGATGACTATTGAGTATTGACTAAGGACTAATGACATGATAGAATTTTATGATTATTATTTATGGCTGCTTGAAAACTTACTTTTAACTTATTATCTTAGATTAGGACACGGAAGAACATTAATATATAATGATGAATTGGAATATTCAAACATACGCGTTAATTGGTCGATATAATGTTTACTATGGATTGCCCCAAAAATACGTTTAGGGATAATCTTACATAACGTGGTTCATGGTTTGAATACGTGAAACACTAAACTGAAGTAAGTGTAAATAGAGAGCAAAATTATTCCTTTATATCTTAAAAATGAAGAAGTGGAACTGTTCGCTATCGAGATGAAAGAGTTTCTCCAAATAAAGGTGTAGGAATTGTTGGGATCACATAATCAAATAATACATACACACATGTAAGCACCAATATGAATCTGAACTAGAAAGGTTTTGGGCAACTATAACGATCCGATCGGTTATTTTGAGAATTAGCGTCCAGTTTGGTGGCAAAAGGTCTCGAGAAGCTTTGCATTATATATATTACGACTTGTGTTTGGTCGAGTACGGTTTTCGGATAATTCGGGATCAATTTGGAAGAATGATTCTTGTTTTAATTAAAAGCTTAACTGACAAGAGTTGACCGGAGTTTGACTTTTATGTAGATGACTTCGGAATGGTATTTTGATGATCCAATATCTTCTTATGGTGATTTTGAACTTAGGCATATGTCCAGATTGGGATTTGGAGGTCCGTAGGTTGATACGGTAATTTTGCGAAAGTTAAAAAATTAAAGGTTTGGAAGGTTGAGAGGTTTGACCGAGATTTTGAATTTGTTGATATCGGGCTCAAATTGTGACTCTGGGAGTTGGTATTGCTCCATCGTATTATTTGGGACTTGCATAAAAAATTTGAGCTCACATGAGTTGTAGAAGTCGAAATTCATTAGTTCATTAGGCTTGAATCGATGTACGCTTCGTGGATTTGGTGTTATTTGATATGATCCGAGGCTTCGAGTGAGTTAATATTCTGTTTTGGGACTTGTTGGTAAATTTGGACAAGGTCCTGGGGGCCCGGCTCTGTTTTGGGTGGGCTACGAGCCATTTTCACATGTTTTGAAATGTTAGTTTTGTTATCTAGTTTCCTTCATTGTGTTCACGTAATCTCTATTGCATTCGCGTAGTGTAATTTCGAGGCAGGCAGTATTTGGTCTCCGTGTTCACGAAGCTTGGAAGACTATTTGTATAGGGTAAAATCAGGAGGTCCAATTTCCCTATCACCATGATTCCCCGCAAGGACACTTTCTGAGGCTCGAGACCGAGGTCGAGGTTCACCTTCGAGGGTTGTCGATGTCTGATCTCAGATTCTTGCGGGTCGACGGATGTATTGAAAAAAATGGAAGTTCTCAAGGTACATGACCAGGGCTGACAGAGCCTAGTGGACTACCCTAACCCTGAATTAGGGTGTCACATCTAGCTGTCCCATCTTTGCTTCTTTGTATTTAATACATTTTGTACTATGTTGAGACTCCCCTCCTATATAAAGGGAATTATTATCATTATGTAAACCCATTTTTCTTCAGTTGCTCCTCACAAATATACAAAGAACATTCTCTCACTTTCTAACACACTTTCTTGTTATTATTGCTTTTATTTATTATCTTCATACTTGTTCATCATTTATTGCTTATCATTGGCCATAAAGAGCCTTCATTAATTTTATTATAACTATTAGTCACACCTGGATCGCCCTCGATAGCTCATTATAGAGCCACAGAACCGACCTAGAGGTCCTCGGATTGGCAAGCTCAATGCCTCGATTGTCAGCCCCTCAGTTTGATTATGACCTTATTTTTAACTCCTATTTAGTTTCTAAACCGCATATCCATAGCATCAACTTCTTAACAACTAGCATAAAAATAGATCAGGTATTTTTAGAGTCCCATCAATAAAGTTAATTGTTATTACCATTTTTATTGTAAATAGTTTGGCGCCCACAGTGGGGCTTAAAATAATAGTGATTATTTTCTTGCTGGTTTCATTATACAACACAAGTTATCTTTCACGCTTTTCTTGTCCAAAGATATTTGATTTCAGGTCGTACTGTCTGATTCAATAAACAACAATATTGAGAACCACTAAGGAAACGGTATGGTTGTTCCAGGTGTCGGTATACCATCATAGAACCTTGTGAACGCATTGAAGTCGACCCTCGAGGATACGACCTCACGTGATGCCCAATGCGTTGAAACCGTTCTTTGCATCCTCCAGAGAGCGTGTCGAAAACTCCCATGTGAAACTCGACAAAATCCAACCTGGGCAAAAAGGGAAATTCCTCGGTATGACGTTTATATGATTATCAGAGGGACCGGTATTCACCAAGGGCCCGTGATCAAATGAATAAAAATATCTGCCGTAGAAGAAGCATCGATCCGAGACCGCTTGGCCAGAGAGACCCTCGCATTCAGCGAAAAGGATTTCGAGAACTTGGCAGAACCACACAACGATGCGCTGGTAGTATCATTTCTTTAAAGCAACATTCAAGTTAAACGTGTGCTCTTGGAGTCGCGCAGCTCTGCCAACATTGTAAGGTCGGAGGTAGTAGAATAACTTGAGCTGCCCGATCGGGTCTTACCCGCCTTCCCGGTCCTCAATGGCTTCAACATGACCGGCAAAGTAACAAAAGGAGAAATAACCCTCCCGGTCGACACGTCCGGCATAGTTTAGAATACCGAGTTCCAAGTCATCGGTGGCGATATACACAACATGAGAGGAGTTCCATCGACCCTACATCAGATGATAAAATTCTCCACAAGGGATGTTATAGTGACCATATATGGAGAACAACAGGCGGCAAAAGAAAAATTTGCGGTTTACCATGAGGTCCCAACACTAACGCATCCGATCTCAGATGGGTCTAAGAGCATACAGACCCCCAAGGAAGATGAATAATATTTCTTCGCTCCTCGATCCTTCTTTTACCCTGAAGATTCGGATGTGGAAAAATCAATGATCGAAGATATAGAGCAGACTATCTTGATCAAACACCTCCCAGATGGTAAGGTATACTTTTGAAAGGGATTAAACCCCGAACTCAGGAAATAGTTCATTCAATTTATTATTACATATCGATTGTTTCGCCTTGTCCCACTTAGATATGATAGGTATTCAGCCAGAAATAATATCCCATAGACTGAGTGTCTCCCAGGTTCAAACCGGTAAAGAAAAAAAAAAGTCTACAGTCCGAGGTAAAACACGCACTCATCAAGGAAGAGGTAACGGAATCCTTAAAATAGGATCCATTAGAGAGGTAAAATACCCTAAATGGTTGGATAACGTAGTAGTGGTACCCAAAAAGGAAAATAAGTTAAGAATGTGCGTAGATTATAAAGATTTAAATAAGACATGCCCCGAGAATTCGTTCCCGTTGCCTAACATCGATCGTCTGATCGACGCTACGGCCGTCCATGAGACCCTCACTTTTCTCGATGCCTACTCAGGATATAATTAAATTCAGATGAACCCCGAGGATAGGAAGAAGACTTCATTCATCCAAAATATAGTACATACTGTTACAACGTAATGCCGTTCGGATTGAAAAACATGGGGGCTACATACCAACGTCTAGCTAATAAAATGTCGAGCATCAAGTAGGAAAATAATTATAGATTTATATTGACGATATGTTGGCTAAGTATCTACGCGCAGAGGACCATTTGACTCATTTACAGGAAATATTCGACATCCACAAAAGCAACAACATGAAGCTCATTCCAGATAAGTGTGCCTTCGGAGTGGGTTCGGGCAAATTCCTGGGCTTTATGGTATCAAACAAGGGGACCGAGATTAACCCCGATTAAATAAAGACCATTGAAGAAATCATGATGGTAAATAATGTGAAGGCCATGCAATGGCTGACAGGGCGAATAGCGGCTCTGGGAAGATTCATATCAAGATCATCCGACAGAAGCCGTCATTTCTTCTCTTTACGCAAAAGGAAAAGCAACTTTGAATGGACTCCAGAATGCGAACACACCTTAGAGGAATTGAACCAATATCTAACAAGTCCACATCTTTTCCATACGTCTAAGGAGGATGAAACATTGTACCTTACCTGGTCGTGTGAGAAATAATGGTAAGAAGTGTGCTGGTTCGAGAAGAACAAGGTACGCAATTCCCTATTTATTACATAAGCCAGACCCTAGGGGATGTCGAAACTAGGTATCTGCATGTAGAAAAATTGGCTCTCGCATTAATAAGAGCCTACCGAAAATTGAAACCTTATTTTCAATTCCACTGTATCTATGTTCTAACGACATATCCTTTCCAAAACATATTACACAAACTCGAGCTATTGATCCGGTTGGACAAATGGGCCATCAAACTCGGAGGGTATGACATCGAGTATCAACATAGAACGACCATCAAGTCCTAGATTCTGGCTGACTTTTTTCCCTCCCTTGTGCCTGAAGTAGAAAAAGAACTTTCATTAAAATCAAGCACGTCTTTCGAGGTATGGACCCTGTTCACCGATGATGCCACAAACTTGAGAGGATCCAGACTCGGTATAGTCCTTAAGCCACATACGAGCGGCATCATAAAAAAATCTATAAAATTTGAAAATTAACTTACAATGAATCCGAGTACGAGGCAATGATTGTAGGTTTGGAACTGGCTAAAAGATTGGGATCTGAGACCATCGAGGCAAAATGCAATTCACTCCTGGTAGTAAACTAGGTGAATGGGAGTTATAAAGTCCGGGAAAACAAGATGCAGAGGTACTTGGTTAAAATCCAAGTCGCATTATGCTATTCAAAGAATGGACCATTGGTCTGCATACCTCGAGAGAAAAATAGCGAGGCCGATGCCCTCGCAAACATGGGATCATCTATCGAAGAAGATGACCTACTCTTTGGGGCCATTGTTTAGTTATATTAATCAGTGGTTGAGGAAGGTCATGTCGAGATTAACGCCACCAGCCTTACATGGGACTAGAGAAACAAATATATTAATTATTTAAAAGATGAAAAAATGCCCAGATCCGAAAGAGTCAAGGGATCTACAAACCAAAGTAGCCTGGTTCTTGATCGACAAAAACAAGACTCTGTACATAAGGACCTTCGATGGCCCATAGCATTATGTTTGGGGCTAGGGGATATAGAATATATACTCTGAGAAATTCACGAGGGCACTTGTGGAAACCATTCTGGTGCCGACTCCTTAGTTTGAAAGGTTATCAGGATAGGCTACTACTGGGGCAACATGGAGAAAGACACCAAGGAGTTCATCCGAAAATGTGACATATGCCAGATATTTAAACCTATGATTCACCAACCCAGCAAACAACTACATTCGTTCTTGTTGTCGTGCCATTTATGAATTGGGGAATAGACATCGTCGGGCCCTTGCCGACAGCACCACGTAAAATAAATTCATTTTATTTATGATTGACTATTACTCAAGATGGGTGGAAGCGCATGCCTTATAGAAAATAAGAGAAAAAGAAGTCATCTACTTTATCTGGGATCACATTATATGCCAATTTGAGATTCCCTCTGAGATAACGTGCGATAATGGAAGGCAATTCATCGAAAGCAAAGTAACATAGTTTCTTGAGGATCACAAAATCAAGAGAATCTTGTCGACGCCCTACCATCCATGTGTAAATGGCTAGGCCAAGTCCACAAATAAAACCATCATCCAAAACTTAAAAAAGATGTTGGAAAGTGCCAAAGGAAGTGGAGAGAAATATTGCCTGAAATGCTATGGGAATATTGAACAACTTCAAAAACAAGTATAGGGGAAACACTTTTCTCTCTAATATACGGCGTCGAGGCTTTGAGACTAGTATAGGTCGGGGAGCCGAGCTTTAGATTCCAGCATACCACTGAGAGCTCGAACAACGTGGCCATGACAATGCCTTCAAACTACTAGATGAAAAACGAGAAGCTTTGCTGGTCCTGATAGCTACCCAAAAGAAAATAATCGAAATATATTATAATAGGAGAATAAACCTTCGATATTTTGGAGTCGGGGACTTGGTCCTAAGGAAAGTCACTCTTAATACTAGAAACCCTAATGAAGGAAAACTAGCTTAAAGCTGGGAAGAACCGTACCGTGTCCTCGGCGTAGTTGCCAAAAGGTCTTACAAGCTCGGTAGCATGGAGGGCGAACAGCTTCCAAGAAACTAGAACATATTAATGCTAAACCAATATTATTTCCAGAGCATCCGATTGAAAATTCTGAAAAGACCCTCGAGCATGCGTTGCACTCTTTTCCTTCAATTGGATTTTATCCCTAGAAGAGTTTTACTGGCAAGGTTTTTAACAAGGCAATGACCATATGCTACCTAAGGAGGCTAAACAAGTATTCAAGGTTTTCTATTGCAATCCACCTCCAATACTGGGGGACCCCCCCCCCCCCCCACTAAAAGATCACTTGCTCGGGAAAGCCAAGATATCTCAAAGTAAGGCATCGATAGGAAAGTAATGTACGAGGCCAAACAGTCAAATGAACCATACCCGTATAGAGCAACCGAGCCCTTAACATCAAAAACATGTACACTTGTACCAAGTAACCGGAGGATAATTTTTCATTAAAGTATTTCATGCTTCAAAGGAAATTCAATATTATAGCAAAAAGCATTTCCAAAACCAAAAAATGTCCCGAACACTCGGAGACTAGCGTCTACAATTTAACATTAGAACGACTTCTGGGTCAGAACTTTAAAATCATAAGCCCTTAAAAAGGAAACATCAAAATAGCAAAAATCATCTCCAAAATCGAAAAGTGTCCCAAACACTCGGAGACTAGTGTCCACAATCAACATCTAAGTGACCTCCGGATCGAGACTCCAAACTCATAAGCCATTAATGAGGCAACATGAAAATTGCCAAAATCATAAGCCCTCAACGGGGTAATACCAAGTCTACAAGTAATGACTCCCGATGTAAAACACCCTCGATAATTTGGGGATTGTCGTAAAATTCCATTCGTTAAAAAACTCGAGGCCATAAGACCTAGAGCGGGCAGGCTCAATCTCATAAGACCTATATGAAGCAGCAACAACTTCTGTAAGACCTCAAGCAAGGCATGAATCGCACTTGTACCAAGTGGAAACACTTGTAAGACCTCGAGCAAGGCATGAATCACACCTGTACCAAGTGGCAACATCTGTAAGACCTCAATCAAGGCATGAACTATAATTGTACAAAGTATCTAATGACTTTAAGACCTTAACGACATGAAAAGTTTGTAAGACCTTACTAAAGGCATAAATTCGATCACAAATTTTAGGCTATATATCAAACTTGTAAGACCCCTAAAAGGCATACCCTTAATATACACGCCCAAGCTACTTCACTTGGGATTAAAAACGGCTCCAACCAAGCACAAATGACTAAGGTCTTTGCACGAACTTTATAGAATCTAGTCCTTCCAATATCGTTGGTGCACTTGGTATTTGGTCAACCTAGGAGTTTTATGTTTCTAACCTTTTATTATTTGTCTCGATTTTCTTTTCTCCTAATTTAATTCGTTTGGGTAGCTCCTCGAGCATTTTCATAATAGAAGGGTTAGTCCTTGAATCATTGATATTCGATCTCTCCACTATAGGTTCAACCCTGTGAATAGTTTCTGGTTCAGGGTCTAGTTCGATCCCATTTGGTAGACGATGGTGATTTTGTATTTGCTCTATAGCGACTTACTGAGCCTGTAGCATTTCAAAAGCTAATTGGAGGATAACTCTGCCATCTTCTCGCCCTGCGTATCTTGACCATCTGATCAAACTTCCCTGTGTATGCTACCTTCACGATCAGCACCCAAATTTGCATTTAGGGCAACATGCAAGCTGCCATTGACGGGTCCGTGATTGGTACTCCCTCGTGGCCCTCCTAAGGCATTTCGATCCTTGGGGCGGATACACTTCAATTTTCTCCATAAAGACCAAGGTCGGTGTCTGTGTGAGTGAAGCTGCTTGAGAGCTTGACATGTTGATTCCTGAAATCAAAGACACTTATGAGAACAACCGCAAAAGTAGTGTATGTACGAGGATTAATACTAGGAAATCACTATTATCCTTAGTCCCACAGTGGGCGCCAAACTGTTTATCCCGAAACTTGGATAACAACTAAACTTATAATGTGTCTTTAAGGATACATAATTTTACCTAATACCAATTGATAAACGTAAAGATTAATAGTACAGATTAAAAATAAGATGAAGTAAACTAGTCTTGAAACGTGATTCAACCCTCGAGCTTGAGTGCCCCCGAACTAATCGGTGCCCAAATAGTTCAAAAAGAAACTAGCCGATGAACAAGAATATTAGCTCGAGAGAAAGTATTGTATTGTTGTGATATGGGTGAATTTCCCCACCTTACAAGTTGATTAGGGCACTCTTTATATAGTAGAGTAATCCTATTTATGGTATAATTCTAATTAAGGAAGTTAATTCCATAATGGGCTAAATAACTGGTCCTAACTTGATACGTGCATGCCGACATATCCGCCACGATCCTTTCCCGATCGCTAATATCCCGACTTTCTATTGTCCGACCTGGCAGGCTTCCTTCGATCTTATTCCTATTTCCATCTAGATCTTGGTCGGCCATTCATCCATGAGATCTATATTTGTACCGTGGTCCGATATAACCGAGACCGAGTCTTAATCTACCACCCCGATTTCGGTTAGTCATACAAAATTTGGCAAGTCCGATTTTGACCTTATACAATAATATAGCAATTGTCCCAAAACATTGCAACTTTCAATGGAACAGGTAGAGTCGGGTATATATTATTTAGAATAATAGGTAGAACCGGGTAAACTATTTGAGTTGAGTAGTTGTAATTTATCCTAAAACGTTTCACTTGAAAAGAATCTCATGTTTGTATTTCTGAATCTTGTGTGACAAGAAAGTGCCTCCGCTACTCAAAGGTAAGTTTTATAGGGCATTGCTTAGGCCAACCATGTTGTATGGGGCTAAGTGTTCCAATTAAGAATTTACATACCCAAAAGATGAAAGTAGCAGAAATAAGGATGTTGAGGTAGATGTGCGGGCAAACTAGGATGGATAAGATTAGGAATGAATTGAAGATATTCGAGAGAAGGTGTGCGTGGCTCTTATTGATGACAAGATGCGGGAAGCGAGACTTAGATGGTTCGGGCACGTTTAGAGGAGGAGCTTGGATGCCACGGTGAGGAGATGCGAGCAGTTGGAGTTGGTGGGTACGGGGGTGACCTAAGAAGTATTAGGGAGAGGTGATTAGACAGATTATCAACAAAATTTTCATCGCATATTAATTATAGCAACGAAATAAATTTTGAATTTGGACAAAATTAATGTAAATAGCGAGATGGGTTGTTCTGCCGCCAAATATGGCAATGAATACGATCGCCGCTAATATTCAATTGCAAATTTTGCATGGATTCAATTTTCCTTGCGCAAAAGGGTTAGCTACGGACATATTATCGACAGGCACAAATTCATTGCTAATTTATCGCTAAACGAGATTAGCAACATAAATTTGTTATAGCTACGGGAAATATTTGACACTAACTCATTTTTTTGTAGTACTAATTCAAGGCAACTTATGTATTTTTCCTAGATATAAAATAACTTGTTGCAGAATCATAAAGAAGGCATTAAAAGAGGCAATCATAGATAATACGCTTGAAGCACTTCAGTTACTGCACTTTTATCTAATACATTCAACACAGAATCAACATTCTACTTAAGAAGGAATCTCTTCGTCCCAAGAGCAGATTTTTTGGGGTATCTTTTGAGATTATTCTTGTAGTCTATAAAGTTGATGCCAAACCTCTGGGTGTATCCTGAACCCCATTCAAAGTTGTCAAAAAATGACCATGCAAAGAAACCATGAACGTTCACCCCCTCTCTGCCAAAAAAGGGAAAAATAAATTAAAGATACATAACGGTTAATAATAAAATTATTAAAATAAATAAATTATACTCACTTAAAAGCTTCGTAAAGAACCTTGATGTGGCGTTTATAGAAATCAACTCTCTGGATATCATTCACACCCTCTTCAACTTTGGTAATATTGGACTCGCCCATTCCTATTGACAATCCAAAAAAATATTAAATTAAAACCGTTATACGCAGAGATTCTTAGCTTAGTCAATATATGTAACAAAAGAAATAATTAACATATAACATGTTCAATTGAATACTGGCTTACCGCACTAAGTGATATAAATATTGGGATTCTTGTGACGTTTCATTATGTAAAGATGAAGCTTATAGAGTCCCCTTGGTGCAACATAGAAAATACTCACACCCGTCTGCAGAATGTTAAATTTTCCAAACTTGTGAGGATAACGCAATAATACGAAATAAAAAGCCATAAAACAAACCCCTATTTGAGGGTTCATTTCACCATCACCAAATTATAATTAGTATAACAATAAACTCATTTGTCATACTTAATATAACTAACTTGAACTTTAATTATTTATTATATCAAAAATCATAAAATTACTTTTGTTACATTAAATTAATTAAAGTTTAAACATTATGACAGTAAAACCACTAAATTTTACCCATTAAAACAATAAATTTACTAAACTATACACATTATAATTCAATCTACTCAATTTGATAATTAATATCATGCAGATGCCTTATTATTATCTTGGATAAAGTAGTGACTTCACTATTAATGTGTAAAGTTTAATTACGTTAATACGATAAAAATTTGTTTTGTAACTTTGCTATTGCCACGACTAAGTTTAGTGAAATTAATGAAATGAGAAGAAGAAGAAGCTGAATTAACAGCTAAACCAATAATGAAATGAGAAGAAGAAGTTGAATTAACAGCTATTACATTAGTTGGTTTAGCTCTAATTGTAATTAGCTATCATTAGGTGTTAGTTGTTAATTTTGGAAGTTAGTTAAAGAAGTCACATGAGAAGCACGTTACTGTTGTATAAAGGTGTATTACAGCCTAGTGTGTATCGAATCAAACAGTTACCATCTCCTTCTCTTCATCTCAATTCTTCTCTCTGCAATCTCCCATTCACTCATATGGATTGCATGTCAAATTTCCACATGGTATCAGAGCGGATGAATTGAAAAAAGATCTGACGGTGAAACAGATCCAGATCGATGGAGAAAAACACAAAGCACACTCGGTGCAATTTCTCAGCTAATTGCAGAAGATTGTCGAGCTCAATTTTCTGGCAAAAATGGTTGAAAATGAAGTCACCTCCTTGGATCATAATCATCCGCTGTTTCTTCAACCTGAAGATTCGCCTGGGCTTGTCCTAATACAACTGAAGCTCACTGGACCAAGCAATTATGCTTTGTGGAGTAGAGCTATGAAATTAGCTCTACGAGGAAAAGAAAAAGTAGGTTTTGTGGAAGAAACTTGTGTTAAGAGCATGTATGAGGGCGAATTGGCGGAGCAATGGGAAAAATGCAACGCGATTGTCTTATCGTGGATAGGAAGTACTGTGGCAGAGGAGTTGATGGCCAGCATCGTATATGCGTCTAACGCTAAGAAGGTATGGCGAGAATTTGAAGAGAGATTTGATAGATCGAACTTAACTAGAATTATCATATGTGGACTGAAATTGCCACTTTGAGGAACTGACTCTATTACGTCATATTATTCTAAACTGAAAGACTGTTGGAATGAATTAGATGTATTAGCTCCACTTCCCTGTTGTAATTGTGAGGAATCCCTACCTTATGTGGTTCATCTGAAGTCACAGAGATTACTGCAATTTCTCATGGGACTTAACGAATCCTACAACAATCTGAGAAGCAATTTACTTGTAAGGAAGCTTGTAGTATCTGTAAATGAGGCATATGCGATTGTATCTCAGGAAGAGAGTCAAAGGCTATTAGGGGTATTTGATGTTAACAAGGAGCCATTGATGCATGAAGAAATTACCAACGGTCCAAACCAAAAAGAATTGAAGTTGGAGCAATTTGTGAACATTGTGGCTATAAGGGACACTTGAAACTGTTACAAAATTGTTGGTTATCCCCCAGATTTTAAGAGCAAAAAAGAAAGGATCACAAGCGAGTGGATCCAAACCTTATGCTAATTCCTCAGTAGCAGGAGAAAACATAAAATCATCACATGCACAGGGGCACTTCTTCACTGAACAATAATACAAATAGATATTGAGTATGCTGAACAAATCAACTATTAAGGATGAAATAGATACCATAACAGGTAACATGGAAGGTATGACCTCACTGTTATGCAAAGACTTAGATTGTGGATAATAGGCTTAGGGGCATCATATCATATTACACCGTACAAAGAATTATTAACTGCTTTTAGAACATTAAGGAGTCAAAATAACAATAAAGTGCAAGTGCCTACAGATAGTAAGGTGGAGATCACAAATGTAGGAAATGTAGTGATTTTGGGATGCTACAAACTTGAGAATGTGCTTCATGTGCCAGATTTCAAGTTTAATCTACTTTTAGTGTCCAAGATAACCAAACAACTTTGTTGTGTGGCTATGTTTTTTCCTGACTTTTGTGTATTCCAAGGGCTCTTCAATGGGAAGGTTCTTGGGATTGGTAAAGAAAAGGAAGGATTATACATATTGCAAGAGAAGTAAAAGCTACAGTTGGAGCAACAGTTCACAACAACAAAGATAATGGAAAGTTGTGGCATTGGAGACTTGGACATCCTTTAGTTGGAACAATGCAACACATTGCAAATCTCAATAACATACTAGATGTTGAACAATTAAGCTGTTGTGAAATTGTCCCTTAGCAAAGCAAAGCAGACTGAAGTTCCCTTATAGAAAACCTACACGTGACAAAAAATATTATTGTCACTATGGTAGATGACTATAGTAGACATACTTGGATTTGTCTAATCCAATCTAATGTGAAGTGATAGCACTGTTAAAAAACTTTCTTGCTTTAATAAAACCAGTTTAATGCAGCTGTTAAGATTCTAAGGTCAGACAATGGAAGTGATTTTTTTAACTCACAATGTGCTGAACTTTTATCCTCACATGGGATAGTCCATAAAAGCAATTGTCCATACACTCCACAACAAAATGGAGTTGTGGAGAGGAAGCATAGGCACATACTAGAAGTGGCTAGAGCCTTGGCATTTCAAAGTTTTGTACCTATAAGGTTTTGGGGAGATTGTGTGAAGACAGCTATATACCTAATCAATTGACTACCATCTAAAGTGCTGCAAGGAAAAATGCCATTTGAGCTATTACATGGGAGGCTACCTCAAACGTCTCATCTGAAGGTATTTGGCTGCCTTTGTTATGCAAGCAGGTTGCCTAAAGGTGATAAATTCACTCCAAGGGCCAGAAAGATTGTCAATATAGGTTATTCAGAAACACAAAAGGGATACAGGCTTTATGATCTTGAAGATCATCAAATATTCATTAGCAGAGATGTGCAATTCAAGAAATCTGTATTTCCTTTTAAAACTGACAATTTTGACAATTTATGTGATTATTCCTTGTTCAATAACCCTGCACCTGGAGGAATCATCTAGCCACAAGGAGGAGGAATACATGATCAAGTGCAGCAGAATGCAGAACCACAAGTGCAACAGAATGAAGAACCACAATTTGAAACTGCAGACATTTTACCTGCAGAGGATGGTTTATCAGGAACACAAGCCATATTGGATACTATTTTTGAGGATGAGGACTCACATCAAGATTCACATACTCATGATGAAGAAATTCAAATAGCTGTTGAGGAGAATTCATCACCAGGAACAATCCAACAATTAGAAGGCAATGAAATTGTTCATGGGAGACCAAGCATAACAACTAGGCCACCTATTTGGTTTAGTGACTACATCACCACTGGAAAAACAATAACATATTGTGACTATCCCATATCTAAATATATCAACTATTCCCACCTTCATCCAAATTACCAAGCCTACCTAGGTTCTTTGTCTACATCAACTGAATAAGTCATTCAAGGAAGCTTCTCTTGATCCAAACTGGATCCTAGCTACGCAACAGGAGATTGAAGCATTGGAGGCCAATAAGACTTTGGAATTTGTTTCTTTACCCAAAGGAAAGCAAACTATAGGTTCTAAATGGATCTATAAGATCAAATACAAAGCTTCTGGTGAAATTGACAAGTATAAGGCACGACTAGTAGCTAAAGGATATACACAAAGAGAAGGTCTAGACTACCATGAGACCTTCTCTCCTATGGCAAAGATGGTTACTGTTAGAACAGTTATCAATGTGGCAGCATCCAAGAACTGGTGCCTATATCAAATGGATGTCAACAATGCTTTTCTTCAAGGGGATTTGTATGAAGATGTCTATATGGACATGCCACAAGGATTTCACAACCAGGAGGAGTATAGGGTGTGCAAGCTTTTGAATTATTTACTCATGATTGTGTTGATTCAATGATTGTGTTGATTTAATGATTGTGTGGATCCTATTTTCGATCAACAGTGCCCTTTGCGAGTTTTCACTAGTTGATCTCTCTCATTTCTCTTCTCGACATCGTCTTAGAGTGCATTTTGTGGGTTTTCACTAATAAAACTCTCATTTTTATTTTCTCTACTCACCATCGCCCTACAGTGCTAATGACAGTATTCACCAATAGGACTCTCTCATTTTATTTCTCTCATTTGGTTGCATCCGATCCAAGTAAGCGTATCCTCCAATTCTTGAACATTCTTGCCGATTGATCGGAAGGACTTGAAAGGATTTGGGTAAAAAGAATTTGGATTGAATACAATTTTGGAACCTTTCAGGCAAAACCATTGCCGAAACATTATAAAATCTGTCCCAGTTTCACTTTTGGGGAATTTGGATTTTTATTTTAGTGTGACTGAACCTTAGAGAGAGGTTGCCTACGTATCCTTTCGGAATCAAGTCGAACATAGTTCAGAAAACTCTATTTTTTTCTTTTTTTTTTCCTTTGCTTTTTCTGATTTTTGTTTTTTTTTTCTTTGATATTTTTGATAATAAGTTCCATATTCCAAAGAGGGTAATCAAAGAGAGGGAACCGGCTCAACTGGTTTGCAAAAGGATTAATAGTGTTTGGTAGCGTGAAAGAAAGCCTCTGTCATACCAATCAGAGAATGTTAAACCAAATAATGAGGCATAGTAACTTTTGACTGCATCTTTATTGAGTGTTGTCTCGAGGATATTTCCTTTGATGTCACCCAAATACAACGGACCTATGCAATACTCTTGTTACAATGTATGGACCTTTGCAATTTGGAT
>JASVEL010001535.1:0-27853 GCA_032618575.1 Nicotiana noctiflora | reverse complement strand
CAACACCGTCCATAAATCCCGCTATCCTCGACCAAAGCCTCTCGAAGATCCGGGTAAATAAAGCCTCTCCGGGACCTGAGCTGGGCCCACTGGAGCTGCTCGAACCGGAACCTCCTCGTCAATCTCAATATGGGGTTCCACCTCTGGGGTAGCTGCCCGGGGCCGAGCTCTACCCCTATCACGACCTCCGATACGGCCTCGGCCCCTCGCAGGGACCTCGCCGGGGCTCGGGCTGCTGGTCAGCGGACGAAGAAGCGCGTGTCCTCACCATCTGCGAAAGGACCGAATAGAAGTTCAATCGGTAATTGAGGAACAAGTCGCACGACAAGAAAGAACAAATGAGAGACTCTTTCCTAACTCAATAGACTCTGGAGGACAAGTACGGACGTCTCCGTACCTACCTCTCAAACTCTACTAAGCTTGTTCGTGAGTGGTGAGACCTATGTAACCTAGAGCTCTGATACCAACTTGTCACGATCCGGATTTTTCCCCTAACATCGGGATCGTGATGGCGCCTACTCGTGGTAGCTAGGCAAGCCTCTTTATTCACACTATCCTGTTTAACAATACTTCATACTCAAATTAATAACCAAAATCATAATCTTAATTAGACAAGTGCGGAAGACTTTATCGAAATAGAAATAACCAATTTCAAGGTAAAATCATACTGAAATCCTCTACCCAAGACGTGGAGTCACCAACTCACAAACTACTACTGAATACTATACATAAAGGTCCGAAAGAAATATAACATAATCTGTTTGTCTCGGAACAAAGAGACTACAACTAATAACATAAGTAAAAGAAGAGACGCCGGGCCTGCGGACGCTTGCAAGCTACCTCGGTCTCAAAGTGTTCAACTTCCACGCAAAAGATTTACTGCTGCTGCTCCTGATCGAAACCTGGACCTGTGCAAAAACGCACAGAAGTGCAGTATCAGCACAATCCGACCCCATGTGCTGGTAAGTGCCTGGCCTATCCCGGTGAAGTAGTGACAAGCCTAGGACCAGACACCCACATAAACCTGTGCAGTTCCATATATATGTATACCACAAAATAACGAGAAATAACCAAGTAATAACGAGAAATAACCAAGTAATAACACAATAAGGAATATCTCAAAAGAACACAACAATTAACAACAGATAATAAGTTCACAAGGAAAACAAAGTATAATGGAAAAACAAGTAATATCAAGTCAAGGAATGGCAAGTAGTTGCACGGCATCACCCTTCGTTCTTTTACTCTCATCCTCACCAAATAAGTAAATAAAGTGCACGGCATCACCCTTCGTGCTTTTACTCTCATCCTCACATCTATGGTACGACATGATCCTTCGTACATGGTTCAATAACAAGGCACGGCATGATCCTTCGTGCATAATCAACAACATGGCACGGCATTAACCTTCGTGCATAATTAATAAAACATGGCACGGCATTAACCTTCGTGCATAATCAATAAAACATGACACGACATTAACCTTCGTGCATAAATAATAAATCAAGGCACGGCATCACCCTTCATGCATTATCACTCTTCCTCACCAAATAACAATCACAGTTAAGGGCATAGAATGAAACAGTAAATCATAAACCATCCCAATAAGGGCAATCAATAATCATCTTCACAACAAGTCCCGACAAGGGAGAACAATAACAATTCTACAACCCGGAAAGAGTTCTACAATTCATCTTCAAATATGTCTCGCAACAAGTATTAACAACGACTCACGGTCATGCTAGACGCCAGTGTATGGATGCTCGTCACCACAGCCCATACACCGCACTCGATCACATAACACATAGCACATAATCCTATTCCCTCGAGCTAGGATAGAACAAACACTTACCTCGAATGTTTATGAACAATTCAATCCGTGGTAATGCCTTTTCCTTTCAAATTTGGCTCCAATCCAATTGTATCTATACACAATTGATTTAATATTATCAATACTACTCAACAAACTAATTCATAAGGCCAATTACAACTTTTACAACATTCTGCCGGAATAGTGAATTTTGACCCCGGGCCCACATGGTCGGAACTCGGGGTTCGGACCAAAAGCCGGTTACCCATCCCCCCACGAGTTCAAGTATATGATTTGTTTCAAAATCGGACCTCAATTCGAGGTCCAATTTCCTAATTCATGAAAAACCCTATATTCTACCAAAAACAAGAAATTCTACCATGAAAACCTTTGATTTCTATTGAAAAACATGTTTAATGTTGTTAGGAATTGCAAGAATTAAGTAAAAAGTGACTTACAATTGTTTTGAAGAAGAGGGAGTTCGTGAAGAATCGCCAATGGGTGTTTTTGGGTTGAGAAATGTGAAAAATGAAGCTGGAAATCGTGATTTACAGGTCTCTATGTTCGCATTTGCGAACATGGGTTCGCAATTGCGAACCCCGACCAATTTCTGGAGTTTGAAAAATAAGCTAAGGATGGAAAGTTTGCATTTGTGAACATTTGTTCGCATTTGCGAAGCCAAGGCAAATGCTGGGGGTTTCGCATTTGCGAAATAATGTTCGCATTTGCGAACAAGCTAGGCTTATGGGTTTTGTCGCAATTGCGACAAATGCTTCGCATTTGCGAAGCCAGGCAACATACTGAAGGCCTCGCATTTTCGAGGTTAAGTTCGCAATTGCGAACTCTGGCCCAGGTCTGCCAGTATCGCATTTGCTAGATTTCCTTCGCATTTGCGAAGGTGAGCCTACTTGCCCAGGATCGCATTTGCGACCCTTTGTTCGCATTTGCGAACTTGGCTAGTTTCTGGCAGACATCGTATTTGCGATAAAGGGTTCGCATTTGCGAACCCAGCCTTAACCTGTCTTCTTCGCATTTGCGAGAAATGCTTCGCAAATGCGAAGCCAACAACTGGGTGAAAAACCAGCAATGCAAAAATTCAGAAATTGATTCTACGGCCTATCAAATCTTTACCCGAGCCCCCCGGGCTCCCAACCAAACATGTACACAACTTCAAAAACACATTACGAACTTGTTCGTGCGATCACATCGCCAATATCAAATCAAGCCTCAAGTTCATGATTTTCATACTTTTGGTTTTCAAAACTTTCAAACTTGGAACTCAAGGTCCAAAACATATCAAACGACATCCGAATGTCACCAAACTTTGCAGAAAGCACATATATAATATTTAAGACTTATACCGGGGCGTCGGAACCAAAATACGAGCCCGATACCAAGGTCAATTAATTCATTTTCCTTTAATAATTACATCAAAAATAATTTCACGGAAAAATTCATAACTAGGGCTCTAGGCCTCAGAATTCGACTCCGGACGCATGTCCAAGTCCCATATGTTCCTACGGACCTTTCGGGACCATCCAATCTCGGGTCCGGTTCCGTTTACCAAAAATGTTGACCGAAGTCAACCATATCAATATTAATATTATTTTTATCCAAATTTCTCATAGAATTCATATTTTCTATCACAAAATCTTTCCGGCTACATGCTCGGATTGTGCACGTAAATCGAGGCAACATAGAATGAGGTTTTCAAGGCCTCAGAATCAAAATTATTAATAAAATAAGTGATGACCCTTTGGGTCGTCACACTAAACAACAAAATCCATGGTATCACACTCTTATTTCCACTCGGGAATCTTAAGTCTTTGAAGCAAACCGCCCGTCCTCTGATGCTCGTGCCGACAGTTTAAGCATTGAGCCACATGATCTACTATATCTTTCTTCATTCTTCTCTACCAATACATCTGCCACAAATCCTGATACATCTTAGTGACACCTGGATGAATCAAATACCGTGAACTGTGGGGCTCCTCAAGAATAAATTCACATAACCCATCCATATTGGGCATACAAATCCAAACCCTGCATCCAAAGAACCCCATCATCTCCAATAGAAATCTTTTTGGAATTACCGTGCTGTACCATGTCCTTAAGGACAACCAATTGGGGGTTGTCATACTGATGCTCTCTGATGTGCTAATACAAAGTAGACCGAGAAACCATGAAAGCAAGAACATGACTAGACTCCGTAACATCTAACCTCACGAACTAATTTGCCAAAGCTTGAACATCCAATGCTAGAAACTTCTCACAAACTCGAATATATGCAAGGCTACCCATACTCTCAGCCTTTATACTCAAGGCATCGGCCACTATATTGGCCTTCTCGAGTTGATAAAAAATGGTAATAACATAGTCTTTTAATAGCTCTAACCACCTCTACTGCCTCAAATTTAGATCTTTCTACTTAAACAACTGTTGTAGACTCTGATGATCTGTAAATACCTCACAAGACACACCGTAGAGATAATGCCTCCAAATTGTCAATGCATGGACAATGGCTGCTGACTCTAGACCATGAATGAGGTAGTTCTTCTAATGGGGCTTCCAACTGGCGCGAAGCATAAGCAATCACCCAACCCTTCTTAATTACGACATACCAAATACCAATCCGAGAAGCATCACCATAAACTGTGTATGAACCCAATACTGAAGGCAAAATGATAAATTGAGCTATGATCAAAGCAGTCTTGAGCTTCTGAAAGCTCTCCTCACACTCATCAGACCACCTGAATGGAGCACCTTCTGAGTCAATCTAGTAAAAAATGCACCAATGGACGAGAAACCCTCCATGAAATGGTGACAATATCCGGCCAAACAAAGAAAACTCCGAATCACAGTAGCTGAAGACAATTTGGGCAAACTCTGAGCTGCCTCAATCTTCTTCGAATCCAACTTGCTCGCATCGCTAGATACCACGTGCCCCAAGAACCCCACAAAATCATGCCAAAACTCATACTTGGAGAATGTAGCATAAAACTTCTTCTCTCTCAAGGACTGGAGTACAGTCCTCAGATATTGCTGAAGCTCCTCCTAGATGCGGGAGTACACTAGTATATCATAAATGATTACTATGAGAAAAGAGTCAAGATATGGCTAAAATACACTATTAATCAGGTGCATGAAGGCTGCTGAGGCATTGGTCAGCCCAAATGACATGACAAGAAACTCGTAGCGACCATAGTGGGTCCTGAGTGACGCCTTCAGAATATCGGAATGTCGAATCTTCAACCTGGTGATACCCAAACCTCAAATCAATCTTAAAGAACACTCTAACAACCTAAAGCTGGTCAAATAAGTCATCAATGCACAGTAGTGGGTACTTGTTCTTAATTGTAACTTTGTTCAACTGCTTATAATCAATGTACATCTGCATAGTACCATCCTTCTTCTTCACAAATAGAATCGGTGTGCCCCAAGGCCATACATTAGGCCTCATGAATCTCTTATCAAGTAGATCTAGAAGCTGCTTCTTTAATTCTTTCATCTCAGATGGTTCCATACGATACAGTAGAATAGAGATGGACTGAGCGCCCGAACACCAGATCATACCAAAATCAATGTCCCTGTCGGTTGGCATGCGGATAAGTCTGCAGAAAACACATTTGGAAAGTCTTTCATTACCGAAACAGACTCAATGGTAGAAGTATGAGTACCAATATCTCTCACAAAGGCCAAATATGCCAGACATCCCTTCCCAACCATCCGTTGGGCCTTCGTATATGAAATCACTCTACTAGGAACATATATGAAATCACTCTACTAGGAACATAGTCTAGAGAATCCATCCAATCAACCCTAGGAAATCCCAGCATTGCCAACGCTATGGTCTTAGCATGATAATCTAGAGTATCGTGACATGTTGACAACCATTCTATGACTAAAATCACGTTGAAATCAACCATATTAAGTAGTAAAAGATCAACTCTCATCTCTAATATCCCGATAGTAACTATACATGACTGGTACATATGGTCCACAGTAACAGAATCACCTATTAGCGAAGATACATGAATATACATAACTAAAGAATTACGGGGCATGTCCAAATAACGGAAAAAATACGATGACACATATGAATAAGTGATCAGGGTTAAATTATACTAAAACACCCATGTGGCATACTAAAACAATACCTGTGATCACAATATCGAAGGCGACTACCTCTAGTCTGACAAGAAATACATAGCAACATGCGTGACCACCACCTAATCGACCTCCCCTCTAGGGAGGCCTCGAGCTGACTAGGCCCCACTCCGAGCTGGCTGTGCCAGTGGTGTAGCTGCTGGAGCTGGAATCATAGGTTGAAAGTTTTGCTGTGGAACCATACTTAATAGTGTAGGGCAATCTCTCTAGAGATGACTCAAGTCTCTGCACTCATAGCAACCCCTCCTGATATACTGCTAACCCTAATAGCCCAAAGAACTTTCTGTGGAAACGTGAGCAGATGGGTCACGGTAAGAACTCTGCGCTGACAATGCACTGAATGATGATTGACCTGGGCACGCACTATAGGAATTATGGCCAACCGAAGAGCCCCGAGGAACATGGAGAGCTACCTAAACGGGTCTAGAAGAACGACCTCAGCTGTAGCAGTACTGGCCTCCAGATAAGGCACTATTGAAACCGCCTGAACCACGAGGCCTCCAAGTCTCCCGCTTCTCATGCTCCTGCATGCGAACCAACACTAAGCGTCTAGCAATATTAACTACCTCATCAAACCTCGTACCCGTCGCAATCTCCCTATCCATAATGAAATGCTATCCATTTGAGTCCATCAATGAACCTTCTAATCTCTAAACCCTCGTTTATAACATTCTGCCCAACATTTGCGCTTATTCGAGCTCATCAACCACATCTGCAGCTCTGCTTTTGCAGCCAAAATCTCGCAAGTGTGGTTGCACTAGAACTGAAACATAGTAGATTTTTCATATGTCCACAACTCAATCCGAAATCAAACTGACCCTCACTCGAGGTCCCCAGGACCACATCCAAACATACCTACACATCCTAAAATATTATACGAACTTAGTCGAAATTTCAAATCACATCAAACAATATCAAAAAACGAATTGCACCCTAATTAAAACCTATTTAAACTACTAGATTTGCAACTTCTAACACCAATGTCGAAACTTATCAAACCAATTCCGATTAACCTCAGATTTTGCACACAATTCATAAATGTCGCAACATACCTATTCTAACTTCTGAAACCAAAATCCGTGTCCGGTGTCCACAAGGTCAATGCTCGGTCAAACTTCTCAACCTTCCAAACCTTCAACTTATTAGCTTTTGCCAATTAAAGCTAAAATGACCTATGGACTCCAAATCAATATCTGGACACTCCTAAGTCCAAAATTACCATACGAAGCTATCAGAACTATCAAAACTCCATACTGGAGATACGTACGTCAACAACCGGTCAACTTTTTCAATTTAAGCTTCCAACCTTAGGACTAAGTGTCTCAATTCATTTTGAAATATTCCCAAAACCAAAGTAACCACCCCGACAAGTCACATAACCACAATTAAATATATAACAAGCAATAAAGGGGGGAATGAGGGTACCATACTCAAAACAACTAGCTGGGTCATTACAGTTTCGCTAAAGCGAGGATATGAAGGCGTAAGTGAATATTAAAATGGTCTTCAACTCGAAACAAAAGCTACATATTTGTCATTTGATAATTAAGTAAACAGTACTATAAAATCACCATAGTTACTAATTCAAAATATATGAAAAAGAATTCAAAAAATCATACTTAAAAAGTTGGACTCCCCAAATACTCTTACTTGTTTTCACATAAGATGAGACAATGATGGCAGTATAATACAAAACGTTTCAGTCCTCCATCTAGGTTAAAATTAAGTATATGCTCACCAACTCAGATAATAACCTCTTTTCTACGGAGAGTACAATATCCCATTGTAAGCTTGTGGATTATGAATGGCAGTAGTACAAATGATAATAAGACATTCCTCAGTTTATTTTCAATAAATAAAGGTCAATGACACTTAACACAGGACACTAAGAGAAGATCCTCCAAGAATACTCTTTAAGTTAAAAAGAACATTTAAAACAAAATAGAAGTGAATTATAAATTACAGAACAATGGATGGGTTGTTATTTTGAAGAGGCGGGAGCCAAGTCAAACTTATATTTATTTTCCAGTATTCAAGAGAAACTTCTTGTACCAATATGCAGATTTCTTGAGGTACCGTTTAAGTCCATTTTTGTAGTCAACAAAAGTGATGCCAAATCGGACAGTAAAACCTGCATCCCATTCATAGTCATCTAATAATGACCATGCAAAATGTCCTTTCACATTTGCCCCCGCCCTGCCAATAATGTAGCAGTAACGTAAAAACTCACAAAAGAAAAAAGAAAAAAAGGAAAAATGACAAAGAAAAAAAAGAATCTTACTTTATGGCTTTTGACAGAAACCATAGGTGTCCCTCGTAATACCTTATCCTCAAATCATCCTTAAGGGCTTGTTTAAGTGGCAGTGTATTGTTGTTGGCATCAGCCATTCCTTGAATTTAATGTCAACATTAAGATGACTTTAGTTATAAAACATTAACGCTATTTACAATTGATGGAACAAGAAAAATAAGAAAAAAGCTAGAGAGGTCTTTGTACGAGATAACATTTGGTAATTTACGTATAAATAAATCAACTTTATTTGAAACAAAAACATACCATTTTCAGTGATGTAGATGGGAGGATTCTTGTACTTTTGCTTGATGTAAAGCATTAGATCATATATTCCTCTTGGATAAATGTAAAGCCAATTCAAGGCAGTCTGCAATATTAATCAAAATAAGCAAGTTGTACATTCATACTCCAATCAATCCAAAAGAGAAGAGAGAAACAGAGGCAAAATACCGGTGTCCCGATAGGTTTTCCGTCCTTTTCAGCTGAATAATGAAATACAGAAATGGTTAAAATATTATGCAAGAAAAAAGGGTTTCAATTAGTTCTTGTAATATAACAAACCAAATTTTACTTTCAATTAGTAAATAAATTTTCTCAAAGGAAGGAATTAAATGGATGACTTACCAGTCAGATCTACATGATTGTCTGTAGTGTAGCTAAGATTAACTCTAGGGACCGATAACATTGGAGATGCATAGTAAGTAGTATAGTAATTCATTCCTAGGAAATCCATCGATCCTTTCACTAACTTTGACTGCTCCATTGTGAATTTCGGGAGCCGATGTCCTACATTAGCTCGCATGCTGGCTGGGTAGTCACCATATGTAATTGGATCCAAAAACCTATACAATACATATTATTGAGCATTAAAGGTAGATATAGGAGATGGTATTTTTGACAATACACACACATGTGAAATGCACGTGAGTGTTAGTTAAGTGGTTAAATACAGTTAAAGGTTTGTAAAATAGTGGAACAATTCATCATGAAATAATATCGTTCTTCTCCCTCTTCTTCTCCTTCTTCCTACAAGGAGAAATCTATGAGGAAGCCTATATGCAGTTGCCTCAGTGGTTTCATAAGCAGGGGCAGTTGAAAATATGAAGGCTTATGAAATCTCTCTATGGTCTTAAACAAGCATCAAGACAATGGAACATATAAAACTCATTGATTCACTTGTTCAATGTGGTTACAAACAGAGTGCCTTTGATCACTCCTTATTCACAAAGCAACAAGGAGGGGAGCTGGTCATTATACTGGTGTATGTGGATGATTTAATGATTACCGGAAGCTGTTCCAGCTTAATAGATGATGCTAAGACAATTCTGCACAACAAATTTAAAGTTAAGGACTTAGGCCAATTAAGATAAGGAGATTGTACTCAATCAAAGAAAGTATGCTCTGGAATTAATTTCAGAGGTAGACTTAAGTGGTGCAAAACCAGTTGCAACTCCTATATAGTTGAATAAAAGACTGACAACTGTAGAGTATGATACATGTGTTGGAAAGACAGGAGATCTAAAGTTAAAGCACAATTCAGCATATCAAAGGTTGATAGGGAGGCTATTATACTTGACTATCATCAAGACTGACATAAGCTTTGCTGTGCAAATTTAAGTCAATTTATGCAAAAGCCAAAACAGTCACACATGGAGGCAACATTGATAGTGGTAATGTATATCATATCACATAAGCTCTAGTCATGGGGTTATTGATAGAAGCAGGAGCCATTGATCATCTTAGTGTATACTGTGATTCAGATTCGGCAAGGTTTTACACATAGGGCCAACTGCTTTCTTTATCTCGCTTGCCCTTAGTCCGTCTAGCGAAGCATCCAATTCCATGTCTTAAGCATGATTAGGGTTAAGGGAAGGATTGCAGCTTGATAGTAGGTGGCGGGGGAAAGCTAGCTGAAGATTGTGCATCCTACCTCAATACAAGGAGATCAATGACAGACTATATTATGAAACTAGGTAAAGCTTTGATATCATGGAAATCAAAGAAGCAACCTACAGTGAGCAGGAGCTCAGCAGAAGCTAAGTACAAAAGTACGGCTGTTGCAATTGTAGAATCACATGATAAATTGTTAGAAGACTTGAGGATTAATGTGTCTAAACTTGTTTCTCTGTTATGCGACAACAAGGTAGCAATACAAATAGTTGGAAATCCAATATTTCACGAGCGTACAAAGCATATAGACTGTCATTTTGTATGAGAGAAGATAAAAACATGACTTATAGCTCCATGCTATATTTCTTCTTCCTCGCAATTAGCAGACCTTCTGACAAAAGGACTGATATCATCTATATCTAAGTTTGATGTGTTAGACATCTTCCACCCTCCAGCTTGAGGGGAAGTATTGAGGATTAAAGATAGATATAGGAAGAATTAGTTTAGACAATACACACACAGGTGAGAGACATGTGAGTGTTAGTTAAGTGGTTAAATACTATTAAATGTTTGTAAAATGCTGAAACAGTTCGTCATGAAATGATATCATTCTTCCTTCTTCTCTGTTCTCAGACCCGTCTAGATATAGGGTTAAATTTATCATCCAAATTCAGATTCTATCACATATTGTGATTATTTGGTTATAACAATAGCATTAGCATTTGATAAAGCAATCAAAATGGCCAAATTATCTCAAATTTATCAGATCACGAATCAAGTTATAATACTAAAATAAGTTCGCTCTAAAAGTTATTCTCTGTGTGCCAATTTAGGTTAAGGAGTTCGAAGAACGTCAAACCACCTAATTTTCACTGTTAATTTGCTCATAGATTCTTTCAACCTTTTAAAATAAAATATTATATATTTGAAGATTATATGAAAAATACTACCCTCTATTTCCTATTTAGATGACATAGTTTTCTTTTTAATATTTCTCAATAAGAATTGCACATTTATAGATTTAAAAATATTTAACTTTAAAGATTCTATTTTATCTTTGATGAGATTATTATAGTCAGTCATGTGTCTAATATACTATATTTTAGGTCACAATTACAAAATAACATGCAAGGGCACAATACCAAGGGAGTCTAGTGCGTACAACTCACCATCCTAGGAAAAAGTCAAGAGCTTTTAATTGGGCCTTGCGTCCCTGAGGTGTCTTTGTTTTAGGCACGAACCAGTGAGTCACCAGAGTCACTCCTATCTGTCCTTTCTGAGTTTTCTGCATGTTTTCACAAAATATAAAGAATCTAAATGTTAAATTGAAAACATCAGTAAGTTTATAATTCAATCGTAAAATTATACTCCCACAACTATATATATTTTTAACCTCCCACAGCTATATATATTTGATATGAAAAGAATGAAAGATTAAAGGAACATCCTTTTCTTCTATATATTATACTTATCACTTGTTTCATTTTACATTATACTTTTTTCTCCAATAAAAAAAAGGGCATATTTTATAGTATATTATAACTTTCAGATTTCTCATTTTTTTTCTACTAATGAAATACTCTTATAGTCATAAAAGTTTCATGATATATTTACGATTTAATTAAATAATTTTTAGTCAGTGGCAAACTTCCCTTTTTAAACTTGGCGGCCAGTTAACTACCTCCTTACAAAATTTTCGTGATGTGCAGGAATAATGTTCTGATTTTGTTTTTATTAATATAAATCAGAGGCTAGCTAGGCATACTGCCTAGTGGTGTTCACCAAAAAAATACCTACTTAATTAGAAATGAAACATGATGAATATTTATTTGCCAAAATAAATTTCTATGTAGATGATTACTTTGACGAAAGAAGGGAAGTGCGCAATTAATCATTAATTAGAGATGTCTTTATTTTTTAGTTACTGTTTAAAACGTATTTATTTTTTAGTCACTGCTTAATAAATTTTTATTTGTCCGGAAAACAATACCCCTATGCTAGACATGGGTTCCATGTAGATATTAAGGACACTACGAGTGCTGTGGATATCTTAAGGACAAGGTGTCATGTCTTGTCCTTAACTTTATATGTGCAGTGTAAATGTTAAGGCCATGATGTCCTTAACTTCATGTTTGCAGTGTAAATGTTAATGACATAATATCCTTCACTTGTATTTGCACCTTCTGTTTTTAAACTTTAGGACCTCATGTCCTTAACTCCATATATGTAGTATAAATTAAGGACATAGTATCCTTAACTTTATGAATGTTGTATAAATATTAAGGATATGATGTCCTTAACTTCATGTGTGCAGTGTAAATGTTAATGACATAATATCCTTCACTTGTATTTGCACCTTCTGTTTTTAAACTTTAGGACCTCATGTCCTTAACTTTATATATGCAGCATAAATTAAGGACATAGTATCCTTAACTTTATGAATGTTGTATAAATATTAAGGATATGATGTTCTTAACTTCATGAATGATGTGTAAATATTAAGGACAATGTGTCCTATCACGTCATTAACTTCATACGTACAATATAATATTAAGGGCACGACCTTAACTTCATGTGTGCAATATAAATATTAAGGACACCATGTCCTTAATATTTAAACAACACTCATAAAAAAAAAGGTAAAAATATATTTTCATATTAATTTTAATAAAGTAACATTATTTTTTCTCCGAGATTAAAACTATCAAATAAAAACTAAATATCATATTAAAAAGTGATTATCCCACGTTTTTTCTACACAAAAGAAAGATATACTTAGTCCATGTTTTGATATAAGGATGAACTGACCTGATATTTTTCTTTATATACTTTAACACCGGTTGCATGGGCAAGAAGCATGTTGTGAGCTACAATATATGGCTCAGTGGCAGAATTACCCTCCGTACAATTACCAACATAACTCGAACATCTTCCTGGTGCAAAGGTACCTCTTGCATATCCAAACATGCTATAAGATAATGGCTCATTCAATGTGATCCAGTGCTTTACCCTATCACCAAATTCTTTGAAGCAAATGTCTGCATAATCACCAAAGTCCTTCCTGAACGCATGAACATACATCTTCAGCTTTTGGTATATATGGTTGAGGCATAATTTAGCCAATAATTAAAACTGTGTGTGTTTTTAATAACTTAAATTTTTTAGATGAAATGATCACACAATATATATCAATATGGTATAAGATTGTACAAGAATTTTTAGCTTTAGATCACATCGCTACCTGAACAGCTAAAACATTTGGGCTTTTAATATATTTGGTCGGTCGGCCAAAAATAATTAAAGTACTACACAAATATATAAGAAAAATACACTAATATACAATATGTATACCATATTCATATTGTATACATTAATATAAAAAGGTATGCATTTGCAGGCTATTATTTTGATGAGTGGTTACGTACGTTATGTAGCTTCCGAGATATTTCAACTGTGGGCCTATAACTAAGAATCATGCATACACATGAAGCATACATTAAAGCATAATATAATTAGGTTATTAAACACATTTTATTTGGTGTTTTTTTGGATATTTTCACACAAATTAAGAAATCTATCTTTTAGCATTAATTAGCAATAAAATTGACTATACTAATCTTTACTATATCACATAAACAGTCTTAGCATATATTTTAACATTATTTACTTCAAGGACAATGTAGGAAAAAAATAATTAATTTATTCTTGAAATCTAAAAAAATTATTTATTTTGGACCACAAGAAAAAAGCTAAAAAATCACTTATTTCGGACCGAAAGAAGTATATATGTGATATCTCTACTTCTGAGGTTGAGTACTCTCAATTTCACTGCAGAATTTGTGAATAAATTCTGAGCTGAACCACCTCGAATTGCGTAGAGCCGCATGTGAAAAGACCCCCACTACAATCATTTGTAAATTTACTACTCTCTCCGGTCCACAATAAGCATTCAATTTACATTTAGCATGCACATTAAAAAAATACTAAATCCTATACAAAATTACCTAGTATAACTAAACTACTCTTATTTAGTAAGTTAATATGATGAGAGAATTTTTTTTTGAGATATGCACAAAAGGGTAAAAGAGTAAAAACAATTGAATTTGATCTTGATTACCTAACTAAATACTTATTTTTGACCAAAATCAAAAAGTAGATTGTACAAATTTTGCGGATGAATTATAGGCTTGGCCACCTCGAATGGTGTGAACCGCATGCGGTAAGACCCACATGTACAGTTTTAAAGGGGAATTTGATCCAAAATTAACCCGCGCACATCCAATTAGAGAAACTAAAAAATTAATTGAGTACAAAACTTATTACCTTATAGATTGATCACACAATATCATCAGGTACTTATGTAATTCTTTTAAGAAAAAAAATAAAATAAATAGAAGTCATTTTATTTCTGCTCGAATACTGTAACGTCTTACGCTATTTTGGAACTGAGAAACCCTCCATATTCGTCCTCAAGGGTTTGTGGTGTGTCCCAGTGGAAAAGCGTTACAAATGGCGTCAAACCTTTTAAGAATAGAAAAGTTAGAAACCTTATAATGGTTTCGTAAAACTGATAGTATTTTGGAATGAGATAAAGTTATTAGTACCATTGGAGATAAGCTCATTGATGACATTGTTGTAGAATTTTATGCCTTCTGGATTCACTCCGTTGCTTACTTTCCCATCTAGAACAAGTACGAAAAAAGATTAAGTTCAGCAATCAACTAGTACTATTTTGCCTCTTTTTCTTTTCACCTCCTTATATATTATGTTGTAATTACTGCATATTTCAAATGTGAATTAAACTGGAAAAAGTATCCTTACGTGGTAAAATGCGAGACCAAGAGATGGATAACCTGAATGCTTTCATACCAACTTCCTTAAGTAGACGTATGTCTTCCTGTAACATTTGGCAGTATTTATTTAATACCACACTAAAACATAAATATCAGCAGAAAAAGTTTAAATGAGGACCGCCATACCTTGTAACGGTGATAGAAATCAACAGCGACATCTCCGGTAGAGCGGTCAAATATTTTTTCTGTAATTTAAGGATTATATATGTTAAGAAAAGCTTAAACAGAAAAAAAAGTAAACAAAAACCAGGTTAGGAGCTGAGAATATACAAGTTAATGTTAGAAATTTTTGAGAGAGCAAGAGAACTAAACAAACATTTAAAACTCACTATTAGAGAGGTGGAAGAAAGGATAATTTGTATTCAACTTCAGTTGCATCAAATGGCTAGCATACATTGGTATTTATAGTAGAACTCCTATATGTATCTAGCCTAAACTTTAAGTGTACATATTAATTAAGTCCACGCATGTACAAAGTAGTCCATACATGCCTACACTAGTTCACACAAATTCACACATGTCCACACCTTACTCTTTTCTAACTATATGTTTGAAAATATTAAATTAATGTAAACAAATCTAAAGAAATGTGGACAAATGAAAACAGATTTATTACTACTATTTTTAACCTCCCCGTAAACTTGTTTCATTACTCCAAGTGCCATCCTTAACTTTTGAAAAATGTCAATCTTCAAGGCTTGGTGAAAATATCTGCAATTTGATCTCCAGACTTCACATGCTCAAGCTCCACAACTTTATTAGATATGTAATCTCTAATAAAATGACATCTCGTATCGATATGCTTATTGCTTCTTTCATGAAATATCGGGTTCTTGGCTAAATCTATAGCTGATTTGTCGTCAACAAAAATCTTTGTAGCATCCTTCTGTGGTTGGTGAAATTCTTCCAACAAGTTCCTTAGCCAAATTGCATGGCAAACACACGAACAAGCTGCTACATACTTCGCTTCACAAGTTGACAAAATCACAATTAGTTGCTTCTTAGAATTCCATGTAAATGCGGAATTTCAAATAAAGAAACAAATCCAGTAGTACTTTTCCGATCATCAATATTACCAGCCCAGTCACTATCACAATATCCCACGAAATTAGATTCTTTTGAAGATGAATGAAGAATTCCATAATCAAGCGTACCTTTGATGTACTGAAGTATTCTTTTGGCTACCTTTATGTGCGAGGTAGTAGGAGTTTACATAAAGCGACTCAAGAGTCCAAGTCCAAAAAGAATATCGAGCCTTGTACATGACAAATACCTTAAGCTTCCAATAAGTCTCTTGAAAAATGAGGGGTTGACTCTATCTCCATATCCATGCTTGGATATTTTAACTCCACACTCATCAGGGGTGCTTACGAGATTGCAATTTTTCATCTCAAATTTCTTGAGAATTTCTTTTGCATACTCTTCTTGAGAAATATAAATGACATCCTTCCTCTGTGCTACTTGAATTCCAAAATAGTATGAAATTAGGACAATGTTCGTCATCTCAAATTCTCTAGTTATTGCTCTCTTAAAATCTTCAAACATCTTTTGATTATTTCCTGTAAATGTCAAGTCATCTACATACAAGCAAACAAGTAAGATGTCACCATTTTTAGCAATCCTTACATAGAGGGCATGTTCATGTGGACACTTAGAAAAACCATTTGCTTGGAAATATTTGTCAATTCTACTATTCCAAGCTCGCGAGGCTTGCTTCAACCCATATAACGCCTTCTTTAATTTCAAGACTTCATCTTCTTGTCCTTCAATCTTATATCCCAAATGTTGATCAATATAGACCTCTTTCTCCAATAAGCCATTCAAGAAAGCCGATTTCAGATCCATTTGATGGATTTTCCATTAATTTTGTGCTGCCAAAGCAATGACAAAGCGAATTATTTCCAAACGAGCAACCGGTACAAATACTTCATCATAGTCAATACCGGCCTTTTGCTTGTAGCCTTTAGCTACCAATCTTGCTTTGTACCTTTCTATTTCTCCCTTGGAATTCTTCTTTATCTTGTCCACCCATTTGACTCCAATGGTGATTTTGCCTTTTGGAAGTGTGACCAACTCCCACGTATCATTTTTTTAGCTCTGATTTCTTCATCTATTGCATCGGTCCATTTCCAATTTTGGCAAGTATCTTTAAAGCTTAGAGGCTCATTGTCCACCAGCAAATAGAAATGAGTAATATTATACAAGTCATTTCTTACCACTTTCGTATTTGCATACAAGTCACAAAGACTTCAACTCTTGTGATGTGCTTCACTTGAACTTGAGCTTGATTCCCCATCTTTTTGATCTGGTGGCGGAGGTTTGAAGGTCTTGTGATAGCCTGCTCCCCATTTTTTTCTTCATTATCTTCAATGAATAGACTAAAAGAATAATCTTTCTCTTTATATTTTCACTCCCAAGCATTATCTTCATCAAACTCAACATCTCTTACTTGTGGCGACCTTGCCATTTTTGGGGTTATACAATTTATAACCTTTAGAACTTTGATCATAGCCAATAAAGACATACTCTCACTTTTGTCATCAAGCTTAGACCTCTTCTCATCTGATATATGTGCATATATGATGCTCCCAAAAACTCGCAAATGGGCCACTTTTGGCTTGAAATCGCTCCATGCCTATTCTGGTATTTTTCCCCGAACACTTTTGGTGTGACACCGATTTGATAAGTACACCGCACAAGCAACAAATTCAGTACAAACTCTTTTGGCATATTTTTGCTTTTCAACATACTCCTTGCCATGTCGAGAATTGCGACGACCCAAATGATCATCACCTATTTTCTCATCCACTCCGTACTTTTGAGATCTTAAAAATCTTATTTTTTACCTTCCTTGATTTGCGTGCGCAGTTCGAGCGCGTAGACGAAAGGCTCAAATATGAATTCTGTGTGAAAAATGATGAATTTTGATATTAATGTGAGTAAAGTTGACTTTGGTCAATACTTTAGGTAAACAGACCTGGACCTGAGATTGGACGGTCACGAAAGTTCCGTAAAAAAATATGGGATTCGGGCATGTGCCCGGAGTCGAATTCTAAAGTCTAGAGCCCGAGAAAAGATTTTTTCTGTGAAATTATTTTACTAAAATTATTAAGGAAAAAGGAAGTGAAAATTGATTAAAAGACTATGGTATCGGGCTCGTATTTTGGTTCCAATACCCGGTACAAGTCTTATATATGGTTTAGGTACTTTCTATAAAACTTGGTTGAAAACGAACATCGTTTAACATGTTTCAGACTCGAAATGAAAATTTGATGATTTATGAACATTTCAAAGAAAAACATGAGTTTTGAGACTTAATTCTATGTATTCATAGTGTGGTTCAATGTACTGTTTGTGGTGTATTAGTAGTTATGTTCATGTTTGCTCCAGTCTCCCTGGTTTATGTTCTTCAACGATGTCATCGTTTGCTATGTTACCCCCAAACCTCCTCTTATATTTGAAATTAGCCGAATAACCAATCAACTTGAAGCATCCTTCACGAGTGTGTCCCTTCATCTTACAGTACTCATATATGATATTATAATTCTTCTTGTACCTCTAAGCATTGATATTTCCTCCATTGCCACCTATATGAGCTATAATTCGACCTTATAATACTCAGCATATATTAGTCGTTTCCCTCGCCCCAAATACGTATAACGGGCGTCGAGTCCGTCTCCAACTGGGCGCAGACGCCGTAAGTAATAAGGCCACCCTCGACCATAGAATGAAGTCCGTCGCCGCCTACAACTCTTTCGGTAAAGACGACTCCTTGCGGGTATGCCCACAACAATTTTATGATACGGATTCAATCTCCAAAGAAAGTCAACTATCATAATAAAAGACCTATAAATACCAAGGCAACCAGAGAAGAAGGGGGATTTCTCTCTCTCCCCAAGGGGGCTCTAAGAAATACAGAGCACAAAACAGAGTGAGAATCACCATCGATAATACAGGGCAATAGTAGATCCATAAAAACATGATTGTAAGGATCTGAACCTCTTTATGGAAAGGCAGATTAACCCATTATCATGAATAAAGATCACTAAATATCCCCTATTATCTCTACTTATGTCTCCATTATCTTTTTCCTTTATTACATTTGAGATATGCTACGACATGCTATGATTGGCCCTTTAATTTTAATAATTATTTTGAGTTCATAAATGTTCATGAACATTAGGGGTCAAACAATTTGGCACCGTCTGGTGGAGATTTCATAGCAAGATCACGTAGCTTTTACTGAAGTCAGAAAAAAAAGGCAAAAGAAAACGACGAAGGCAAGCCTGATTCATCTCATCCATACTTGGGCTACGAGCCCTCGACTCAAAAGAATCAACAAAGTTCAACTATGATTGAACTGGGACTCGGGCCACGAGCCTTCGCCAATTAAAATGTTCAACGACATTTGAAGCAAAACTCGGGCTATGAGCCCTCGACTCAAAAGAATCAACAAAGTTCAACTACGGTTGAATTGGGACTCAGGCCATGGGCCTTCGCCAATTAAAATGTTCAACGACATTTGAAGCAAAACTCGGGCTATGAGCCCTCGACTCAAAAGAATCAACAAAGTTCAACTACGGTTGAACTGGGACTCAGGCCACGAGCCTTCGCCAATCAAAATGTTCAACGACAGTTAAAGCAAAACTCGGGCTATGAGCCCTCGACTCAAAATAATCAACAAAGTTCAACTATGGTTGAACTGGGACTCAGGCCACGAGCCTTCGCCAATTAAAATGTTCAACGACAGTTGAAGCAAAACTCGGGCTATGAGCCCTCGACTCAAAAGAATCAACAAAGTTCAACTACGGTTGAACTCGGGACTCAGGCCACGAGCCTTCGCCAATTAAAATGTTCAACGACAGTTGAAGCAAAACTCGGGCTATGAGCCCTCGACTCAAAAGAATCAACAAATTTCAACTACGGTTGAACTGGGACTCAGGCCTCGAGCCTTCGCTAATTAAAATGTTCAACGACAGTTGAAGCAAAGCTCGGGCTATGATCCATCGACTCAAAAGAATCAACAAAGTTCAACTACGGTTGATTTGGGACTCAGGCCACGAGCTTTCGCCAATTAAAATGTTCAACTACGGTTAAACTGGGACTCAGGCCACGAGTGCACTAATTTGACTATACACAATACCATGTTTATATAAAAGATAAATGCTACTCTATAACTAAAAATTACACAGTATAATTAACTATAATCTTAGTCCACTAACCGCCTAACTGACCAGTCTAATTGCCAGCTAACTACCTCACACAAGTTGCACGTGTTGCATAACACTTCCACTCTCAATAGTATTACCATTAATTAACCTCCACAAATTCAATATATTTATTTATGTGAAGTGGTAAAAGTACTAAATTAAGTTTCGTATAACTTATATATAAAGGCCTCATATGTATATGTGATATAACAACTAAAACTTTATATCTTAAGTCATGGTTTGAAACCAGCACTCTTTAACACACGCTAGTAAGGAGAATTACAAAAATATCCGTTGATAAACTTAGATTATGCGAAAACGGCGAAAATCACTCTTCGTGCAAATGGAATCGTGGATTCCGGAGGTTTTAATATAATGTAGCTTCCTCTACGATTTATAAACAAATAATAGTAGCTCATTGATCTCTTCTAGAACTGAGTGTAATACTTACTCAATATTTTTTTAATGAAATAGTCCACGATAATACGCGCATATGATTTGACAATAAAAAACTCTATGTCAAATTCAACTGTACTATACTGTTATATTTATTTTTTAAAAGAAAGTACGACGTGCCGGCAATATTCACGCCATATTTTAACTTCTGAACGAACAAGTCATTTAATTACTTTGATCAAGGGTTGACTAATTTTGCTAATGGCTTTCCAAGAATCAATCATGGAAATTACTGTTCATGTTAATTGAGATTGTATGGATCTTAACAAAAATAGAGGATCAGTACGAAAATTTCTAGCTAGTTTATTGATGTAAATATTAAAAAAGGAAGTTTATGTTATATATATATAGGATAAAGAGAAGACCTGGGTGCTTGTGCGTGAAAGTATCCCATATACTAGGTCCCCTACCTCCTTGACGAGCTCCTCCTTCAATCTGAGAGTTCATTTAATTCAAAAGAAAAAGAAGACACAAAAGTGAATCTTAATTAGTACATATTACCGTATAATATTTCTATTAGGTTAACTTACTTGGAGTGCACAAAAACAGAGAAGAATGATTACATAATCGGATACAGACAGATTAAACAGTTCTAATTAGTCGGTCTTAGATTGGGGGATGTTGAGGCAAAACCAGAATCATCTGGAGCCAGTGTGTTCAGAAGGAACACTTTTGCATATGCAACACAATTCAAGGAAAAACCAACGGATTTAGCTGAACCTATAGAATGTTGGAGATCAAACTCATCAAGAAGCATGGAGTGGAAGAAAGTCCGGACGAGGCTGTGGCAATCATGGAAAAGGAAGAAGTAATGGTAACAACTTCAACAATGAAAAAAAAAGTCGTGATCGTAAACAAAGAGGAGAAAGATATGTCGCTACTATCAAGAGAATAATGGATAAAGGTTTGAAAAATCAAAAATTGAGTGCAATAATTGTCATAAATTTGACCATTATTCTTGGGAATGTTATAGCAAATGTTGAAGAGAAAGATAACCTTTGTGAATCAATTAAGAAGATATATATGAGAATGATATAGAAGATGATAGAAAATATCCTTCGCCCTTTAACATAGAACCTGCTCTAAATTAACTTCAAGAGGGGGTGTGTTAGAGTTCTGTGGGGACTTTGTATTAAAGTATTACCTGGTAAGCAGATGAAGCAGCACCAAATACGAAATCAGAAGGGAAACTTGTCCTGTTAAAAGGAGAAGCGAATCGGTTTGCCGGGACTGTAGCATCGGTAAGAGCAAAAAGATTAAGAATCAGTACAAGGTAGAAGAAGCAGAAGCTCATCAAGATTCTTCTGATAGCCATTGTTGGTTTACTTCTTCTACCTATGCCGCAAGTTCTTGTTAATGCAACTGACCTGATATATAGAACACAACTGAACATAGGTATGTAAATATACCAATATAAATTCACCACGTGTCAACACAATATTAAATCTCCAATTTGTGCGCCTATTCGTCTATTTTCCTATTCGCTAGTGCACGACATGACCAAAAGAATTTCGCATACTAAATGGTATAGGAAAACTGATTCAAATTAGCCAAATGGAATAGCACGAAATTTTGTACTTCGTTCCTTCTTTTTAATTCAAATTAGTTTCAGGTTGAGCAGGATCAAGACAGAATACAAGGAAGGAATAAGAGGTGAGGCTGGACTCACAAATCATCCTTAGGAGATGAAGTTTTAAGTATTTTGGGTCTATTATTCAGGGGATGAGGAGATTAATGAAGATGCCACACATCGTATTGGGGAGGGATGGGTGAAATGTCGACTCGCTTCCGGTGTTTTGTGTGACAAGAAGGTGCTAGCGAAACTTAAAGGTAAGTTCTAAAGAGTGGTAGTGAGGCAACGATGTTGTATGGGGCTTAGTGTTGGCCAGTCAAGATCGCTCATGTCCATAAGATGAAGATAACATAGATGAGGATATTGAGATGGATGTGTAGACAAACCAGGTTACATAGGGTCATAAATGATGTTATCCACAACAAGTTGGATGTGTCCCCTATTGTTGACAAGAAGCGGGAAGCGCGTCTTAGTTGGTTTAGTCAGGTGAGGTGGAGGAGCACAGACGAGCCAGTGAGGAGCTGTGAGAGGTTGATATTGGAGGGCCTAAAGAGAGGTAGAGGTAAGCCAATGAAGAGACGTGGAGAGGTGATTAGGCAAGATATGACGTAGCTTCAACTGACCGAGGACATGACCTTTAATAGAAAGGTATGAATGTCGAGGATTAAGGTAGTAGAGTAGGCAGTTTAGAGTGTTCATACTAGTAATATTGGCATGCGGTCTCGTTTTTTGTTAACAATAGATGTTTATGACTTACCATTGTTTTCTTTCATTATTGATCACCTATCTTGTTGTTTTTATTCCGCTTTTATATGTTATTTTTGCTACTGTCCCTTCTTGCCTATATTTTTCATTAATGTGGTGCTCATGATTTCCTGAGCCGTGTGTCTATTAGAAATGACATTTCTATCCTCACAAGGTAAAGTAAGGTCTACGTACACACTACCCTCCCAAGACCCCACGATGTGTGATAATACTAGATATGTTGTGTTGTTATTATTTTGCAAATGAAAAAAATGCTTCAGAATATTTCTCGTTTCAAAAATAAATAAAAAATATTTATTTCTATTTCAAATCCAGACCTACAACTCCAAAGAGATGGAGAAATTACAGGGTCATTTTAATGAGTTCCTTCGACATGATTCTCTAAAGCGTCCTAGCATACTCTACTTGTTCGCCTGTATCGGTTTGGGGTATGGTCAGTTCACCGGGAGGATAGCTCTCCCAATTCAAAATTTTTTTTGGAAGTTTGAACCTTGTTGACTATAGCAATAGTTTTCATCCCGAGCCCGTCGCCGCCCGGCCCCCGTTAGAGGGGAAGATTAGCAAAACGGAAAAAGACAAAGCAATTAACTACTCATTTTAAGAAAATAAGAATAATTTGGTCAATTATCCTTTATGTATTATGATTATTACCGTTTTTTCTTACATGACATATAAAAAGGAGTTGAGGGACTAGTTAATATAACGAGCCGGCTGGTCCTTTTTATTATTATTGTCCTGTTCCACCATTTGTTGCTTATAGCCGGCCAGATTGCCCATAGGAGTGGCTCACAAGAAAATTGTCTCAAAACTCCCAAAATCGCTAGAGCTGCCTTAAGGTTTATTTTAAACCAGAGTTATCATATCCTTTTCAATCCTAGTAGAGACATGAAATAAGGAGATCCAGGATGTCATCAATAAAAACAATCATGAATGAGTCAAGATACAGACGAAAAACACCGTGCATCAGAAAGGCTACTGGGGCATTAGACAACCCAAATGACATAACAAGGAACTTGTAATGAATATACCGAGTCTTGAAGGAAGTCTTCGGGATATCTGGCTCCCAAATCTTCAGCCGATGATAGCATGAACACAAGTCAATCTTTAAAAACACACAAGCACCCTATAGCTGATCAAACAGGTCATCAATACGATGCAAATGATAACTGTTCTTCATTGTCACCTTGTTCAATTGGCGATAATAAATACACATACGCATAGAACTGTCCTTCTTCGTCACAAACAAGACAGAAGCACCCCAACGCGATACACTGGGCCGAATGAACCCCTTATTAAGTAATTCCTGCAAATGCTCCTTCAACTCCTTCAACTCAGGAGGAGCCATACGGTGCAAAGGGATAGAAATGGGCTGATTGCCCGAATAAAGATTAATGTCCAAATCAATGTCTCTATCGGGCGGCATGTCCTGATGATCAGTTGGAAATACATAAGGAAAATCCCGTACTACTGGGACTAAATCAACACAAAGAGTATCCGTACTTGGCTTATTGAGTCAGTGGTACTACTTTCAATCGATCAGGGACGCGGAGACATAACTTTAGAATCTGCTTATTGGCTCTTCAGGTTTCTATTTGTTCCTCTTTAACGGTTTTGAAGCTTGCAACTTAGGTTCTAGCAAGTTTGAATCAAGCGTGACGCTCACTTTTTTGAACAAATCAACAAGCCTGCCTTGTTGTAATTGAGATTCTTTTTTATATAGAGAATCTTTTTGGATCTCTTCCATCTACATGCGGACAAAGGTCGGACAACATAGTCTGTAGCAATAGTGGAGTGGACCATGTATCCACTACTGCAAATTGGTTCATCTGTTGTAATGAATAGATATGCTGATAATAGCATCCACTCAGCAAGCAAAGAAGAAGAAGATATATTCCCATTTTGAAAGCCATCACAAATGTCATAAGTTGATGGCATCATTATCCATCACTATCAATCTCATTTAAAACAGGTCTAACTTGTTATTATATGAGAATTTATTCCAAAATTGATGGATGGTGCAGAACGCACAATAATTTCTGGAAGCAACAGATGCCACTGTTAATATAGGGTAACACTTAACAGTTTGTAAAGTAGAAATATTTTTCAAGCTAATATTCGTGTAGGAGTTCCATTAAATGTGAAAGAATTAATGTATCCCTCTAGAAGAAGAAGCAAAACTTAAAACAAAGAAAACCCATAAAGTGAAAATGCCATGTGCCTACAACACGTGTGAAAGATCTGTAACTATACAATGCTAGGAACAATGTGGTGTCACTTCATTTTAATTATTCAGTTGTTAATTAAATATTTATGCATATATTAAATAAGCTATCACTATATAAAAAATAAACAAAATAGACTATCACTATATCATATACAAAATAAACAGTCACCATACAAAATATATACTAAATAGAATGTCATTATATAAAATAGACTATCACTATACAAAAAATATACAAAATAGACTATCACTATACAATTTATATATAATAGACCGTCACTATAACAATTATGTACAAAATAGACTCTCACTATACAAAAATATATTAAATAGTTTGTCACTATACAATTTATATACACTAGCTTGTCATTATACAAATAGACTGTCACCATACAAAGAATATACAAAATAGGTTGTCACTATACAAGGTGGGAAGCTCTTGTAGGGAAGGATGCCGGGGGTCTATTTGGAAACAGCCTCTCTACCCCAAGGTAGGGGTAAGGTCTGCGTGCACACTACCCTCCCCAGACCCTACTAAGTGGGATTATACTGGGTTGTTGTTGTTGTTGTTGTTGTCACTATACAAAAAATATACAAAATAGATATTTCGGGCTACTAGATACAAAATATTTGGGGGCGACGGGCCATTTCGTATATGTAGGACAAAAATGGGCTATTAAAATTTGGATTTTTTCCTAACTATACCATATATGAAATATTATTACTGTCACGACCCTCGTTCACCAATCGTGAACATGTCGTGATGTCACCCAGTCCCCACGACTAGGTAAGCCTAACACGTTGCGGAATATAACAGTTTATGAACATTTAATAAGAATTAGCGAAAACTAAGATGAAAGGAATGTAATCCGTGCCGCTTGGCACATACACCAGTCAAATACACTGTTTAAAACATTACCAAGACCCGGAATCCCACGGGTAACACAGACTAAAAGAGAAATACAACTGTGGCTTTATGTGTAAAGAGTATCTAACAAAGACACGAGAGAAAACATCTACTAATACTATCAGAATAGAAGGAAAGCCTCCGGATCTGCGGACGTAGCAGATCATACCTCGAGGTCTCCGGATGTGCTGCTGAATCACCTAGGATGAGCCTGTCCTGATGTACCTGGATCTGCACAACAAAAGTGTGCATAAGAGTAGCATGAGTACACCACGGCGGTACTCGGTAAGTGCCAAGCCTAACCTCGATGGAGTAGTGACGAGGAAGGTCAGGGCCCTACCGAGAAACAATAATATAGTGATGATAACAATAATAAACAGTTTAAATGATAATAACTCCCGCAATAACAACAATAAAATGAATACTGCAACCGTCTACAATTAAGCTAACAACAAATAACCAACTCAATAAAACACGTCCGGGACCTGTGGGAATCAAACCCACCGTCCCATTGACAGTACCTCTGGGTCTCCGGGAATCGAACCCGCAGCCCATGTCTCAAAAATATCTCAATAACTCGGGATCTCCGGGAATCGAACCCGCAGTCCCTACCAATAACTCGGGATCTCGGGAATCGAACCCGTAGTCCCTACCAATAACTTAGGATCTCGGGAATCGAACCCGTAGTCCCTACCAATAACTCAGGATCTCGGGAATCGAACCCGTAGTCCCTACCAATAACTCAGGAGCCCATGTCTCAAAAATATCTCAATAACTCGGGATCTCCGGGAATCGAACCCGCAGTCCCTACCAATAACTCGGGATCTCGGGAATCGAACCCGTAGTCCCTACCAATAACTTAGGATCTCGGGAATCGAACCCGTAGTCCCTACCAATAACTCAGGATCTCGGGAATCGAACCCGCAGTCCCTACCAATATCACTCCGGGTCTCTAGGAATCGAACCCACAGCCCTGGGTCTCCGGGAATTGAACCCGCAATCCACAAACATAACAAATAAAGGAAAACGCAGAGAGAATATAATATGCTTAACTACAACTTTACCAAAATTAGTGCCAACAACTATCAAGAAGCTCAAGTAAGGCAATTAGGCAACTAGTCATAAAGTACTACCTAATCATGGTTTTCTAACTACTACCGGGTAAGAATATCGAATATCGAATTAACCGCTAAAAACAGGAATATCACTCATCGAACATTTTAATTAAAGTATGTGTTCAACAACCAGCGCATGTACACGCCCGTCACCTCGCGTACAAGGCATTTAAACTATCACATAGTATCCTAGGGGTGAAAATTCCCCCACACGAGGTTAGACAAGCCACTTACCTCAATTCCGGTACAAAACCGCTAAGAAACGACTCCCTTGCCACGAGTATCCGACTCCGAGTGGCTCAACTCTATCCAATTAAATTGCAAATTGTAAATAATAATTCAAGTAATTTATTCTACAATTAAATTCTAAGCTAATACGAAAAATTATGAAAAATGACCAAGATCACACAAACATCGATGAAGCTCGATTTCTAAAAGACGGCGTTTTTAGCCATACATATCCGAAATTTGCCCCTTAATGATACTACGATGATCCAATATAGTTATGTAACTTCAATCTACAATTCAACATTCAATAGGGCCAATATTGATAATAAATTCCATAACTTATGCCATTTATGCATATTATC